>ML661885.1:36901770-36936193 GCA_007570785.1 Antilocapra americana
AGTACAGCCACTATGGAAAACAGTGTGGAGGTTCCTTAAAAAGCTGCAAATAGTCCTGCCATATGACTCAGCCATCCCACTGCTGGGCATATACACCGAGGAAACCAGAATTGAAAGAGCCACGTGTACCCCAATGTTCATCGCTGCATTGTTTACAATAGCCAGGACATGGAAGCAACCTAGATGCCCATCAACTGACGAATGGATAAGAAAGCTGTGGTACATATACACAATGGAATATTACTCAGCATTAAAAAAAAATTCATTTGAAGCAATTCTACTCAGATGGATGAAACTGGAGCCCATTATCCAGAGTGAAGTAAGCCAGAAGCAAAAACAACAATACAGTATATTAACACATATATATGGAATTTAGAAAGACAGTAATGAGAACCCAACATGCGAGACAGCAAAAGGAATGCAGATGTATAGAATAGACTCGTGGACTTTGGGGATGAGGGTAAGGGTGGGATGATATGGGAGAAGGACATTGAAACAAGTTAATTATCATATGTCTAATCAATCGCCAGCCCAGGATTGATGCTCGGGGCTGGTGCAGCGAGATTTCCCGGGGGGAGGGAGGAGGGAGGGGGGTTCTGGAAGGGGAGCATATGTAAACCCATGGTGATATCATGACATTGTATGGCAAAAATAATTTAAAAAAAATTTAATAAAAAAAAAAAGGAAAAAAAAAAGACTTGGGTTTCCTCATGTGTTAAAATAAGCAGTTGCTGTTTGAATAATCTCTAAGGCCTATTTCAGCCCTAAATCATGCCCCTCTTTCATTATCATATTTCTACTAATTTTCTCTGATACTTATCAGGATGCACTGGTAAATTTTTTTGGGAAAAACAATAAATGTATTTGGGAAAAACAATAGTCATTTCACCTAATTCAGGTAAAAAGTAAACTTACTTTAAGAATACTACAGGCAATCTCAGTGATTTCTTTCTTACATACAGGAAATAAAACTCACAGCAACTAAAACTAGAAATCTCAAAGTCACAACCTAAGGCTGCTTTCATCACCTCTTAAAAGGCCTGCTTCTCTGGAGGGGGAGCATATGCAAACCCATGGGGATTTCATGTCATTGTATGGCAAAACCAATAAAAAAAAAAAAAGTAATTCAGGGCAATGTATAGCAAATAAAATAAAATGTGTATATTCTTTGATCAGTTTCTAAAAAAAAAAAAGAAAAGGCCTGCTTTGTCTCCTATATGTCTGTCCCAATCTTCCAACTGGCTTTCAGAGTCTTCTACTTTTCCATTATTTCATATCTTATAATGACTTCTCATTCCTATCTTATAACACATCAGTTTAAGTATCTACCATCAACTGTAATTTCATTGTTTTCTTATTTTGCTATATTTATATTCTTGTTCATTTTCTATTATACCCTTTTACATAAAAGATTTGAGGTGATTGAGGTGATTTACGATCGAAATCAATTTGATAATGCTTTAGCATCTACTTCCTCACTTGTAAACGGGAATTAAAACACTACCTACCACATAACAGTGCTGCAAGAATTAAATACAATTATTTTGGTAAGGAGAATTAGCCCACTGTTTGGATTATAGCAACCAGTTGATAAATAATATCACACGATAGACCAAAGCAGACTGGCTGGCAGCAATGCCTGGAATGCCATACTGAGATGATTATTAAAGCAGTGCCCAAGCTAAATGTGAAAGAGGGCAGTGATTGTTCATTTAATATGTGCTGGGCACTACCATGTTCTGGAAAGAATGCAAAATTATGCCATAATTAACTGGTTATCTGACATGAGTTGGGATATACACTCACAAAATGTTGCTTTAGGGAGTGAATTTTTGTTTGTTTTAAACAAAATTGGTACATGGTTCTGCCAGTTTAAAAGTCTTTCTAGATTTTTGACTCTACTCCAATCTAGAATGTACCAAACCTAATCTTTTATTTTCATTTTTTCTACCCATATCATCCCTATTGTTTACACAGTTATTTAGGCTATTCTCTGATTATTTCTTCAATGTAGTTAGTTTATATATATAACTGGCAAACAGAGGAATCTCATCAGTATAATGCAAATTTGTGAAAGATCTTATTCCCAGCATGTGAATGATGTGAAGTAACCAGGAGCAGGAGAAAACCCCTAGGGAGTAACTTCTTTTACTGCAAGATGTGCTTACTTTTACTGGTTTAAAGAACTGCTAGACTGTATTAAGCCATCTTGGGAGGCTGCAAGTATAGATGGAGATGTGAACACCTTTCCCCACTATCAAAATAAAACAGAACACCTTAATTGATGAAGGGTATCTCTGAATTATGTTTTTAGTTTTGATTAATTGGTCTCCATTAGAAGAAGCATGTATCTTCAGGGAGGAAGTCTGAACTTCAGAGTATGTGGCTGTAAAGTATGGACCAAGTCTAGGTGTAACTGTCAGGAGATATTTGTCCTGGCATTTGGATCAACATTTTATTTGTTAGGGCTATACACACAAAGTTACACAGTTGTAGGCAATCTGTACCAAAAGCACCTTTCTCATAAGTTTAGTGTTCAGTTTCGCAGAATATGACATTTTCCAGGAACACACACATGGCATTATGGCAAGACTGACTATATATTTTATGTAGCCTTTGTTCATTTTGCTTTTTTAATATATCTCTTAATAACCAATATCAACTTTTTGTTCTCAAAACACAAATACCTATAAAAAATATCTATTTACTTTACTTAAGTCAGTATCTTTAGATATAAACAAATATTCTAGTATTTTGGGTGATGGTAATATATAGCTCTACTTTTGACAGATTTCCCATAACTCAGAAATAGAAGCTCCCAAATTAAGAGTTCCAAATGTTCATTCAAAAAAGTTAGCAACTTTCAACTTTGAGAGCGTCTTCTTCATAGAATGCAGTGATTAGAGTAAGTGTTAGTTGCTCAGCTGTGTCCAACTTTTTGTGACCCGTGGATTGCAGCCGCCAGGATCCCTGTTCATGGGATTTTCCAGGCAAGAATGCTGGAGTGAGCTGCCATTTCCTTCTCCAGGGATCAAACCCAGGTCTCCTGCATCACAGGCAGACTCTTCACCGTCTGAGCCACCAGGGAAGCCCCTGGTTATCTGATTAGCTCCCCTAAAGCCTATTCCATTTGGACATTTGGAATGAAAAAAGAAAATAGCGTTATTACAATGCTAGTGGTTAAAATGCACTAAAGGCTAAACTAAATAATACACTTTTTAATTGATCGTATATGTTCTCAATTAAGAAAAGGAGAATTAACTGAAAAGTAAATAGGTTAAATCTCAGATAGAGATTCTTTCATGGCATTCTTAATAAAATTTTGATAATTCCCAGGTTTAAAAATACAAAGATCTCACTGTAGAGTTGAGAAAACAAGGCAAAACTAACTGAGAAACACTCAAGACTTCTTCATGCTTATTCTGATACTAGTTCAATAATCCCACAGAAAAAGCAGGTAACTATGATTTCAAAATTAGATTTGTACACCATACTTATTATCTTTAAAGTAACCATTTAAAGAATAGAAACTGTGCAAATAACCTCTATTTCAGAGGCCACATGGGAGAGAAGAGGACGATTTCAAAATATTTCATGGTTTTTAAGGCCTGAAAAAAAGAGACACGCAAGGAAACTTACAGTTCTATGTGTAAGGGAAAAAGTACAATTTCCTGTTCCACAGATGAAGAAAGTGAAGTCACTCAGTCGTGTCCGACTCTCTGTGACCCCAAGGACTGTAGCCCACCAGGCTCCTCCATCCATGGGATTTTCCAGGCAAGAGTACTGGAGTGGGTTGCCATTTCCTTCTCCAAGGGATCTTTCCAACTCGGGCATTGAACCCAGGTCTCCTGCATCGCGGGTAGATGCTTTGTCATCTAAGCCACCAGGTAAGCCCCCACAGATGAAGAATGGGGTTTCTTTTCAAAACTGACAAGGGTTTTTGGCACTCTATGACTAAAGGTGATATGAAATCTTTGTGCGTTTGGTTTTTACAAATCACAAAGCTGAAATGCAAGTAAAAATCAGCTGTGCTTACTGGCCACCTTAAGTACATGAGATACATACAAAAAGCACAAAAGAACGTGAGGAATATTAATGTCCTCATGGACATTGAAGCTTTATAAAAATGAATTATGCTTATTATTAACTGAATCCAAGAAACATATAGTTACGAGAGAATACAAGACATATTTCTGTTCTCAGTCCTGTTCAACACTTTGAGACCCCATGAATTGTAGCCCGCCAGGCTCCTCTGCCCATGGGATTTCCCAGGCAAGAACACTGGCGTGCATTGCCATCTCCTTCTCCAGGGGATCTTCTTGACCCAGAGATTGAACCCACTTTTCCTGCACTGGCAGGCAGATTCTTTACCACTGAGGCACCTGGGAAGACCCTGCATACAAGACAATATAGACCCAAATGATATAATGCATATTTATAAACAATGTGTCATAAGGCATAGGGTATTATTGAACAGAAAAAAAGGCCCACTTTGGGTCTTATGTAAGTCAAGTTTGACTGTTTACAAAGGGTTTCTTTTATTGAACAGAAGTGAGAAGAATCAGAGTAAAGAGCGCATTCCAAATTAGAAGAATTTAGTGACTCAATTCTATAGATACTAGCTAACGCAAGGTACGCTACTGCTAAAAGAGGTGATATGATACAAATACTTTTTAAACATTGCCTTGCTGTGTACAACCTGTGGGAAAGCAAACTGGTGCAGCAAAGAGGTCAGGTAAAAAGCAAGTACAGAAACTCTTCTACTTGTAAAATTTTACTTTATCAAGTTTCAGTATGAAACAACAGCAAACTCACTCTGATTCAAAGTATTTATAGTCAACAGTGGTCACTATCATTTGGTCATCTATTTTTTCAGTGTATAGAGTGCTCCATAAATATTAACTCCATTATGGCTGCTGAATACAAAAGCAATGCCACACGTTGAAAATACAAATAAAAAGGGTTTGATTCCAATGGAAATAAATGAACTTAAAAAAATACCATCTCCAAAGTAAAAAAAAAAATCACAAGCAAATGGTGACTGTTGAATGGCTATGTGTGATGAACCTATGAATGATTGTGAGGGTAATAAGTGAATCATGCAAAACATGGAAAACATGATGCCTATGCAAGCAATAAAAGGCACCAAGACATGGAAAATTATGTAGAGTTAGATGATTAGCCTGGAAACCAAATGCCAACTGGTCCACTGTTAATTTAAAAGGGGACCAATTTGAAAAGTTACAGCTAAGTATGGTGAAAAGTGCTAAAAAATGAGATCTTTGTCACTAATCAGAAGTTTATGGTTCATAATTCAACATCTGTGAATATACTCAAAGCGAGGAGTGTGTGGTCAGGTCTGTGGGTCCCCTGGCTGATGATAATGTTACTGCCCATCAGGTACTTCTTTTTCTCATGTCTTTCCATATTTAATTATTACTATTACTAGCCCTATTTAACCAATGACTATAAAATGGAGGTACAGAGAAATTCAGTAATATTCCTAAAGTCACAAAAAAAGTAAATGTCACAGACTGGAGTCCTGGCAGTAGGCTTTAGAGTGGCACTCTTTTTTATATTTATTTATTTTTCTGTGCCAGGTATTAGTAGCAGCACGTGGGATTTTTGGTTACCAGGACACACTACTGCCCACTAGGGAGCTCCCTATGACACCTGGAAATATTATCAGGGGATGGGTGGAAGAAGCCGCAATAGTATTTCAATAAAGATAAAAGTGGTCTCATTTGGTAAAAAATATGTCTTGGTCCTACATTTACATGAAGAGAAAAGGTACAGAACCTACGATAGCTCAGATAAAGAGGGTATACTTAGTTTCTAAAGACTGATTCCTATTGGCTGCAAATCTATACAGGGACTGCAGGCAGGACGAAACTGCTTCCTAGTCTCTTTGGAATTAAATAGCTTTGTAAACAAGATTCTAGAAGTTCTTTTAATAATAGTATGTGCGTATATACATTAACTCCAGGTAAGCTGATTAGGATATGGGGCAGAATAGAAGCAGTAAGGGTAAGCAGTGAATGCTGAGGGAGGTATTTCAAAGGAAAGAGAAGCAGAGAAGAGGAAACCAGAGAGGGCTGGATGACTAATGGAAAGTGGTTGTGTTCTTATAGATTCTTCATATTGGACAAATAGGCAGAGTTTAGAAAGCATGCATGTTGAGCATAAAGACCATGGACTACTGAGAACACAGGGCAAGTACCACTTTGAGTGTCAGAAGCTGCAAGATGAATGACATGTAAGTACAAGATGGCCCTTTGGCAGGATGCCCCCTGGAAGGATACAGCTCGGCCTTGCAACTCAACAGGGAATACAGAAGCCTTGGTCAGGAAGAAACTCAGATTGAAAGTTCACTTCTGCAACTTGACTGGGTTTGTTGCTCACACTTAGCATCTTGATTTTTTTGACCTTTGTTGTCCAAACTCCTTTAATACCTGAGCTCTGTCATAATGAAACATTCTGAGGATGGACTGAGCTGGAAGGAGACAGGTTGGATATAAGTAGTACCCCTTAAAATTACTTCACATGTCATTCTAATTTTTTTCAAGAGGTCAGCAAACTGACCTTTTCCCTTTAGGGAAATAATTACTAACACTCTAACAGCAATGTTTACTAGTCTAAAATGAGAAAGCTTTTAATTATCATTTAAAATGTAAAGAATCAGTATAAGCAGAAAACTTTATATTATCTATCACTCACACTTAGGATACTCTTTCATTACTCTTAGACTTGGGAATCAAACATATCTATGAAAGTAGGAAATCCTACACCCAGGATATCCTATATCCAGACTGGATATTCATTCCTCTACATTACAGCAGATACTTAAGAATGGATACAGCAATAAACTTATTCCTATTATTCTTAATGATTTTTTTCAAGGACCAAAATATTCACTTGGTTATTAGTTTTATTCAAGGCAATAAATTTTTGGCTTCTTAAAGGTCACTACTCTCCAAGGCTTCCCAGATGACTCAGTGATAAAGAATCTGCCTGCAGTGTGGGAGACCCAGGTTTGATCACTCGGTTGGGAAGATCCGTGAAGGGAATAGCAACCCACTCCAGTCTTCTTGCCTGGGAAATCTCATGGACAGAGGAGCCTGGTAGGCTATAGTCCATGGGATCGCAAAAGACTTAGTGGCTAAACAATACTGACAACAATGTCCAGAACAAACAAATAACAATCAGGGGCTACATGGAAGTAAAATACAATACATTTTAAAGAGTCAAAATAGGTACAAAATGTGGAAAAACTACAGAAGGAAAAACTGAAAAAAAAAAATACAGTCTTCTTAGTTCTAACAGGGTTACAGCACAATATGAATATAAGATCAGCAGAATACACTTAATGGAACTACCTAACTAGTTTTATCCTAAAATTTCTAAGGGCAAGAATAATTTTGAATTTTGCTGGCAAAGCACAAGATAAAATGAATACAGAAGAGTTAACCTTTTATACCTTTTTAAAAAGGCCATAAAAGGGCAATTTTTTCCTGGAAGGGTATAAAAACGATTGATACATTACTCACATTTTCTAAATTTAAGCACTATAGATGAATAAAATGCTAAGCAAGCTACTACTTCTATTTCCAGAATGGGAAAAACTACTAATTTTTGAATTTTACTGTGATTCTTGCTGGCTGGAAACATAGAAGAAATGCAGGAATTAGCATCAGAGCAAGGATAAACTGGCCTCGAAGTTCACAATTTTATAAGTCATTTCTATCAGCTTTGATACAGTTTTTTTTAGTATAACACATCTTCTGAGAGTATTCCAGTCTTGGTGTCCTCTGTCAAGGGTGATATCCAGAAATAAACCTAATATTCAGATTATGTTTAAGGGAGGAGTAAAGAGTTTGATGGACTATATTCTGGATATTATACTTCTATCACTGCGGTTTGAGATTAAATCACCCCCTAACTTGTTTCAATCTGTTTGTTGTTATTTAGTTGCTAAGTCATATCTGACTCTTTCGTGACCTCACGAACTGCAGCCAGCCAGGCTCCTTTGTCCATGGGATTTCGCAGGCAAGAATACTAGAGTGGGTTGCCATTTTTTTCTCTTCCCAACCCAGGGATCAAAGCTGTGTCTCTTTTATTGGCAGTGAATTCTTCACCACTGTGCCATCAGGGAAGTCCCATATGGGTCTGTTAATTAACGTTGCTCATCTGCTAAGTGACTGGCTTTTGCACAGCAGATGCACAGTATCTTCAAATCCATGCCTTAGCAAAAGTACAAATAATTACCAAGATCTCAGGTCTCCAAAATCACTGAGGATGGTGACTGCACCCATAAAATTTAAAGACGCTTGCTCCTTGGAAGGAAAGCTATGACAAACCTAGAGAGCTTATTAAAAAGTAGAGACATCACTTTGCTGACAAAGGTTTGTATAGTCAAAACTATGGCTTTTCCAGTATTCATGTAAGGATGTGAGAGTTGGACAGTAAAGAAGGCTGAGAGCCAAAGAATCAATGCTTTCAAATTGTGCTGCTGAAGAAGACTCTTGAGAGTTCCTTGGACCATAGGATATCAGATCAGTCAACCCTATAGGAAATCAACCCTGAATATTCATTGGAAGGACTGATACTGAAGCTTCAATACTTTGGCCACCTGATACGAAGAGCTGACTCATTGGAAAAGACCCTGATACTGGGAAAGACTGAAGGCAAAAGGAGAAGGAGGCAAAGGATGTGATGATTAGACAGCAACACTAACTCAATAGATATGAACCTGAGCAAACTCTGAGACAGAGTGGTGGATAGGGAAGCCTGGAGTGCAGCAGTCCAAGAGGTCACAAAGAATCAGATATGACTTAATGAACAACAACAACACACTTAATAATTACTGTCAAAGTTTTAAAAAAATTATTCTCAAAGTTAAAAGAGTAGAAAAGAAAATGTCAAATGTTTGAATGCAACTTGTTTTCTACCTTCAGCAGAGCTGGCCTGCTCCCTTGAGCAGATGCTCACTTTTGCCATCTACGCACTACACACTTCTGTCACATTTCACCCTGTTCTGTCTATGGTACTGCTACATTTAATGTTCTGATGTCGAGTTTGTTTATTAAGTACATACAATTAAAAGATATAATAATCTTGCTATAAATATAATTGTTCAGTAAACATTTGATATTAATAACACATGAAATGTTATGATTAGGTAAATGCTTCACATTAAATATATTATTGTATAAAATGTTAATAGGTTTAATTATGTAGCATATAGTATTACATATAAAAATATAACATATAAACATTATAATACTACCATTATTTCTTTGCTAAACTTAACAGGGAATGCTCTACTCCAATAGCTCAAGTGTTTCAAAAATAAACTCTATGAAGGCAGGCAATGTGTGTATAGTCATTGTTTACAAACTAAACTAAACTAATGTGGTGTTCTTTTTGTTTTTGTAATGTACTCTGTTTTGTATTCTCTACTCACTTTCTTCATTTGAAGCACAGTTCCTTGTGTTCATACTAAGTTCTGTTTTTATATTTTTAAATCCTAAAAACTAACGTGGTGTTGTTTCCTGAACTAATATATATATTTTTTTAATGTACTGTCTTGTATTCTCCACTCACTCTCTTCATTTGAAGGACAGTTCCTTGGGTTCACACAAAGATCTGTTTTTATATTTTGAAATCCTAAAAACTATAAAATTCATAAACTTCCCTTTCCCCCTGCCATTTGCAACATGAATAAAAGATACTGTATTGGTCAAAAGAACTGGTGAAATTCTTTTTCATAAGTTTAGCAAGAGGCCCAGGTATTTAACTGAATAATTGAAAATAACATTAAAATAATAGGAAAGGTACAAAGAACCACTTGTACCTGCTGCTTTATTCATGCAACTTTTCTATATTTAAAAAACAACTGTGTCATATGGCAGGTCTATTTGCAGCTTTTTAAGGAACCTCCACACTGTTTTCCATAGTGGCTGTACTAGTTTGCATTCCCACCAACAGTGTAAGAGGGTTCCCTTTTCTCCACATCCTCTCCAGCATTTATTGCTTGTAGACTTTTGGATGGCAGCCATTCTGACTGGTGTAAAGTGGTACCTCATTGTGGTTTTGATTTGCATTTCTCTGATAATGAGTGATGTTGAACATCTTTTCATGTGTTTGTTAGCCATTTTTATATCTTCTTTGGAGAAATGTCTGTTAAGTTCTTTGGCCCACTTTTTAATTGGGTTGTTTATTTTTCTAGAATGGAGCTGCAGGAGTTGTTTGTAAATTTTTGAGATTAATTGTTTGTCTGTTGCTTCATTGGCTATTATTTTCTCCCATTCTGAAGGCTGTCTTTTCACCTTGCTTATAGTTTCCTTTGTTTTGCAAAAGCTTTTAATTTTAATTAGGTCCCATTTGTTTATTCGTGTTTTTATTTCCAATATTCTGGGAGGTGGGTCATGGAGTATCCCGCTTTGGGTTATGGCAGAGAGTGTTTTGCCTATGTTATCCTCTAGGAGTTTTATAGTTTCTGGTCTTATGCTTAGATCTTTGATCCATTTTGAGTTTATCTTTGTGTATGGTGTTATAAAGTGATCTAGTTTCATTCTTTTACAAGTGGCTGTCCAGTTTTCCCAGCACCACTTGTTAAAGAGGTTGTCTTTTCTCCATTGTATATTCATGCCTCCTTTGTCAAAGATAAGGTGTCCATAGATGCGTGTATTTATCTCTGGGCTTTCTATTCTGTTCCATTGATCTATATTTCTGTCTTTGTGCCAGTACCATACTGTCTTAATGACTGTGGATTTGTAGTATAGCCTAAAGTCAGGTAGTTTGATTCCGCCAGTTCCATTCTTCTTTCTCAAAATTGAAACCCAAGTCTTTAAAAGGTTTAGTAGTTTATACTGTGGCAAAGCCCGTCGTGGCAGATAGAACAGATGGCACCTAAGTCTTCTGATTCCAAACCTACCAGTATATATAGGCAAACTCTAAGATCAAAAGGGAGGGGAATTTTTCTTTTGATTTCTAACGTTTGTCGTATTCTTTGTTATTTCTCATATATAGAAAGGGATAAATTGTGGTTGTGCTAGAGTATATTAATCTACATGTCCAGTGTATCATATGTATAAAGATGTTGGTAAAAAGCCACTGGCTGGTTCTAAAACAAAATGCCAGACTCAGTCATGTTTCAGAATTTAATCAAATATATATTCATAGCCAATTAAGAGAGAAAATTTAATTTTTGATCAGGTAGAATCATTAAATGTTATAGAAGTATTAAGTGAATTAGAATGTTAAATACTGAATATTAAAATAACTGCTCTTATTTATGAATGGTATTTCTGTCCTTTGTCAGTTGTATGAAAATAAAATATTCACAACAATATTTTTGAGCATCCATGCCAGATCATAATTTCTTTAGTTTTTGATATAAGAGCACCACCTATGGGTTTCTCAGGTATTTGAGGGAAAACTTTTTAAGCAAACTCTAATAAAACAAAAATGTAATAAAATTCTTTCCTGTTTTGCTCTACAACTAGTCTCTCCACCTCAGTTTATTTAAAGGTTAGGAGTTATTTGCTTTATCACAGGTTGTTCCCACCTGGTTTTTGGATATGTCCCAAAACTGTTAGATCAGCTGATAAGTATTGAGTACTTACATGCCATTACAGTGTTGTAATTATAAGTTAAACACAGTTTAACGTAAAATTGTATTATTCTCTTTAACGTGAATCTTTTAATGAAAATGAACAGTTTACAATATCCTGGGGGAAACATGATAATAGTTTTTGCCAGTTTATTTGTATGTTTGTATCTTAATGAACTTAAGAATTTGTTCTATATACTGCTACAAAATGCTTTGGCAAGAGAGTGAAGAAAGGGAAAAGGGCTTATAAATGACTTAGGGCATCTTTTCATTAATTGCTGAGAAGATAACTCATTAGAACAAGGTTTGAAACAAAATTCTGGCACTTCAGTATTCAGTCAGTTCAGTTCAGTTGCTCAGTCGTGTCCAACTCTTTGTGACCCCATGGATTGCAGCACACCAGGCTTTGCTATCCATCACCGACTCCCAGAACTTGCTTAAACTCAGCATCCATTGAGTCAATTATGCCATCCATCCATCTCTCATTCTCTGTCATCTCTTTCTCCTCCTGCCTTCAATCTTTCCCAGCATCAGGGTCTTTTCCAAGGAGTCAGTTCTTCACATCAGGTGGCTAAAGCATTGCAGTTTCAGCTTCAGCATCAGTCCTTCCCATGAATATTCTGGACTAATTTCCTTCAGGATGGACTGGTTGGATCTCCTTGCAGTCCGAGGGACTCTTGAGAGTCTTGTCCAACACCACAGATCAAAAGCATCAATTCTTGGGCGCTCAGCTGTCTTTATAGTCCAACTCTCACAATCCATACATGACCATGGGAAAAACCATAGCTTTGACTAGATGGAACTTTGTTGGCAAAGTAATGTCTCTGCTTTTTAATATGCTGTCTACTGCTGCTAAGTCGCTTGAGTCATGTCCTATTCTGTGTGACCCCATAGATGGCAGCCTACCAGGCTCCGCTGTCCCTGGGATTCTCCAGGCAAGAACACTGGAGTGGGTTACCATTTCCTTCTCCAGTGCATGAAAGTGAAAAGTGAAAGTGAAGTGGCTCAGTCATGTCTGACTCTTCGTGACCCCATGGACTACAGCCTACCAGGCTCCTCCATACATGGGATTTTTCAGGCAAGAGTACTGGAGTGGGTTGCCATTGCCTTCTCCGAATATACTATCTAGGTTGGTCATAACTTTTCTTCCAAGGAGTAAGCATCTTTTAATTTCATGGCTGCAGTCACCATCTGTGGTAATTTTGGAGCCCCCCAAAATAAAGTCTGTCACTGTTTCCATTGTTCCCCCATCTGTTTGCCATGAAGTAATGGGACCAGATGCCATGATCTTAGTATTTTGAATGTTGAATTTAAAGCCTGCCTTTTCACTCTGTTCTTTCACTTTCATCAGGAGGCTCTTTAGTTCTTCTTCGCTTTCTGTCATTAGGGTGGTGTCAGCTAGATATCTGAAGTTATTGATATTTCTCCCAGCAATCTTGATTCCAGCCTGTGCTTCTTCCAGCCCAGCATTTCTCATGTTGTACTCTGCATATAAGTTAAATAAGCAGGATGACAATATACAGCCTTGATGTACTCCTTTCCCAATTTGGAACCAGCCTGTTGTTCCATATCCAGTTCTAACTGTTGCTTCTTGACCTGCATACAGATTTCTCAGGAGGCAGGTCAGATGTTCTGGTATTCCCATCTCTTTAAGAATTTTCCACAGTTTATTGTGATCCACACAGTCAAAGGCTTTGGCATAGTCAATAAAGCAGAAATAGATGTTTTTCTGAAACTCTGGCTTTTTAGATGATCCAGTCGATGTTGAGTTGATCTCTGGTTCCTCTGCCTTTTCTAAAACCAATTTGAACATCTGGAAGTTCACAGTTCATGTACTGTTGAAGCCTGGCTTGGAGGATTTTGAGCATTACTTTCCTAGTGTGTAACATGAGGGCAGTTGTGCAGTAGTTTCAACATTCTTTGGCCTTGCCTTTCAGTCCTTTTTTGGGATTGAAATGAAAACTGACCTTTTCCAGTCCTGTGGCCCCTGCTGAGTTTTCCAAATTTGCTGGCATATCGAGTACAGAGCTTTTACAGCATCAGCTTTGACGATTTGAAGTAGCACAACTGGAATTCCATCACCTCCACTAGCTTTGTTCGCACTGATACTTCCTAAAGCCCACTTCACTTCACATTCCAGGATGTCTGGCTCTAGGTGAGTGATCACACCGTCGTGGTTATCTGGGTCGTGAAGATCTTTTTTGTGTAATTCTGTATATTCTTACCACCTCTTCTTAATATCTTCAGCTTCTGTTAGGTCCATACCATTTCTGTCCTTTATTGTGCCCATCTTTGCATAAAATGTTCCCTTGGTATCTCTAATTTTCTTGAAGAGATCTCTAGTCTTTCCCATTCTGTTGTTTTCCTCTATTTCCTTGCATTGATCACCGAGGAAGGCTTTCTTATCTCTCCTCACTATTCTTTGGAACTCTGCATTCAAATGGGTATATCTTTCCTTTTTGCCTTTGCCTTTCACTTCTCTTCTTTTCTAAGCTGTTTGTAAGGCCTCCTCAGACAACCATTTTACCTTTTTGCGTTTCTTTTTCTTGGGGATGATCTTGATCATTGCCTTTTGTACAGTGTCACAAACCTCTGTCCTTAGGTCTTCAGGCACTCTGTCTATCAGATCTAATCCCTTATATCTGTTTCTCACTTCCACTGTATAATCATAAGGGATTTGATTTAGGTCATACCTGAATGGTCTAGTGGTTTTCCCTACTTTCTTCAATTTAGTCTGAATTTGGCAATAAAGCGTTCATTATCTGAGCCACAATCAGCTCCCAGTTTTGTTTTTGCCAACTGTATAGAGTGTCTCCATCTTTGGCTGCAAAGAATATAATCAGTCTGATTTCAGTATTCACCATCTGGTGATGTCCATGTGTAGTCTTCTCTTGTGTTGTTGGAAGGGGTTTGCTGTGACCAGTGTGTTCTCTTGGCAAAACTCTGTTATAGCCTTTGCCCTGCTTCATTTTGTACTCCAAGGACAAATTTGCCTGTTACCTGTCAAAGTATCTCTTGACTTCATGCTTTTGCATTCCAGTCCCCTATAATGAAAAGGACATCTTTTTTGGGTGTTACTTCTAGAAGGTCTTGTAGGTCTTCATAGAACTGTTCAACTTCAGCTTCAGCATTACTGGTTGGGGTATAGACTTGGATTACTGTGATATTGAATGGTTTGCCTTGCTTTATTATTACTCAGTTTTAATAAGCCCCAAATAGAATCACATTTGGATAAATATGGTCTTTTTGTAAAATATCAAATTAAGTATTTTTGGGTAAGGGGAAAGCAAAAACAATTGGAAACTTTGTGTGTGGGCAATAAGATGTATGCTAGACTCAATGTATTATATACCTGTATTTCATGCCATGAATCTCTTGTGTTCGAAAAGTGATTACAAACAAGATCCCTTTGGCAGCATACCCTAATTTCAAACTAGATGCATTTTTAGGCATGAACCTGCAGATGTTTAAAACCTTTATTGCATGTTTTCTGCAGGGAATGGCTAATTCTATAGAAATAAGGATTGACTCTGAGCAATATAGTTTGCCATATGTTGACCATTATGGATAAAAACTTTGTAAAATTACTCCCTAGCAAGCATACTTAGCCTAAATTGAACAGACCATGACCTCTATTACTTAGACACACACACAAAATGGTCGTTTTGGCAGCTACTTTCCCCACTTGTAATTTGCTCCTTGTTATCTGCTCTTACTTTAAAAATTAGATAGTCCAGTCTGTCAGAGTTGTATCAAATAAGAGATTCCAAGATTTTTAAATTTTATTGAAGGTTTAAACATTCATTGTATTTTTTTTTTTAGCCTGTTACTCTCAAGGAAGACTAAATTCTGGGATTATTAGCTGAATTCTGGATTGTTATAATGTGAACTGTGAGAGTTCAAGATAATGAAGGGAGAAACAGTTCAGTTCAGTCACTCAGTCGTGTCCAGTTCTTTGTCACCCTGTGGACTGCAGCACACCAGGCTTCCTTGTCCATCATCAACTCCTGGAGCTTGATCAAACTCATGTCCATTACGTCAGTGATACCATCCAACCATCTCATGCTCTGTTGTCCCCTTCTCCTCCTGCCTTCAATCTTTCCCAGCATCAGGGTCTTTTCTAAGGAGTCAGTTCTTTGCATCAGGTGGCCCAAGTATTGCAGTTTCAGCTTCAGCATCAGTCCTTCCCATGAATATTATGGACTGATTTCCTTTAGGATGGACTAGGTGGATCTCCTTGCAGTCCAAAGGACTCTCAAGAGTCTTGTCCAACACCACAGTTCAAAAGCATCAATTAATTATTCGGTGCTCAGCTTTCTTTTTAGTCCAATTCTCACAATCCATACATGACTACTGGAAAAACCATAGCTTTGCCTAGATGACCTTTATTGGCAAAATAATGTCTCTGCCTTTTAATATGCTGTCTAGGTTGGTCAAAACTTTTCTTCCAAGGAGTAAGCATCTTTCAGTTTCATGGCTGCAGTCACCATCTCCGGTGATTTTGGAGCGCCCCAAAATGTCACTGTTTCCATTGTTTCCCCATCTATTTGCCATCAAGTGATGAGACCAGATGCCATGATCTTAGTTTTCTGAATGTTGAGTTTTAAGCCAACTTTTTCACTCTCTTCTTTCACTTTGATCAAGAGGCTCTTTAGTTCTTTGCTTTCTGCCAAAAGTGTGGCATCATATGCATATATGTGGTTATTGATATTTCTCCCAGAAATCTTGATTCCGTCTTGTGCTTCATCCAGCCTGGCATTTTGTATGATGTACTCTACATATAAGTTAAATAAGCAGGGTGACAGTATAATACAGGCAAACTGCTGGTAGTAGTTTGAATTTATTCTCTGTTTCTTCTAATATATTTAGATATCTAACTGCATAATGATAACTTTAATCACTGACTTCAAGACTTTATTTTTAAAATAATTTAGGAATCATTTATGACTTCATAATAAAGTTTGGAAGCATTCCTGGAATGAATTAAAGAACTACGTTGAAGTAATGTTTTGTTGCTTTTATCCAATCATCTACACACTTCTTAACAACGTAGCATCTTACTGTTATGTTTATATGTGCTTTCCTTTAATTACTTTGTTCAGAAGACTATATTTATATGATTTTTTTTTAATTTAAAGTATCCAAAAAGTAGTTCAGTAAAGTTGATTTTTAGGTAGTTGTAATAAATAAATTTAAAAGTTGAGTCTTGGAAAAAAGATAAATGGATGTATGTACCAATTGATCTCCATGGCTAAAGCTAGCAGTCTTGACTCTTAAATTGTTATTCGGAAATCCAAATTGAAAATTTCCATGCCTCCTCAAAACTTTATACTTAATTCAGATAAGATAATTTGACTAAAAGGAAAGAAAACAATCTAATTAGAATAATGAAAGTTTTTAAGGTTGGCCATACCATATTTATTGTATATGATTTGATGTCTGACGTGTTTCTTTTAATAAATACTGATTTACTTAATGCTTTATTTAAAATACAATAATTATCTAAGATTGCTTTGATTATCTTCCAGCCTGTGGAGAAACTCCAGAACAGATTCGAGCACCGAGTGGGATAATCACGAGCCCAGGCTGGCCTTCCGAATATCCTGCCAGAATCAACTGTAGCTGGTTCATAAGGGCAAACCCAGGGGAAATCATTACTATAAGGTAATTCTGATATCTCTGTGTATTATTGTATGATAATTTTTTTTATAAAACATAAATCCACTTTCCAAGTATCATAGCTCAACATGCAGTAGTATAAAAGATGATTTTTAGAAAATATAATAAATTGTGTTTATCATTGTTGTCTTAAGGGGAGGAATAATGGCCCATTCTTCCCCTTCTATTAGGGCATGTGTTTTGAATATTTTCTAATGGTGATAATGAAATTGTGCTTAGCCATCCATATTTTTCTAGGCAATTTTTTAACTAGAGCTACACATTTGCAGAATAGTTTATTAGAATCAAGAGTGTCATCTTTGGCAATGAGACAAATAAACACACTTACTAATCCACTTGGAGATCTAGCCCATAATCTTGGTCTTGAAAGTAGAGTTCTCTACCTTAATGAATTAAAACATAATTATAGACTCTGCCTGTGTATCTGTTATGTGTGTATAAAACCTGAAGTAAGCTGATGGTGGATGAATACTGTGTCTAGAAAAAGCTCAGTTTTCATAACAGTGAGACAATAGATCATTTGTTACGAATACAAAATGAAATATAATCCTAGGGGAAATAACTGTAAATTTAAAATCCTAAGAATAAATAAGATATAAATAGGGAAGATTAAGAGTATTTTAAAGACATTTAAAATTGTAGAGAAAATCTGTGGGAATAAGATACTAAGGAAGAAACAACCAGTAGAACCAGTTATTGCTTGCTTAGGAAATTATATCAAGGTTATTAGGGGAAAAAAATTTGCCTGAAGGGGAGAAAAAAGTGTACCTAAACAGAGAACTATAACACAATTAAGAATGCTATTTCTATCACAGAGATACTACAAAGGCATCTTTGACTTTCTTTCATTATTTACACTTTTATGGATAAGATTCATGGAATGTTAGATTCAGAAGAGACCTCGTAGATCATAGACACATATCCCTTCATTTTTACATTTTTTAAAAAGGGAGATTGTAAATTAAGCCTATGCTTGAACCTTTCCGTCTTCCTTTTTAATATTTATTAACTAATGAGAAGACCAGTCTCTTGAAGAACACAGTTGTTGTCTATCCCGTTTTTTCTGTGGAAGCCATAAAACAGCAACATATGATATGGTTTCCTTTGGTTCCTCTCTGCCCTGGGCCGTATCTTCTGGAACACTGAAGCTGAGCATCTGTGAAAGCAGTAACACTCCTCTGTGAGAAGTATGATTCCCTTGCCTGATGCATGGGTGGGATGTGCCATTAAAGTTACCCTTCTTCGATTTTACCTTGGAATCTGAACAGTATGCCTGTTTTCTACTACTAAAAAGTGACTTAAGTACAAATGTGTTTCCAAAGTAACATTTTACCATAGGGGCTCCAAATACTTTTTAAACATGAAACTAGCATTTTTAGAGATTTTTTTTCTTTTAACCTAAAATTTCAACCCCAAATTAAATTTGTAGCCTACCAGCTCAGTTATGTAAAACTTGGCAATTCTTGCCAGCACAGAGGAGATGATATGGCATACTGCCATCTGGTTCTGATCATGTGTTGGATCCTTGAGATGTCACAAAGCTACACTAAAAATCAAGCACAATATTGAAATGCAGAGTATTAGAGGTGAGCCCGACACACTTAAGGGAAGATTTCCTAAATTCTGAATAGAGTTAATAAATTTGGATTTACACAGCCAGTCTCATAAAGTCAGAAAGTAATTTTAGTAATTATCCTAGTTCCTACTGAAACCATTATCATGGTAATAACAAACTTTTAAAAGATGACATACTGACATAGTATGCAAAGAAAGTCAAGTTTCACTTGTGAATATTGGTGTAATATCTTAAATAAATTGTTCAAAAGAAATTTATACCATAATCAAATGCAGCTCATTTAAACATACAAATGAGTCATTATTAGGAAATTAATTAAATTAATTTACCATATTAAGTCAGAGAAAAGGTGTATGATTATCTAGACACAGGTTTTAAACTTTTTTTGTAAAATGAAAATCAATATGCATTCCTAAGTTTAAAATAATTAAAATATAGATAAAAGAAACTAAAATTACATACTATAAACAAACAGTACTTAGAACTCTCCTTGTAAAACTGGTTAAACTGATAGTTTAACCAGTTTATAAGCGTTTTTATCCTTTCCCTGGAAATCTGCTAAAATTCACAAAGGCTACCTTATCCTCTGTCTACCTTATCCTCTGTCTACCTTATCCTCTGTCCAACTTATCCACAGAGGATTGGATTCTGGTTCCCTGCTTGAAGCCAAGGACTAGGGTCAGGATATTTTGCTTAAGAAAGGAAGCTGAAGAAGACTTTTAGTAACTACTGCTTGAACTCTCATGGAGCTGAGAGCTTAGAAAGATAGGATGACATACCGTAATAAATGGGAATTTTGCTAAGTCCCTTACTGATTCTGTGACATAATTCTAATACTACTCTGAACTGCCATGTTAGGAGACCTAAATGGAGAAAGTTACAGAGCAGATGCTGTGGGGGAATATAAGGAGAAATAAATTAAAAACATCACCAAAAGTCCTCCTCAGAAGCTTGCAACCCCAAAATTTCTAGAATGTATGAAAAAAATTAACGAAAACAGCCAACAAAATCAAACTGTTAGTCACTCAGTTGTGTCCAACTTTTTGTGACCCTATGGACTATGTCCCACCAGGCTCCTCTGTCCACGGAGTTCTCCAGGCAAGAATTCTGGAGTCGATAGCCGTTCCCTTCTCGTAGGGATCAAACCTGCATCTCCCACATTGCCGGCAGATTCTTTTCCATCTGAACCACCAGGGAAGCAAGTTGGAACACAGATTTACTACAGACGTTATATACTTTAATATACTGGGGTTTTTTTTCTTAACCTTTATGCCATGAGCACTTTGGTAGTTTGGTGAAACTTACAAATTCTTTCCCAGAATATTTTTAAATGTGTAGAGTAAAACACATAGCATTACAAAAGAAACCAGTTATTCCTGAAACATAGCTATCAGATATTTTTATAAATATATAAAATAAATATATATGTTTATTAACATATGTTTATAAATATATATGTTTATTAACAATTAGTGAGCAAGCCATGCTTTTAACAGTTACTATAATTTCGAAGTGGTTTTGAGTGTAAATAGCTATTCTAGATATTTACTAAAACTGAAATATAATATAAAATTTTTTATGATTTCTACTGGTGACAGTGTGAGAAGCATTATAAAAGCTATTCATAGTATGTTTATTTTCATAAGTGAAGCAATGTTAATGAAATGTTAAATTTCAGTTACAGATGGGTGAAAATAAAATTGTCAATTTTTCTACTGAATTTGAAAATTTGAGGGGGAATTAGAAGCACTGAATACTTGTAGTTGGACTGTATTAGACCAAAGCATCCCTGGTGGTATGCATCAATGGTAAAGAATCCACCCACCAATGCAGGAAGTGTGGGTTTGATTCCTGGGTCAGAAAGATCCTCTGGAGAAGGGACTAGCAACCTGTTCCAGTACTCTTGCCTGGGAAATTCCATGGACAAAGAAGCCTGGCAAGCTACAGTCCATGGAATTGTAAAAGAATCGGACATGACTTAGCAGCTAAACAACGGCAACAAAAGACCAAAGCAGAGGGAAGGAAACTTTTTTAAGAAACTTATTGATATAGAAGAATACAGGAAAAGAGGAAAATGAGAAAACCCTATCCCCACCCCAAATAGAATTAAAAAAAAACAAATCTCACTTAACATTTAGAAGATAGACTATCCAGTCAGGTTTATTGATTGGTTAGCTGGTATGATCCTTCTCTGTTGGGCTTATAGGAACATACCTAAAAGTGTACCAATACAGAAAATCTAAATAATGAAGATAGGAAAAAAATAAGCTATGAAATACTGATCAGAAGAGAGCTAGTGTAAGAGGGTTAACATTAGTTGTAATTGACTTCAAAACACAAAATATTAGTAACAAATGGAATAACCCAATAGGAAGATAACAATCATGGTTGTATGTTATGTATCTAATAACGCAGCCTAAAACCAAGCAAAAGCAAACCGTAGGGAATTGCCAAGCAAATCTGACAAAGTTTTACTAGTCCACAATTATAGTGGAAGTTTGTAAACATATTTGTTATCTGAATTTAAACAGTAAAACAGTAAGTAAAAATAGAGAAGTTTTGATACTGATCCAGTAGACGCATATATCATGTATGTGTGTAATTTTTAAACCTATCTCAGTGGATAGAGAATGCACATTCCTTTTAATAACATGTATAATATTTATTTAAAAATTGATTATACATTAAATAACAAAGGAATTCTCAATGGATTTCCAGACTTTACATCATCCAGATTGTGTTCTCTGACCATAGTACAATTAAATTGGAAAAAAACAATTAAAAAGCCCATATGTTCAGAAACATATTCCTAAATAACAACTGCACCAAAGATGGAAGGCACAGTGGAATTCAAAAATATTTTTAAATAGCCATAATGAAAATATTAGATATTAAAACTGTTGAACTACATTGAAACAGCAGTTATTGAAAAATTTACAACTTTAATGCATTGAATTAAAAATTAATGCATAGAAAGTAAAGTGGAAAATATATTAGCTTGGCATTTTCACAAGAGTTTAGAATAAAAACTACCAGGTAAATCTTTATTTACCAGAAAATAATTAAACAAAAAAAATTACTTAAAATTAAACAAAAAAATCAATTAAAATTAAACAAAAAAATCTTTATTTATCAGAAGATAATTAAACAGAAAAAAAAATTACCAAAAACTTGTTTTCTGAAAAATGGAGGAAAATAAACAAAGGCAAGAGTGAAGGAAAAAAAGATACAAAAACGAGAACAAAAATGTTTATAGTTATAAATACAATAATAGAGATTTTAAAAGTCACAGGAATATCGTGAATGGTTTATATTGATACTTTTATAAATTAGATGAAGTGAATCATTTTCTGAATGTGTGTTACCAAAATTGATTCAAGAAGAATTAAACTAATGCAATAGCCATTAAAGAAATTAAATCAACAGTCAAAATAAGATTCTACACCCAGATAATTTTACAGGCAATACCAAATGAATAGAGAAAGAAATTTTCTTAACTTGATAGAAGGTATCTGTTCAAAAATTTTAAAAATCAAACTTAATATTGAAGTTAATTTAGCACAAAGGACCAAGACAAGGATACATACTTTCACTGCTTGTACTTGAACCCTCAGTCAATACAATACTCCAACAAATAAATTAGTGTTATAAAAAAAATGAAGAGGAAGAGGTGAAACTCTTATTTGCCAGTATTATACTTACCTACAAAGAAAACCCAAAGAAATTTAAAAGACTATAGATACAAAAATTTAAACAGTTGTAAAGTAATTAGCCTCCAATTAAAATGAATAAATTTATTTAAAAAAATAAAATAAAATGGATTACTAGCAAGGCAAAAAAAGAGAAAGTACTGTGTAAAGCTTTGCCATGATAAATTTTACTTTCAAGGGCATATAATTTCTAAGAAAATTTAAATTATCAAAATTGACTTATTGAAAGTTGAGGAAAAGCTAATTAAACCAAAAAGCATGAAGAAATTGAAAATCTCTACCCTAAATCGTCTGTACTGTGAAGAGGCACAAGGCACAGATTTGTCAACAATCTGTTATATAAACTATTACAAAGCATAAAAAAAGAAAAACTGAAAACTATTCCTACTTATAAATGTGTTTTAAGCACCCTAAATGAATATTGGAAAACCAAATCCTCAATAGTGAAGATTACTGTTACATGAAGAGACAGTTACTGATTATTTCTTTTGTTCTGGATCAGGTCCCTGATTTCATGAATCTTAAAAATTTTAGTTGATTAAAAGTTGGGAGTTCCCTGGTGGCTTAGTGCTTAGAATTCCATCCCTGCCATGACCCAGGTTCAATCCCTGGTCAGGGAGCTGAGATTCCACAAGCCAGCATTAACATTAGGGGTACATATATCTCTTCTAATTAGTGTTTTGTTTTCTTCCGTACCTAGGAATAGAATTGCTGGATCATATGGTAGTTCTATTTTTATTTTTTTTAAGAACTTCCATACTGTTTTCCATGTGGTTCCACCAAAGTGCACAAAGGTGGTTCCCTTTTTTCCACATCCTGACCAACACAGCTTTGACAGTAACTACCCTGACGGATGTGAGGAGGTATTTCTTTGTGGTTTTGTGTTGCATTTCCCTGATGATTAGAAATGTTGAACATCTTTTCATGTGCCTGCTGGCCATCTGTATGTCTCCTTTGCAAAAATGTCTATTCAGATCCTCTGCCCATACTTCAATTGGGTTGTTTTTTTTGATACTGAGGTGTATGAGTTCTTTGTATATTTTGGATAATTAACCCCTTATTGGACATGTCATTTGCAAATATCTTCTCCCATTCAGCACAGCCACTGTGGAAAACAGCACATAAGTTCCTCAAAAGATGAAAAATAGAAGAACTACCACACGAGCCTGCAGTTCCACTCTTCATACCCAAAGAAAATGAAAAAAATAATTTGAAAAGATCCCAGTGTTCATAGCAACATTCTTTATAGTAGCCAAGACATGAAATACAGATAAACGGATAAAAATGATGTGGGGTGTGTGTATGGTGGTGGAATATTTCTCAGCCATAAAAAAGAATGAAATTTTTGCCATTTCCAACAGTGTGGATAGAGCTACAGGATATTATGCTTAGTGACATGAGTCAGACAGAGAAAGACAAATACTGTATATTTTTAGTATATTTGGAATCTGAAACATAAAACACATTAGTGAATATAACAAAATGGAAACAGATTCACAGATACAGAGAACAAACTAGTGGTTACCAGTGGAGAGGGGTAAGATAAGTGGAGGGCTATTGAGGTACAAACTACTTTGGCCACCTCATGCGAAGAGTTGACTCATTGGAAAAGATGCTGATGCTGGGAAGGATTGGGGGCAGAAAAGGGGACGACAGGATGAGATGGCTGGATGGCATCACCAACTTGATGGACATGGGTTTTGGTGAACTCCGGAAGTTGGTAATGGACAGGGAAGCCTGGTGTACTGCAGTTCATGGTGTTGCAAAGAGTCAGACATGACTGAGAAACTGAACTGAACTATGTATAAAATAAAGTTACAAGGATGTAATGTTCCACACAGAGGGATATAGCCAATATGTAATAATAATTTTAGATGAAGTATAAGCTATAAAAATATCAAGTTACTGTGTTATATCCCTAAAACTAATATAATGTTGTAAGCCAACCATGCTTCCAAAAAAAAAAAAAACACTCATCTCATTAACAGATGCCATTAAGAAAGTGAAAAGGGAACCCATGGATAGAGAAAATATTAGCAGTACACATATCTAATAAAGTACTTGGATCCAGAATGTAAAAATAATTTTTATAGCTCAAATTTTTTTAAAAGGGCAAGAGACTTAAACAGACACTTCAAAGAAGATATAAGAATGGCCAATAAGCACATGAAAAGATGTTCAGCATCATTGGTCTTTCAGGAAATGCACATAAAACAACCATGAGAGATGCCATTTCATGCCCAGTAATGGCTGAAATTCAAAATAATTTTAGCACCAACTAAATTTAGCTTCAAATTTAGCACCACAGGTAACACCGACTACTGGAGAGTGGGTGTGAGTGGTTGTACATATATATCTTGTATAACATGCATGTCTCAAAAAGGTACATTTAAAAGTGAAAGTGATAGTTGATCAGGTATGTCCGACTCTTTGTGACGCCATGGACTGTAGCCGCCACGCTCCTCTATCCATGGAATTCTCCAGGTAAGAATATTAGTACATATACACAATGGAATATTACTCAGCATTAAAAAAAAAATT
Source organism: Antilocapra americana (assembly GCA_007570785.1). NCBI lineage: Eukaryota > Metazoa > Chordata > Mammalia > Artiodactyla > Antilocapridae > Antilocapra > Antilocapra americana. Next base: position 36,926,891 of record ML661885.1, read on the forward strand.
CATTTGAATCAGTTCTACTCAGTTGGACGGAACTGGAGCCTATTATCCAGAGTGAAGTAAGCCAGGAGGAAAAACAACAATACAGTATACTAACGCATATATATGGAATTTAGAAAGATGGCAGCGAGAACCCTGCATGTGAGACAGCGAAAGGAACGCAGACGTATAGAACAGACTCGTGGACTCTGTGGATGAGGGCAAGGGTGGGATGATATGGGAGAATGGCATTGAAACATGTTAATTATCATATGTGAAATCAATCGCCAGCCCAGGATTTATGCTCGGGGCTGGTGCACCGAGATTTCCCAGGGGGAGGGAATCGGGGGGCGGAGGAGGGAGAGGGGTTCTGGAGGGGAGCATATGTAAACCCATGGCTATTTCATGTCATTGTATGGCAAAACCAATAAAAAAAAAAAAAGAGGTAAAATTTCATCGGCCAGAGTTGATAAGTATTGGGTTGGCCAAAACTTTCATTCAGGTTTTCAATGAGCTTTTTGGCCAACTCAATATTAAATAACTGACAAAGATGTAAAGGAAATGAAAGATGAAATTAGATGAATAAAATGATGCTGGGCAGGTCATTTAAAAAAAAAAAAGAATACTGGAGTGAGTAGCCATTACATTCTCTAGGAGTCTCCTGCATTGCAGGCAGATTCTTTACCGTCCAAGCCACCAAGGAATCCCCACATGTTTATAAAGAGCTCTTGAATAAGAATACATTTCAGTGTATGAAGGATATAACAATGCAATTCACAGGAAAAGAAATAGAAATATCTAATAAACATAGGAAAAGTGTTTCAATTTACTCAGTAAATAAGGAAATGGAGACTAGAACAACAATAAATTTATTTATGCACCTAATTGGCAACAAATCTTTGAAAATGAAATGTTTCCTTTTGCCAGAGTTGTAGGGTATAATGTACTTCTTCACACACATTCGGTGGAATTGTGAGTTGGTATAAACATTTTCTCAATGCCACCATCAACTTTAAAGTGGAATTGTATGCTTGGGTCTAACAGTTCTACTTCTAGAAAAATCTGTCGAGAATTCCTTAAAGCACTGTTCATAATAGTGAAAAACTGGAAGCAGTCAAAGTGTCAGCCTTTGTTCTACTTACTCAGAATATTTAAAGAGGAAATAGCCTGGTGTAATAATTCTCGGATAATTAACTTTATCATCACTTGGCTTAAGGCAAAGGCAAGGAATTTTGACTAATTTTGTAAGTGCTTCTTATTTGACTGTTTTGTCCTTTGCGTGCATACTCAATTCCTCAGCCATGTCTGACTTTTTGTGACCCCGTGGATTATAGCCCACCAGGCTCCTCTGTCCATTCTTCCCAGGCAATAATACTGGAGTGGGTTGCCATTTCCTCTTCCAGGGGGTCTTCCCAACCCAGGAATTGAACCTACATCTCTGGCATCTCCAGCATTGGCAGGTGGATTCTTGACCACAGAGCCACTTGGGAAGCCCTTTCTGTCCTTTATTTGTGCCTGTGTTTTACGAACTATAAGATAACATTTGGCTATAAATCATTTATGTAGAAAAGTATTCCCAAACTCAGGGACTTTTCACTGAAGTTTTTTGTTTGTTCATTTTTAACTTCTTACTTGGCTCAGGTTTGTGCTATTTGCTCTCCTGAAAATGTAAGCTATAAACTTTTCATTAAGCAAGTAGATAAAGCAGTCTAATCTAAAGAAAGGCTGACTTCCTCTGTGTCCTTCAGTTCATTGAATTATGGAGTGGTGTTTCTGGTCCAAACAGAGAACAATTTAGAGTACTATAAATTAGAAGTGGTCCTTCCTAAACACATACAGGGAAAAGAAAGGGTGCCAACTATCTCCTGTTTTTTTAGCATTATTTTGGAACTTTGTGTTACTTATGAAGAAGTATTATTCTTGAATCTGGGAAAGAGATATAAATATTAGGAACACAGAGTATTATTGTTATTATTTGTTGATGATACAGTTGTGTACTAAGAAGAGCCAGGAGAATCAGTGAATATTTAGAGGCTTATAATAAAGTTCTCAGTTATTTTGATTTTGTTTTTGTTTTTAAATGAATTTTTTTCCCAAAACTCCCTTTCAACAGCCTTTTCTGACTTTTTATTTGTAGTTTTCAGGATTTTGATATTCAAGGGTCCAGAAGATGCAGTTTGGACTGGTTGACGATAGAAACATACAAGAATATTGAAAGCTACAGAGCCTGTGGTTCCACAATCCCACCGCCGTACATTTCTTCCCAAGACCACGTCTGGATCAGGTTCCATTCCGATGACAGTATCTCTAGGAAGGGTTTCAGGCTGGCATACTTTTCAGGTGTGTTTTTATATAAGAAGAAAGGTATGGAACAGAATTCTATCATATTAACTCCTCCATTCCTTCAGGACTTGCCTTCTAAACAATGTCCATTTTATTGTGACTAAATACCAAGACAGCTGAGAGGGAAGAATTTGAGGCGAAAGGTTCAGGTGCCCTGGAGTTAGGTCTCCAAAAGGCATTTTGTATAATCCTAATAAAATGGTTCATTTTACACACTAAAGTCAGTCTTTTTAAATATTTTGAATGTATTTATTTTAAAAGGAACTTTTTTCCTCTCAAGTGTTCATCCATATCCTGCATATTACTTCAGAATGTATTTTTGTGTGTTACCATTATCTTTACACCTTCAAAGAAAAGACACAAATCAGTTTTGCTTTCATAGTTTGTAGTATCATAAGTCTTCTGCTAGTTCTTAAACTTTATCCAAAAAGTGTGACTAGATCATAAAAGTATGAAGAACTCAGAGCATTAGATTTCCATAAAGTTTTGCTGAAAATCATTTTACATTTTCCTAAAATTAACTTGGTCACCTTTAGCAACATGTGCTACTTTTTCTCTTTTTTATTAAAAGCACATCTTTGTAATAATTACTTAGATTCTGAAGCATTTTCTGTCACCTGTTTGCCAGTAAATAAGTTGTTGATGGAGAAGTAAGCCTTTGGCTGACATCATCAGTGTGGATGGTAGGAATCTAATGTTTAGTTTTCTTTCCCTATCTCATTCTTGATACGTATTTAGGATAGTCTACTAAAACAATTAGAATTCTATGAACATTTTAATTCTTTTCTCTCTCCTTCCCCCTACTCTTGAGTCTAGATAATGGACTTGCAAGATATTGTGTATATGTACATATATATGTAAATAACTAGAAAAGAATATTAAAATGGCTTTGACAAGGTGATTATTATGGAGGAGTTTTTCTTCCTTTCAAAATGTTTATTCAGTAGGGTATTTAAAATTCTTAGGCAGTATATCCTACTGGCTTATATATCTTACATTGCTTTACTAAATGTGCTGTAGCAAAACAGCTTCTGCAAAAACAGAATCAGTCCTTTCTCTTTGGATCAGCTGTAGAGATCTTCATGGAACAAATCATAAGTAGTATTTAATTAAAGTTTTGAGTAATCAGTAAGCCAGTATTAATTAAATTTTTTGCTTAAGCCCAACTATCATCTGAGCTAATTAACATTTATGATAAAAATACTTGCTGTTACATACCCTTTAAAAAGTATGTTTTTTTCCCTCCTTACCTCTCCATCTCCCTCCTCCCACTGATCTCCCAGGGAAATCTGAAGAACCAAACTGTGCCTGTGACCAGTTTCGCTGTGGAAATGGAAAGTGTATACCAGCAGCCTGGAAATGCAACAACATGGATGAATGCGGAGACAGTTCTGATGAAGAGATCTGTGCCAGAGAAGCGAATCCTCCAACATCTGCCTCCTTCCAGCCCTGTGCTTATAACCAGTTCCAGTGTCTGTCTCGGTTTACCAAAGTCTACACCTGCCTCCCAGAGTCTTTAAAATGCGACGGCAACATTGACTGCCTTGACCTCGGAGATGAGATCGACTGTGATGTGCCCACTTGTGGACAGTGGTTAAAATATTTTTATGGTACTTTTAATTCTCCCAATTATCCAGACTTTTATCCTCCCGGAAGCAATTGCACCTGGTTAATAGACACTGGTGATCACCGCAAAGTCATCTTACGCTTCACAGACTTTAAACTTGATGGTACTGGTTATGGTGATTATGTCAAAATATACGATGGATTAGAGGAGAATCCGCACAAGCTTCTGCGTGTGCTGACTGCTTTTGATTCTCATGCGCCTCTCACTGTCGTATCTTCTTCTGGACAGATTAGGGTCCATTTCTGCGCCGATAAAGTCAACGCGGCCAGGGGCTTTAATGCTACTTACCAGGTGGATGGCTTCTGTCTACCGTGGGAGATCCCCTGCGGAGGGAACTGGGGCTGCTACACCGAGCAGCAGCGCTGTGATGGCTACTGGCATTGCCCAAACGGGAGGGACGAGATCAACTGTACCGTTTGCCAGAAGGAGGAGTTCCCGTGTTCCCGGAACGGCGTCTGCTACCCTCGCTCCGACCGCTGCAACTACCAGAACCACTGCCCAAACGGCTCCGATGAAAAAAACTGCTTTTTTTGCCAGCCAGGAAATTTTCATTGTAAAAACAACCGGTGCGTGTTTGAAAGCTGGGTGTGTGACTCTCAGGATGACTGCGGCGACGGCAGCGACGAGGAGAACTGCCCGGTGATCGTGCCGACCCGGGTCATCACCGCAGCCGTCATCGGGAGCCTCATCTGTGGCCTGCTGCTGGTCATTGCCTTGGGGTGCACCTGTAAGCTTTATTCTCTGAGAATGTTTGAACGAAGGTCAGTATCAAGACAGCTGTGGTGTCGCATGCTCTGTACAGTAAAAGCAGGGCCCAGACATTTATAACACAGTTTTTAAGGAGATGAGCAATATATTTTTGTTACACTATTGGAGACAGAGCTACATATTGTCTGTGATTTATAAAATTACTGTGAAAAGCATATGACTGAAAAGGTTAATGAGCACATTAAAAAAACAAATACTTAGGAGTTACAAGGTGAGAAAAGGCAGTCTGTATTCAGTCTGTTTGCAGATTAACATGTTTTATAGGAATTTTGCAAGCTGTAATTCTTGGTCATAGTGCTTTAACCTGAGTTTTATAAATGTTAATTCAACAATTCCAGACATTTGAGAGCCTTCTGTGTTCAAAGCAGTATATGGGTGAATAGAGCAATGAGTAGGAGTAATCTCACAGGCAGTTTACAGTTAGAAGGAAGGAACTGGTGGGTAACATTAAATGACAAAAACGTATAGGTGCTGTAAGAGCTATAAAATAAAGTGGTATAAAAGTCAAAGGATCTCAGTTAAGTAAGAAACGGTTCAGCTGAAAGGGTGGCCCTCAGAGACAGCTGTCTTCCACATGGCAGAGGAGACACCTGGAGAAGTTGATGGCAGAGAGGTCTTCTAGAAAACTCCTGTGGAGACCATGGCCATCAGCCCCAGGAAAGTTGCAAGTAATACATACAACAAAGAAGTCACATACCAGACAGCCAGGAACAGAGGCACAGTATCAAAACAACCATATGCTTCTTACTTGGCATAAGTGGCCAGAAATGTTTTACTACATTGCAACATAAAAGTAAGTACAAGCAACATGAAGAGGGGTAAAAATCCTGCTTGCAATGCAGGACACGTAAGAGACATGGGTTTGATCCCTAGGTAGGGACGAGGCCCTGGAGGAGGGCATGGCAGCCCACTCCAGTATTCTTGCCTGGAGAACCCATGGACTGAGGAGCCTGGAGGATTACAGTCCATAGAGCCGCGAAGAGTCGGATATGACTGAAGGGACTTAGGACGCACACACAACATAAGAGCACTGTGAAGAACAGAAGCCTTGAGTTTAAGAACAAGTTATTCCAGAATGGGTTTTGGCAACTCACTTCACTCTTTTCCTTACCTGAAAAGTAAATATGCTGGACTTGATAAATAAAGTCTCTTCTAAGAATATTCAAATACTTTTACCTCAAGTCTCAAGCCCCTATGATCTCAGAAGTTTAAAGATCTAGTACTTTTATCTTTTACAAAGGGATATTTAATTTATTAAAGCTTAGTGATCCAGGCCCCTAGTAAAACCACATGAGGCTGGACTGTCCGCTTCTATGTTCTCAGTGTAGGGTAATATAGATACTCACCCCATGTTGGCTGATTCTGCTTTACAAATGAACAAATATATTAAAATTCAGATTAATTGTTGATAATTTAAAAATTACTGTTTTGCCTTGTCTTTTTTTTTTTTTTTTAAACTCCTTTTATCCTCGTTTCTCTCAAAGATCATTTGAAACACAGTTGTCCAGAGTGGAAGCAGAATTGTTAAGAAGGGAAGCTCCTCCCTCTTATGGACAATTGATCGCTCAGGGTTTAATTCCACCAGTTGAAGATTTTCCTGTTTGTTCACCTAATCAGGTATGTTACAATTTATGATTTCTGTTTCAGTACCTCTTAAAATGAAATCTAAAATGGCACCCCACTCCAGTACTCTTGCTTGGAAAATCCCATGGATGGAGGAGCCTGGTAGGCTGCAGTCCATGGGGTCACAAAGAATCGGACGTGACTGAGCAACTTCACTTCACTTTCACTTACATGTAGTCGTGAAGGACCCTTGATTGTGTCAGAATTTTTGCAGTCGAGTCAAGAGTTAAATAAATGGAAGATTTTAAATTATACAGTTGACTCCTGAGCAGTGTGGGGGTTAGGGGTATCAAGGCTCCATGCAGGTGAAAATTCACATGTAACTTTGGAGTTGAGCTTCCCAGGTGGCCCGATGGTAAAGAATCCACCTGCCAATGCAGGAGATGCAGTTCGATCCCTGGGTTGGGAAGATCGCCTGGAGAAGGAAGTGGCAACCCACTCCAGTATTCTTGCCTGGGAAACTCCATGGACAGAGGAGCCTGGTGGGCTACAATCCATGGGGTCACAAGAGAGTCGGACATGACTGAGCAACTAAACAACAACTTTATAGTCAGCCTTCTGTCTGGGGCTCAGCATCCACAAATTCAGCCAACTGTAGGTGATATGGTGCTGTGATATTTGCCATTGAAAAAAAAAAATCCATAAATAAGTGAACCTGGGAAAGCCCATGTTGCTCAAGGGTCTATTCTAGTTGTTTCATTATATTTTAACAAATTCAGAAGTATACTTTTCATTCTTTACTTCTTATTTGGTTATGTGATTCTTAAGCATTTTAATGTTTAGGATGTGCTTACTTGCTCAGTCACGTCCAACTCTTTAAGACCCCATGGGCTGTAACCCACCGGGCTCCTCTGTCCATGGGGTTCTCCAGGCAAGAATACTGGAGTGGGGTGCCATACCCTCCTCCAGGGGATCGTCCCTACCCAGGGATCAAACCCATGTCTCTTATGTTTCCTACATTGGCAAGCGGGTTCTTTACCACTGGCATCACTTGGGAAGCCCTAATGTTTAGAATAATTTAGTACATTGAAATTCACAAGTAAAGTCTGAGAACTCATTTTCTTCTTGAACTATTTCGAAGATTTAAGAATAAATACTAAAGTTGATATGCTTAGAAATACGTTAGTAACATGAAAGATTAAAATAAAAGTCATTGAAATGAAGTTAATATTTCCACCTTCCTTGAGGGGAAGCCTCTTCACAGGTGGATTTTACAGTGCTTAAAAATCCATATCATTTTCTTTAAATAGTAACTCATTTTTTTTTTAATTTTTTTAGTTTATTTTGGAGTATAGCCAATTAATAATGTTATAAAAGTTTCAAATGGACAGCAAAGGGATTCAATCATATATATTTATATGTGTATCCATTCTTCTCCAAACTCCCCTCCCATACTATAGTCATTTTTTATTAATGTTGCAAAATTCTTTAAATTTTTGTTAGCAGTTTTTTAAATTGAAGTGTAGTTTATTTACAGTGTTGTCTTAGTTTCAGGTATACAACAAAGTGATTCAGTTATATACATTCTTTTTCATATTTTTTTCTGTAATAGGTTATTACAAGATGTTGGATATAGTTCCTAGCAATTTCTTTTTTTTTTATTTCTTTTTCAATTCTTAAAATTGTGCCAGGGTTCATAAGGCCATAAAGGTTTATACATTTAAAATGTAAATTCGTCCTGAAATAATTCTAAAAATTATTCCCAGTATCAAAATTAAGAAAAATTGTTAGACGTTGTTTTCCCAGTGATTGAACGTGAAAGTCACTCAGGCGTGTCTCACTCTTTGCAACTCCATGGATAGTCCATGGAATTCTCCAGGCCAGAATACTGGAGTAGGTAGCCATTTCCTTCTCCAGGGGAATCTTCCCAACCCAGGGATTAAATCCAGGTCTCTTGCATTGCAGGCGGACTCTTTCCCAGCTGAGCCACCAGGGAAGCCCAGTGATTAGCTCTGTTCAAAATGAAAGTCCATTTCCTTTTTGGTAAATGAGATTCCTGATTGCAGTCTGTCACCTTATTTGAATCTTTTTAGGAAATCTCTGTGAGAATTTGTAGTTTTAAAACATTTCTCTGGATATAATTTGCTAAGTAAATAATTCAGAATTTCCACTGGTTAAAATTTTGTTTGCAACATACAAAGAACCTATGTTGTGGCTTTTTCATAATATATTTTTGGTCCTGCCATGGGGAAGGGTTCTTTTTAGGTAGGAATTCAGAGGATGGTTAATTCCATGCACCCCCGCCTCTACCATCTGTCACCCACCACCGTTATACCCTGAGGCTACCTTCAAGAGTTTAGTCAACTGTGAGTTACCTGGAGCATAGTCCACATATGATAGCCCTCACTTCTAACACCAGTTGTAATTGTAAGTTCAGGGACTCCCAAAACCATCCTGCAGTTTGATAATTCACTAGAAAGCCTAAGAGCTTGAAAGCTGTTATATACCATGTTATAACTTTTATTTCTGGGAAAGCACCCAGATTAAATCAGCCAAAGTAAGAGACATAGAGAACAGGGTTCAGGAGAATACCAAACACAACCCTTCCAACTATCTTTTCCCCATAATGTCAGGACAGTGTAACTCTCTCAACACCAGTGAATGACAATATGCATGAAGCATTGATATCCAGGGAATCTCACCCAAACTTGGTGTCCAAGGTTTTTTTTGAAGCTCCATCACAGCAGCACAATTCATTGCACACGTGACTGATCCTGGTCTCTAGCCCTTCAGAGACTGACTGATTCTGCTGATTGAAAGCCCTCACTCTGCATCACAATTGTGTGGCTCAGAGCCTCCTCCTAAAACACCCTGTTACTCTCTGGCCCAAGGCTCCCTGCAATGACACTTCTTCTTTTTTTTTTTTTTTTAGTGATAAAAGTTAATTTTTATTTTTTATTTTTTTTTTATTAGTTTTGCCATACAATGCCATGATATCACCATGGGTTTACATATGCTCCCCCTCC
>ML661885.1:36936293-36955523 GCA_007570785.1 Antilocapra americana
CCCCCTCCAGAGCCCCCTTCCCTCCTCCCTCCCTCCAGGAAATCTCGCTGCACCAGCCCCCGAGCATCAATCCTGGGCTGGCGATTGGTTAGACATATGATAATTAACATGTTTCAATGCCATTCTCCCATATCATCCCACCCTTGCCCTCATCCACAGAGTCCACGAGTCTATTCTATACATCTGCGTTCCTTTTGCTGTCTCGCATGCTGGGTTCTCATTACCGTCTTTCTAAATTCCATATATATACGTTAATATACTGTATTGTTGTTTTTGCTTCTGGCTTACTTCACTCTGGATAATGGGCTCCAGTTTCGTCCATCTGAGTAGAACTGATTCAAATGAATTTTTTTTTAATGCTGAGTAATATTCCATTGTGTATATGTACCACAGCTTTCTTATCCATTCGTCAGTTGATGGGCATCTAGGTTGCTTCCATGTCCTGGCTATTGTAAACAAAGCAGTGATGAACATTGGGGTACATGTGGCTCTTTCAATTCTGGTTTCCTCGGTGTATATGCCCAGCAGTGGGATTGCTGGGTCATATGGCAGGTCTATTTGCAGTTTTTTAAGGAACCTCCACACTGTTTTCCATAGTGGCTGTACTAGTTTGCAATCCCACCAACAGTGTAAGAGGGTTCCCTTTTCTCCACATCCTCTCCAGCATTTATTACTTGTAGATTTTTGGATTGCAGCCATTCTGAGTGGTGTAAAGTGGAGAAAAGACAACCTCTTTAACAAGTGGTGCTGGGAAAGCTGGACAGCCACTTGCAATGACACTTCTATCAGAGATGACATTCCAGGGATTGAGATCTCTTCCCAGAAGTAAAGGGCAAAGGTCAGACTTCACTTTGGGTAAAGTTTCATTAACTCCCCATAACCTCTTTCCTCCTGGGTTGTAATTTATCCTGAGATAATTTTGATTCAACAGAGTTTTAAAATAAAACATGTTTGTAAACTAGATTTTATGCAGTTAATTTAATGAGATTAAACTCTCAAGTTTGAAACTTTTATTAATAAATTATCAAATTTCTATATTAGTTTTTAAAAGGAATTATTTTTGGAATTACCATCTCATTCAAAATAGTGATCCTTTCTGAGCCATGCTTGCTTTCTTCTGCTTCATAAACTGAAGAAGTATATGAAATTAATCCTGAAACAATCATGAGATCCCTTTGTAGAATCGAATGTGAAATTGGCAATCATTTAATTAAACAGACTTTGAAACAAGTAGAGAACTTTCTCTCACTGTGGCAGACTGTACTGTTACAGTCAGCTTTGAAGGGTGCTGAGGGCGTTGTGGATGGCGACTGCCTAAGAGGGGAGGATAGCTGAAGAGCCTGTATTCCTGCTGGACTCAGTGACATCGCTCACACAAAGCCTTAGAACTTGAATGCCAGATGAGGAGGACCAGATCTGTGGAGCTCATAGGGATGTGAACCACTTTTAGTTTATATTCTTAATTGGTGAAAAATCTTACTGGCATGCTAAATTTATATATGCTGATATTCAGATTTCTTATTGATAATCTGTTCTTTATTAAGGCCAGACTATGAGATATTCCTGTGATAGTAGCTTCTTAGCTTTCTGTGAATATATATTCTAGGGATTATGTTCAAAAAGTCTATATGGAAATCACAAATAAATGCAGCACTAGTCACAGAGAGAGATGGAGAACATACTATCCCATTTTCTTACTCTCTTCCCTTCTTTTCATCTGTGAGGAGGAGGGGCAAGAGTCACTCATTTTGGCAGACAGAAGCTATATCTTCATTTGAAAGCGAGTATATCAACTTACTGTTGTTTCTTGGAAATACTGTGTTTTAAATACTAAATGCCAGACTGATGAAAGCTGTGTTTGTTCCAAGTTTGATTACTCCTTTTTATAACCACTAGATGGAGCTTAAAGACTGTTTTTATAATAGTAGCTTGTTTGGTTTTTGGTTTTGTTTTTTTTAATAATTCTGATAGTCATTCATCTACAAAAAAGAAAGTAGGTTTTTCTTTTAGTTGAGCAATATGGTCACCTCCCAAACGCACTAGTTAAAAATCATCAGTTTTCAAAGAATAAGGTTATAATTTATGTTTAACATGACAATAAGACTTAAATCTTTAAAGACTGAGAAGAAATCTAAATGTCTCATATACCATTGAATAGTGTGATAAACAAATTATTTTCTTTGACTTTCTGTTTTCTGTGCTGCATTACAAATATAATAATTCCTCTGTTTAATGGTAATAGAAATAAATTCTCAATATCTACTCATTCAACAAATCCTTGGTTTTGACCTTGTAAATCAAGTCTAATTTGTTCTATTCTAAACAGACATATAAACAGCCTGGTTTTCACCTCCTGTAAGTCATTTAGAGAATTATGGTAGAGATTTTTCTATGCTCCTAGCTAAAGAAGTATCAAATAATTTCATTTTCATCTTTGGTACATTTCTAGGATTGGATTACTGTGTGAAGTTTTAAAACAAAATTGCTGTTGTGATTGACAGTTGAGTTCAGTCACTCAGTTGTGTCCGACTCTTTGCAACCCCATGAACTGCAGCACGCCAGGCCTCCCTGTCTATCACCAACTCCCGGAGTCCACCCAAACCCATGTCCATCAAGTCGGTGATGCCATCCAGCCATCTCATCCTTTGCTGTCCCCTTCTCCTCCTGCCCCCAATCCTTCCCAGCGTCAGGATCTTTTCCAATGAGTCAACTCTTTGCATGAGGTGGCCAAAGTATTAGAGTTTCAGCTTCAACATCAGTCCTTCCAATGAACACCCAGGACTGATCTCCTTTAGGATGGACTTGTTGGATCTCCTTGCAGTCCAAGGGATTCTCAAGAGTCTTCTCCAACACCACAGTTCAAAAGCATCAGTTCTTTGGCGCTCAGCCTTTTTCACTGTCCAACTCTCACATCCATACATGACTACTGGAAAAACCATAGCCTTGACTAGACGGACCTTTGTTGGCAAAGTGTTGTCTCTGCTTTTCAATATGCTATCCAGGTTGGCCATAACTTTCCTTCCAAGGAGTAGACGTCTTTTGATTTCATGGCTGCAGTCACCATCTGCAGTGATTTTGGAGCCCCAAAAAATAAAGTCTGACATTGTTCCACTGTTTCCCCATCTAGTGGGACCAGATGCCATAATCTTAGTTTTCTTAATATATTAAGTATCATTTTAAAGTTCATGTATAAAATACCAAGAAAATCTTAAACGCAGTGAACAGTGGTTCCAGTTATAAGTTAGTTTCTGGAGTGGGATGAACCTGTATCATTGAGAGAATTTATCTTTCATAGACCCTAACAATGAGTAATAGAATTTTTATCCACAACACAGTTTTAATACCTTGTTTTCAGCTGTCTTAAAAAAATTTTTTTTTTGCAGGCATCTGTTTTGGAAAACCTGAGGCTAGCTGTACGGTCTCAGCTTGGATTTACTTCCATCAGGCTTCCTATGGCAGGCAGATCCAGCAACATCTGGAATCGTATTTTTAATTTTGCAAGGTCACGCCATTCCGGGTCACTGGCTTTGGTCTCAGCAGATGGAGATGAGGTTGTCCCTAGCCAGAGTACCAGCAGAGAACCTGAAAGAAATCACACTCACAGAAGTCTGTTTTCCGTGGAGTCTGACGACACGGACACAGAAAATGAGAGAAGAGAGACGGCAGGAGCATCGGGCGGGGTTGCAGCGCCTTTGCCCCAAAAAGTCCCTCCCACGACAGCTGTAGAAGCAACGGTGGGAGCGAGTGGAAGTTCCTCCGCTCAGAGCACCCGAGGGGGTCACCCAGAGACCGGACGGGATGTGACCAGCGTGGAACCCCCCAGTGTGAGTCCAGCACGGCACCAGCTCACAAGTGCGCTAAGTCGAATGACTCAGGGGCTACGGTGGGTACGTTTTACATTAGGGCGATCAAGCTCCGTGAGTCAGAACCAGAGCCCTTTGAGACAACTTGATAATGGGGTAAATGGAAGAGAAGAAGATGATGATGTCGAAATGCTAATTCCAGTTTCTGAAGGAGCTTCAGACTTCGATGTGAATGACTGCTCCAGACCGCTTCTTGATCTTGCCTCTGATCAAGGGCAAGGGTTCAGACAACCGTATAGTACCACAAACCCTGGAGTGAGGCCAAGTGGTCGTGATGGCCCTTGTGAGCGCTGTGGTATTGTCCACACTGCCCAGATCCCAGACTCTTGCTTAGAAGCAACACTGAAAAATGAAACGAGTGATGATGAAGCTTTGTTACTTTGTTAGGTACGGATCCCATCAGGGAGCTTGGATACAAGTTGGAGCAATATCCATTCATTGTTTTGTAACTTTACAATTAAACTAGTTTTCATTTAAAAAGAAAAAAAAAAGATGCAGGGCGATTTCTTATTATCATATGTTAGCCTGCATGGTTAAATTAAACAACTGTAACTCTATGAACTTTAGAGTTTACTATTTTAGCAGCTAAAAATGCATTATGTATTCAGATTGTTCAGTAATGTTTTTCCATTTGTTTCTAATTGTCTTCATTCCGGTACTGTGGTTAGCAGTAGAGAGATGGCTGCTGAAACTCATTTGACTGTCAGTTTATCTATCCTCTGTTAAAATATTTCTTTGTTTAGAATAATACCTTCTTTTAATTAAACCCTTTATGCTTTTGCCAACACACCTTGTAAGTTAATATACTAGATGTTAAGGTTGTTAATATAAAAAGTAAAAATCCCTTATACTCATCTATTTTTATTTATATAACATTTGTCTAAACATTATTGGATTTCATCATAACATGAGCTTGTCAAAGGGAAAAAAAACTTTATCTAAAATTTTTTCTCTTATGTTTAACATGGAATGATGTGAAATTTAGATAGTTAGATAAATTAATAGCAAAAAACAACTCTTTTATAGGTTTTCTAATGGTGACTTTAATACTCTAATATGGTACAAACCAAATGGTAAAAATCCCAAGTCATTTCTTTTTCATCTCTATTTAAGGACAAAATTAAGCAGATGAAGATATTCTACTATGCATTAAATCTTGAACTTTATGTGTACAAAAACTGTACAAGATAAGTTCCAACTGGTAATGTCTTTCCCTGATACAGGGTTATGCTTGTATTGGACCCTAGGGATTTGCACTAAAATCATATTAAGGTCTCAGATGAGTTTAGTGCAGAAGCACTATCACTTTAAATACTATTGTTTGCTATCATGATGACTATATTTCCATAGCTTTTGGGGGGGGGGGTGGGGGGGCATTTTTATTACAATTTGAGGTTGCTTTGCCGGTTTCATATTTATTTGTTGTATTTAAAGACTGCATTCTTGTAAGAAAGTGATTTTTTTCAATATATTTTATTCATGAGGGGAGGATCATGCTACATGAAAAGCAAATTAAGAAGTCATTCAGATCACCTCCCTTTTTAAAGTAAAGTGAATTGCAAAACCCCGCATATTTTTTTATTGTCAATTCCCATTTATTTATTCTTTATCTGTCTGTTTTAGTAGCTTAATGATTGAGTATGAAAAATGTATTTGTGTGTGATTATTGCTATTTATTAAATTTTAAATACTTTGCTGAATGTCATTTTAAAGCATGTTTGAGGTCTTGTGTATTTGTCGTGTTATGCTGTCAGGAAAAACTGACTGAAATGTTTTAATATGTATCAAAAATTAAAATTACTTTTTTTGTATTGCCTTGAGGTACTTTTTAACTCAAAGTTGCTCTTTATTTTTGTTCATTTGGTGTATATACAAATTCAGGCCATGAAATATGCAGTATGTCTAGAAGAAAAATTAAACAGAAATAGTCTTTCTTACCTCCCTTATCAAAAAGTAGTAGCTTATACCAGTTCTCAAGGGTAGAAATCCCTAAGGACCTGAATATTATTTTGCCTTTGAAAAAATTGATATATCTTAGAAGATTCAGTAACTCTACCAGTTTTCTTTTTATATTATTTTCAGACATTTTAAACTCCTATGCAATATTTTACTGTCAGAATTTGGGTTACCAAATTAACCTTGTTTGGGTCCTACTAATTATATACTACTATGTATAGGTTTTTTGTTTTTATTTTCTGGCATGTATTTTTAATTTCTTTGTTTAATTAACTAATACATCTTCTTGATTTAAACATTAAAAAAAATCAAGTCTCTCTCCTACTCCTGACACTCATCTTTTAGTTCCCTTTCAAAGAAAAAGGTACAAACACTACATTCTTGTATACCTCCCAGAAATACCATAATATACATAAATGTATCCATGTTTATAAATGCTATATGATAAAATACAAATTGTAACATACTATATATTCTTTTCTGCACTTTCAAAGGCAAGGTGAATCTACTACTGTTTGAATGTTAAAAGTAAAGTTGGGTTTTTCAGTTTTTTGACTTTTCACATTTAAACATTTGATCTGTCCTGAATTTAAAGCTCCATTTTTTTTCCCTAGGTAACTACCTAGCTACTGCAAGACCATTTATTAAATCTATCCTTTCCTCACTTTTGAAAATTACCCTTTTATCATATTGCATATTTTCATATTGTGTAGATATGTTTCTAGACTCCCATTCCATTCTCTTCAATTGACCTGCCTTTCTTTTTTTGTACCAGTCTTCCACTATTTTAATAACTGTAATTTTTAAGTGTTCAAACATTTTGCTTATTTTTCCAGTTGAACTTTAGAATCAACCCTTGTGTTCCACCAAACAAACCCACAGAACTTTTTTTTTTGACAGCTTTATAGATCAGCTTGGGGAAATTTGACATTATCATGTTAAAAATTCTGTCTAAACCATCCAAAAATGGCTCCCATTTGTTCAAGTCTTTTTGTTTCCTTTGAAGATGCTTCACGTTTTACTTTACTGAGATGTTGTAATGTTCTTCAAGAGTTCTAAGAAATTTTATTATTTTTGTTACCATTATTAAGGAAGTCCTTTTGATTTATAATTTAGTCTTATTTTAGTATATACAAATGGTAAAATGTTTTCTACTCAGCTACCAGACTCAGATTTTCTTACGGTTTCTAATAATACTTCACTTAATATTTTTGTGTTTTCCAGTTATACAGTCATGTTTTCCAGTTTGCATACCTCTTTTTATGTTTTGCTTGCATTGTCTAGTATTTCTAGAATAATGTTAAAATATATTGGCTATAATGAACTTGGTTGAGATATATACATTTAATTAATCATATTAAGGAATATCTGTTGACCCCTATTTTTAAAAAAAATTAGTCAAGATTGCATGTTGAATTTTATCACATGCTTTTTCATTTTCTATGGAGATGATCATATGATTTTTCTCCTTTGACCTTTTAATATGAATTTTATTAATATATTTTGTACCATCCTTAAATTCCTGAAATAAACTCTACTTGACCATATGTATTATTCTTTCAATGTATTTCCAGATTATTTCATATTTATTTAGTAGATTTGCATCTGTATTCATCAGTGCAATTAGTCATGTGTGTGTGTGCGTGCACCCTTGTGCACTACCTTTAAGAAGCTTTGTTGTTGATCTTATGCTAGTAAATTGGAAATATTTTTCTTTCTCCTGAATTCTGGAACAGTTTGCGTAGCATTGGAATTTTCCTTAAGATTTCAGTGAAATTATCTGGTGCTGGTCAGTGTTTGTCAAATAGCTCTTTAACAGCTCTTTTGGTATTTATGGTAACTGGTGTGTGTAGTTTCTGTGTCTTAGCTAGGACCATCAACCATCCATATTGTCCAGGTTTTCAAGTAAATTTCCCAGTGGTGAGCAGAGTTACCCCTTCCACTTTTGTGTGTTTGACTCTTTCCCCTTAGTTTGTATTATGCTTGCTCCCTTACTTTCTTAATTAAGATAGCTAGTAGTTGACCTAATTTGCTGTTTTTGTTTGCTTGTTTCCCCCAAGTGGTATGCTTTGGGTGTCTCTTTTATTATTTTTGTTTTCAATTAATTGATTTCCTTAAATAAATGTTATACTTTTTGCTTTTCTTAGTTTATTTTATTGTTGTTTACTTAACTCCTTGTTACCATTCAATTAAATCATTTTTATTTTTTCTTAATTATTAATATGAGATTTAATTCCATTCAGTTCAGTCACTCAGTCGTGTCCGCCTCTTTGCAACCCCATGGACTGCAGCATACCAGGCTTCCCTGTCCACTACCAACTCACAGAGTTTACTTAAACTCATGTCCATTGAGCCGGTGATGCCATCCATCCATCTCATCCTCTGTCGTCCCCTTCTCCTCCTGCCCTCAGTCTTTCCCAGCATCAGGGTCTTTTCAGTGAGTCAGCTCTTCACATCAGGTGGCCAAAGTATTGGAGTTTCAGCTTCAACATCAGTCCTTCCAGTGAACACCCAGGACTGATCTCCTTTAGGATGGACTGGTTGGATCTCCTTGCAGTCCAAGGGACTCTCAAGAGTCTTCTCCAACACCACAGTTCAAAAGCATCGATTCTTTTGTGCTCAGCTTTCTTTATAGTCCAACTCTCACATCCATACATGATTACTGGAAAAACCATAGCCTTGACTAGACGGACCTTTGTTGACAAAGTAATGTCTCTGCTTTTTAATATACTGTCTAGGTTGGTCATAACTTAATTCTGAGTGCTGCTTAAATAGGCCAAAACACTTAGGTGTATTAGTGTTGTCATTACTTTTGTAACCAGGTGTTCTGAAGTTTGTTTTTATTTCCTCCTTAACCCACAAGTTGTATAAAGGAGGGCTTTTTCCTTTTTTTGCTATATATTGTTTTTTGTTTAACCAAATAATAGCAGATTTGGTGTGGGTATTGGTATTGTTTTCTGTTGGTATTGTTTTTGGCATCAGAATCAGAGAATGTTATGTGTATTATATTTACTGTGGGAAGTTTATTGTCTTTTCTTAATTTTTAATATCCAGGATCATTTTTTTAATATATTCCCTGTTTACAGGATGTAGATTTTATTAGATATTACTCAGTTTATCGTGTACCATTTAGATCTTCTCCCCTGTACTCTGTCCTGTCTCATCAGTCTGTGTGTCAGAGCTCCAGTGTTGGTATGAAGGAAGAGGGGCAACCACAGGGCTGTGTCACATGGGCTCAGAGGTCACAGCCCCACCCCAGCTCATGTCACTCACTAGGACTGAGAACATAAGCATGTGATGAGGGGAGTCTTCCAGCAAGATGTTGGGGTTTCGGCTGCTACTATTGCTTACCACTGTCATCCACTGTTAAGCTGGAAATAAATGGATACGACGTTCAGAATAAAGGGAAAAAGAGCAGACTGAATTCAGTAGGTGTTCATTGAGTTTCTACCACAGACCCAGCGATACTGCAGTGACTAGCCTGCTGCTTGCCACTCTAGTTGCTGGGCCATTCCCTCACCCTTCCTCCTGAATTCCAGGGGGAAAAGGACCGCAACTTGACCCATTCTACTCAAGTGGGCCCCTGTTTAAGAACTGATGGACATCTCTGCATAAACTTCTTAGGACCTAGTCTCAGAAGGGCCAAAATATCACTTCTACTGTATTCTGTTGGTCAAACAAACCATTAAAACCAGCCCAGATTCCACAGAAAGACAAATATTAGACTCCACTCCATAATAGACGTAGCAAAGAATTTATGACATCTATAATCCATCTCAGGAGAGTACCTGATGCGTAAGAAACACCAAGTTGCCAGAATGAATATCTTAAGCAGAAAAACAATGCTACAGTCCCAGTAAGAGGGTCACTTGTGGACTTCCCTGGTGGTCCAGTGGTTGGGAGTCTGCCAGTGCCAGGGATATGCGTCTGATCCCTGGTCCAGGAAGATCCCACACGCTTCAGGTCAACTAAGGCGACTTGCCACAACTACTGAATCCAGTGCTCCCTAAAGTCTGTGTTCCAAAACAAGCCGCTGCAGTGAGAAGCCCACACTCTGAAACCCAGAGTAGCCTCTGCTCCCTGCAACTAGAGAAAGCCTATGTGCAGCCAGGAACACCCAGGGCAGCCAAGAATAAATAATTTTTTTAAAAAAGAAACTCATTTGCTAAAAGGATATCCCATTAACTCAGCTCCTCTGTCATATGTCAAGTACATTAATCATGCATATCTTGGTTTATTAGAAATACAACAGTGTGACAATTAGCCTTAGTATATTTGGATGAGAAATCAGAGCATTGATGCAAATTTAGATAAGCATATTTAGGCAGTATGAATGTTAAGGTTATTAATATTTTTCAGCTAAGTTTATATTTGCTATTGTAACCTATGGGCTTCATTCATAGCTCAGTCGGTAAAGATTCCACCTGCAACGCAGGAGACCCGGGTTCAATTCCTGGGTTCGGAAGACCTGGAGAAGGAAATGGCAACCCACTTCAGTATTCTTGCCTGGAGAATTCCATAGAGGAGCCTGGCAGGCTACAGTCCATGGACTTGGAAGAGTCTATAAAATATTTTTAAATTTTTAGAGGTAATGTCATGGATAAAAACAGAGCCACGTTGCCTGTCCTACTCCTTCCTATCATGTAATCTTCAGTAAGTCCCTTAATCACTCTGCACTTCAGATCTTCATCTGTCAATGGGGATGACGAGCCTCTTGGAAGATCAGTGTATGTAAAGCTCTTGAAGCAGTGCCTGGCTCATCGTAAAGGCAACCTCTTTGCTATTACTGTCATTGAAAGTTAAACAGAAAACATCTCTGAAGCTTGAATTAGATGAGATCTTGTATGTGAAAAGTCCAGAAATATTCATGGTCTCTGAAGATCATGAAGATGTGCTTCCTGGGTGTTTCTGAGGGCAACCACTTCCCTTGGGATCATCGTGGACGTTAACCAGCAATTCAGATTAAACATCAGAATGGGAGCAAGAAAAGGGGAAAAGACAGTAGCAGCCCATTTGTGATGAGTTCAAGCAAATTTCAAGACCCAAGAGACAGGACCTTGCTGAGCCTGGGATCTGAGGAAACTGCCATAGTGACAATCTGGAGAAGGGTCTTCATGGGTCTCCTAGAACAGCAGTAATTTTTAGATCACTTAGTCCCCTGTGGAAGGATCATTAGTGGCTTCCCTGATGGCTCAGATGGTAGAGAATCTGCAATGCACGAGACCCAGGTTTGATCCCTGGGTCCCTCCTCCCTGGAGGAGGGCATGACAGCCCACTCCAGTATTCTTGCCTGGAGAATCCCATGGACAGAGGATCCTGGGGGGCTACAGTCCATGGGGGTCTCAGAATCAGACGTGACTGAGCAACTAACTCTTTCACTTCACTTTCAGTCCCCTCACTGGAGCAAGTATGTGTACTCAACATCCAGAAGGAGAGAAGCCTCCTTTTGAGGGTTTGGGGAAAGAAGAAAACAGACCTCTTGACTCTGAGCAACTGCACCAGCCTTGGCTTAACCCCTTTGACTTCCAGTTCCGTGAAGCAAGTGTGGTAGGAGTCTCACCCATGGAGTATGACATGCCTAGCTCTTCAGCAGGTTCTTAAGTTGGGAATAACAACAGTGTTGACAGGATTAAATGAGACAATATGTGTACAAGCCAGTCAGGACAGTGATTGTGAAGTGCAGTGTGAGTTCTCCATAAACAATAAAGGAGGCTACGTGATCGTGTCATCAATGCACTGCTCACCCTGCTGTCTTCCAGCACCTACTGTTTATATCTTGGACTTTTCTGTAAGGTTTTGTTTGAAAAAAGTGGTTTGAGAATTAATAAATTTTGGAAACCAGTGCTAGAACATGACAAGACTAAGTTGCCCTAATCTAGGGCACGCATGGTTTGGTGTTGTCATTCAGTCACTAAGTTGTGCCCGACTCTTTGTGAGTTCTTCACTGTCCCCCAGAGTTTGCTCAGACTCATGTCCACTGAGTTGCTGATGATATCCAACACCTCATCTTCTGCTGGCCCCTTCTCCTTTTGCCTCCAATCTTTCCCAGCATCAAGGTCTTTTCCAGTGAGTTGGCTCTTCACATCAGGTGGCCAAAGTATTGGGGCTTCAGCTTCAGCATCAATCCTTCCAATGAATATTCAGGGTTGATTTCCTTTAGGATTGTCTGGTTTGATCTGCTTCCTGTCCAAGGGAATCTCAAATCTTCTCCAACACAATTCAAAAGCATCAGTTCTTTGGTACTCAGCCTTCTTTGTGCTCCAACTCTCACATCTGTACATGACTACTAGAAAAACCACAGTTTTGACTATAAGAAACTTTGTCGGCAAAGTAATGTTTCTGCTTTTTAATACACTGTCTAGGTTTGTCATTGCTTTTCTTCCAAGAAGCAAGTGTCTTTTAATTTCATGGCTGCAGTCACCATCCACAGTGATATTGGAGTCCAAGAATAGAAAGTCTGTCGCTGCTTCCAATTTTTCTCCATCTATTTGCCATGAAGTGATAGGACCAGATGCGATGATCTTAGTTTTTGAATGTTGAGTTTCAAGCCAGCTTTTTCACTCTTATCTTTCACTTTCATCAAGAGACTCTTTAGTTCTTCTTCACTTTCTGCCATAAGGGTGGTGTCATCTGCATGTCTGAGGTTATTGATATTTCTCCTGGCACTCTTGATTCCAGCTTGTGCTTTGTCTAGCCCAGCATTTCTCATGATGTACTCTGCATATAAGTTAAATAAGCAGAGTGACAATATACAGCCTTGATGTACTCCTTTCCCAATTTTGAACCAGTCCATTGTTCCATGTTCAGTTCTAACTGTTGCTTCTTAACCTGCATATGTGCCTTGGAAGGAATATTCCCCTGTGCTCAAGAGAGGCTAAAACCCAAAGAAGCTTAATATACTCCCAGAAAGGAACATGTAAGCTTTACTAAGGAAAAATAATACAGTGTAATGGGAAAGCATGGGCTGTGGAGTCAGACACATTACAGTTTGAATCCTGGCTCTGCTACTTTAGGTGTTTTAGAACTGAATGAATCACTTGATCTCACTGAATCTTATTGTGTCATCTGGAAAGCGGGATAACATATATGCTTAAGGATTAAATGAAAGAAATAAGAGGTTGAAATAAATTTTAATTGTCATTATTACAGACTCATTATCCAAATTAAAATGATCTTTTTTCCCAAACTCCTCTCCACTGAGTGGTATGCATTTTGTATATTAGGGGAGTTTTAAGAGCATATTTATGATAGTAAGAAATATGTCCTGTTTTTCTTGATTACACAGCTGTATCTCAATGAAAAGTAGAGTCACTAAATGAAAGACTGACATTTTAGCACAGATCTCTTTATTTTATTATAAAAAAGGCCAAAATTATGAACTTCCATAGAACCCAGACCAAGAAATATATGGTTGCATGCTAGATTAGTCACTCAGTCATGTCCAACTCTTTGTGAACCCATGAACTGTAGCTTTCCAGGCACCTCTGTCCATGGAATTCTCCAGGCAAGAATACCAGAGTGGGTTACCATTTCCTTCTCTAGGGAATCTTCCTGACCCAGGTATCGTTTGATCCCTAGGTCAGGAAGATCCCTTGGAGGGGAGCATGGCAACCCACTCCAGTATTCTTGCCAGGAGAATCCCATGGACAGAAGAGCCTGGCGGGCTACAGTCCATAGGGTCGCAAAGAGGTAGACTTAACTGAAGCGACTTAGCACTCACAAGCTATTACTCTACAAATAATCTTCCTTATTTTTCAGAAAAGTAGTTGTTTTATTAAATTAAAAACAACATATCATCTTCATCTACTTTGCAGTATAATGAAGTGATTAGGGCACCACTGGCTTTGAGATCTGAGTAACTAACTATATTACTTTGGCAATGAATCTCTCCGAGCCATAGTTTTTACATCTGTAAAACAGCAGTAATATTTCCTACCTCATGGAGTTCTGTAGAGATGAGCTGTCATATACAAGGGCCTTGTTTAGCCGAAGAGCCCAGTGTATTAAAATTCAACAAATAGTCCGTAAATATTTATGGAGAGAGTACTGTACGCTCAGTAATTATGCTCAAGCTATATGCTCTTTAAATCATAATGTGAAAACATGGTTTAATGTGAAGACTATATTTGATAACTCTAGAAAGTCATCATTTTGTAATACGAAATTTTACATTACAGGTGTCCACCAAGGATGCATTAGTCATATTCAAGAGAACAAAGTAACAAGCTATTTGCCTTTCCAACTTTAAAGGATAACAGCTATCTATCACAGAGATAAAAGGTCACCAGGAATGGCTTGAAAGAAGTGAAGGTGTTAGGCACTCAGTTGTGTCCGACTCTTTGTGACCCCATGGACTGTAGCCCACCAGGCTCCTCTGTCCATGAATTCTCCAGGCAGGAATACTGGAGTGGGTTGCCATTCCCTTCTCCAGGAGATATTCCCAACCCAGGGATTGAACACAGATCTCCCACATTGCAGGTGTATTCTTTCTCGTCTGAGTCACCTGGGAAGGAGTGGCTTACTGTTTATTTATAGCAAATTGCTGAGCAGACCAAAGGTTTCTTGGTCTTTACAAGAAACCACCTTAGTGGTTTATTTCAGCATTACAGTTATTTATTTTGCAACAGATAATTGAATACATGTTTTCATAACACTCAAATGAACTTTGAAATTCTTATTGATACAAACCAAGTGCTAAAAAGTCCCTCCATAGAGTCTTACATGTGATGCTGACAAGGTGAAAATGAAGTTGATGAACTCGTTATGCACCGCTGTGGTCTGTGATGGTTCTTGGAATACAAAGATAAATACCATGCAGTTTTCATTTCCCAGAAACTCACAGATTAGTGCCCTTAGGTACACAGTTATGCAACAGACGTTTAGTTGGTATTATCCTTGACCTTAAACCACATTTTCACTATGTTTGCTTTGTCTGATGCTCAATATATCTCACAGAAAAACAGTAACTTTTCTCCTGAGATGTCTTTAAGATGAATGAAAGTTTTAATACAGAAGGGAGATTTCACCATACAATGTAATTTCCCTTTCAGTTACATCAGAGAAATACAGTATAAAACAAAATGACTATACTGTATTGTTGTTTTTCCTTCTGGCTTACTTCACTCTGGATAATAGACTCCAGTTCCATCCACCTGAGTAGAACTGATTCAAATGAATTTTTTTTTTAATGCTGAGTAATATTCCACTGTGTATATGTACCACAGCTTTCTTATCCATTCGTCAGTTGATGGGCATCTAGGTTGCTTCCATGTCCTACAATACAGTATACTAATGCATATATATGGAATCTAGAAAGATGGCAGCGAGAACCCTGCATGTGAGACAGCAAAAGGAACGCAGACGTATAGAACAGACTCGTGGACTCTGTGGATGAGAGCAAGGGTGGGATGATATGGGAGAATGGCATTGAAACATGTTAATTATCATATGTGAAATCAATCGCCAGCCCAGGATTGATGCTCGGGGCTGGTGCACCAAGATTTCCCAGGGGGAGGGAATCAGGAGGGAGGAGGGAGGGGGGTTCTGGAGGGGGAGCAATATGTAAACCCATGGCGGTTTCATGTCATTGTATGGCAAAACCAATAAAAAAAATTTTTTTAAATGACTATAAAGAAAGCTGAGTGCCAAAGAATTAATGCTTCTGACCTGTGGTGTTGGACAAGACTCTTGAGAGTCCCTTGGACTGCAAGGAGATCCAACCAGTCCATCCTAAAGGAAATCAGTCCTGAATATTCATTAGAGGGACTGATGCTGAGGCTGAAATTCCAATACTTTGGCCACCTGACTTATTTGAAAAGACCTTGACATTGGGAAAGACTGAGGGCAAGAGGAGAAGGAGACAACAGAGGATGAGATGGTTGCATGGCATCAGCGACTCAATGGACATGAACTTATGCACACTCCGGGAGATGGTGAGGGACAGGGAGGCCTGGCGTGCTGCCATCCATGGGGTCGTAAAGAATCGGACACAACTGAGCAACTGAACAACAACGTGTTTCTATGCATTAAGCATCCACAGTCCTCCTTTAAAGTGAGTCCTCTCAGAGTAATGGTTCCTCAGACACACTTTAGAGTATTAGTCAGTCAGATTGATTCTCCAGCAAGAAGAAGGCAAAACAGCAGGAATTTTGCTTCCCGCCATCTTCCAGTGACAACGCCATCAAGTCTGGGGTTGCTGTTTCCTGTTCACTGGGGGTCCGCAAGTCTGGGTGCAGAGGTGGCTGAGTAGGGCAGAGAAAAAGGAGGTAAGGAGTCTCTGAGGACAAGCTTCCCCTCTGAGAACACCTGCTCAGACTCAGCCTCCACCAGGCAAGATGGCAGATACTGTCTGGCATCTGTACAGTGGTGACCAGCAAGGGCAAGACCGCTTCTGCAAGCTGGCTTTTCTCCTTAAACTCACCCTCCCTTCTGTGTGGTCAGTGGCTCTCTATGAGCTATTTCCCCCTGCTTCAGTGCCATTCTACAAATCCCCTTTTCTGATACAAGTTTGAGTTAATTAAATGTGGAGCGTTTGCGTTGGGTTGTGTTACAGGGTGCTTTGTGATATCAAGTGTCTGAGATAAAGAAACCTTTGAAGTCATTCATCTGAGTAGTTTCATAAAGGATGTCACAACCACCAGGACACCAACCAATCTTATCTTCCAAGAATGGTGTTATGTGTGTAGCTTGGTGGAGTTTCATTATATTTATAATTATTCTTTTCACCTTTCCACAATGGCCTTTTGATAAAAATCGCATTACCTTCTTGGGTTTCTTGTTCCTGGCTTGACTGGCAAATCTATGGCACTTTATTGATGTTTCATAATTTTTAATCATTTTGAGGTTTGTGTAATCTGAGACTTGGGGAAATCTCGTGTTACTAATACCTTTCATTCCATTATTTAAAATGCCATCTCCAAGGTCACATGTGATTGCTTAGTCCCAAAACTTGAAGTGTCTCCCCTTTCTCTGTCAGCTGATGGTTGAAAATGACAACAGATCCAAAGGAAACCCACTGACGCAAACACTGGAGAGTCTGAAAGAGGGGTCATCAGGCACGGCTGGTTTCAAGGATGCCAGCGTGTTGCAAGGATGCCAGCGTGTCGTGAGAACGCAGGCCCTCTCCATCGCTCCTTCTCGTTGTCGCTTGTTGGCTTTATTCGTGGGAATATTTCCTGTTGTAGTTTACTCTGCCCAGGATTCAAGTCCAACAGGAAAGAAAAAGCCCCTCTTCTCAACAAAAACCAGTTAGGATCTGCTCTCACTGAGCACAGTTAGTCTTCTTGGGACCCACGTCATCTCTGAGCACATCACTGTGGCTGCGAGGACTTCCTGCTGTGATCGGGAGCACTGAGGTAAGTAGATCAGTTCCAGAGCTCAAGGCACCATCAGTTCCACCAAGACAAGTGTTCTCAGAATGCACGTGGAGGATTTCCTGCCAAAGAAACTCCACTGACTACCAGCAGAAGGAGGATAAGAATAGAAGCCAGAACAGCACGCGTCCACCACTCTCCACCCTTCCTTTACGAGGGCCCTTGATCTTGGTGCCCTTGGAAAATCTCCTGCCTTGCTGTCTTCCCTCACACAAGGCTCTCTGAACCCCCTTCTCTCTGACTGTCCCTTTTGGTCCCCTCTTCCTGCTCCTCCCCTGAGAAGAAAGGGCTGGTCCATGATTGTCCAACCCTACCCCCTCAGCTTAACCACATGGGGCTCAGACTCAACTTGCCATCATCTCCTCTGTGCCTTAGCTTGTTCCTTCACCTAGAAAGCCATCCCTCTCCTCCTCTCTCTACATTCCTGTCCTCTATGCTAGAGTTCAGGCTTCCCTGGTAACTCAGCTGGTAAAGAGTCTGCTTGCAATGTAGGAGATCCCAGTTCGATTCCTGGATCAGGAACATCCCCTGGAGAAGGAATAGGCTACCCACTCCAGTACTCTTGGGCTTCCCTGGTGGCTCAGATGGTAAGAATCTGCCTGTGACATGGGAGACCCAGTTTGATCCCTGTGTTGGGAAGAGCCCCTGGAGGAGGGCATGGCAACCCACTCTAGTATTCTTAACTGGAGAATCCCCATGGACAGAGGAACCTGGTGGGCTACAGCCCATAGGGTCACGAAGAGTCGGACATGACTGAGCGACTAAGCACAGCACAGTGCATACCTGAAGCCAAATACTCTTTGTGAATCTTCCATCTCTAATTTTCAAGGCAGAAATAAACTCTCCCTTTCCTCTAAACTCATATATTTACCCTCTCTCAAAGGAGAAACTTCTGGTTTATGTAGTTCTAAATTGAAATATATAGGTGTGTTACTGTTGTCTCTTAGCTCCCTGAGAGTGAGGATGTCATTTATGGTTGTTCTTCACATAATTAAGAATATTTAAAATGAAATCCAGATCAAGTGGGTCTTCCAGTCATGGGTATTTTCATTGCTGCAGAGATGTCTGTCTGTCTCCCTCTCTCCTTCTGCCTCTGTCTGTGTTTTGGTACAGACACATTTTTCATAAACAGAAGAGATGAGGTGAATTTCTTTCCCCAAAGTGCCTTTTCTTATAAAGGAAAACAAATATCCCTTGCCTTTAAAACTACCTCCATGAAAAGGACACCCTCCTACACTCCATGAAAAGGAAACCTTCCACACCTCCCAAGTGTAGGCATGTAAATTGGAACTTCCATTATGGGGAACGGTATGGAGGTTCCTTGAAAAACTAAAAATAGAGCTACCATATGATCCAGCAATCCCACTCCTGGACATACAGCCAGAGAAAACCATAATTCAAAAAGATAGATGTACCCCAATTCATTGCAACACTATTTACAACAGCCAGGGCGTGGAAGCCACCTAAATGTCCACCAACATAGGAATGGATAAAGAAGATGTGGTATACATATATACATTGGAATATTATTCAGCCATAAAAAGAATGCAGCAGTATAGATGGATCTAGAAATGGTCATAATGATCGAAGTCAGAGAAAGACCAATATATGATCTCATGAATATGTGGAATCAAAAAATGATACACATGGACTTATTAACAAAACAGAAAGGGATTCACAGACTTAGAAAATAGAGTTACCAAAGTGGGGAGAGAGGATGAGAAGCCTGGCATTAACACATACACACTATTACATATAAAACAGACAACTAAGAAGAACCCGCTGTATAGCACAGTGAGCTCTACTCAGTACTGTGCAATGACCTATATGGTCTAAAAGCGTGGATACGTGTGTAACTGACTCACTTTGCTGTAGAGCAGAAACCAACACAATTGTAAATATCTTACACGCCAATAAAAGTTCATATAAACATAAGTTTATATAAACAACTTTTAAAGTAAATAAAACATCCAATAAATGTTCATATAAATCAACTTTTAAAAATAAATTAATGTTGCTCGGGGGCTGCTGTACCGAGA
>ML661885.1:36955923-37234187 GCA_007570785.1 Antilocapra americana
GGGGGGAGGGAGTTTCTGGAGGGGGAACATATGTACACCCATGGCGATATCATGTCATTGTATGGCAAAACCAATTAAAAAAATAAAATAAAAATAAAAATCATTCTTTTGACAAAGCTTAAAAAAATAAAAATAAAAAAATAAATTAATAAAACTACCCTCGAGACCTTCCGCTTCTAATGACCAAGACCTACACAGACACCAGGATTCAGAGCAGCAGAGCCCGCGTTGCACTGACCCTCGGTCGCGCCCCCATCCTTTGGGTGCAGGCCCGGCCCCGGGGTTGGCGGGACGGTGGCTGGCCGTGGATCCGCCCCTTCTCCTCGCCCCACCCCGCCCCGCGGCCGAGGCGGTAAACCCGGCCGCGGGGCCCCGGGGCCGCCCCCAGGCTCCGAGGAGGAGCGCGCCCCTCGCCATGGCTGCGCCGTCGCTCCTCCTGATCCGCGGGGGCCGCGTGGTCAACGACGACTGCTCGCAGGAGGCCGACGTGCTGCTGGAGGGCGGCGTGGTGCGGGCCGTGGGGCGCCAGCTGCTGCCGCCCGGGGCCGCGCCCGCCGGGCTGCGGGTCCTCGACGCCGCCGGCAAGCTGGTCCTGCCCGGCGGCATCGACACACACACACACATGCAGTTCCCCTTCATGGGCTCGCGCTCCGTGGACGACTTCCATCTGGGCACCAAGGTACCCGCCCCCGCCCCTTACACCCGGACGCCCGCCCAGCCCTCGGCCGCCTCTCCGGCGGTCCCCGGACCCGGAGGAGCGAGCCGGGGCGACCCCGCAGGATGCGGGCCCTTCCGCCGAGCTGCTTTCTTCTGGGCGGTCCTCCTCGGGGGGCATCAGCTTCGGCCGAGCCAGACGCCCCCTGCGCCTCTCTTTGGGTAACCTATTCCCTCGCCCTCGTTTCTCTGCCCGCCTCCCCCGAACCCCTCCTTTTCACTGGGTGTTCTGCGAAACTCCAAAAGTCCTCCTTAATATCTTGACTCTTTGTAGTCGACTCTCCCAGCCAAAACCAAATGAAAAATCCATTCAGCTGGTAGTTATCGCCTCGACTCAAAAGTTAGCAGTGCACGCAAGTGATGGCGCTGAGCCCACCACGTCCACAATCTTTGCTGCCACTAGCCAGCAGAAAAAGGATTCCTGCGAGGCCGGCGAGGGTTTCCGAGGGCGCTGTTGCAGAAACGGCCTTCCAGCGCTAGCTCTCCACCTGACCCCACCCCTTCTTGCCGGGGGACATCAAATTCAGACCCTGACTCTTGGTGACCGAGCACCTGCGGCTTTCACTGCGGGGTAAAAGGATCAGATTACTGATCTCCCCAGGTGAGGGAGGCCTGGGTTTCTCAGGACACAAAGGCCTAAAGACTCAGCCTATGAAAAGAACTTAAACGAATCTCCAAAGCTCCCAGAAGGAAAAAAAAAAAAAAAAAAACAGAAGATGAACAGGGCAGTTTAGAGGAATCTGAAGTTAAAACTGCACGCAGCCACTTTGGCTGGAGCCTGACCTGTACCCTTCTCGAGGCTCCGTTGGAGCTGTGGTGGGAGAGCCGGCTCCTTGCAAAATGCGGGTTTTTTCTCGTAGATCGTGTTCTGATGTGTATGAAGCAAATCGGGCTATTTAGTCCAAGTACAGGCTGTGCAGTTTCAAAGCAGTTTTGAGGATTTATCCATTACCCTACCGATTTCTAACAGCCGTACTCTCTCTACACCTCTCTCCCTCCACATTCCCAATCTCCTATGATTGACCTAAATGTTTAAGAAAAAAAGAACTATCTGACCCAGAGAGAAGGTCTAGGGCAGGCTGCTGACGCCAACACTTGCAAAGCTTCCTCCTAGTTACTAATTATCAGGACAATGGTCAAGGTCTTTTGTAGGAAAGACCAGTATCTGTTGAAGAGTATTTACTTTTCTCTTTTGCTAAAAAGTGAAATTTGCTAAATTTCAACAACTTTATTTATGTTGACATTTTAAAGTACATTTTTTTTCAGATATCCAAGCAATACACAATTGTAGAAAGTTGGGGGGGGGATAGGAAAGTAGAAAGAGGAATAGTATTACCCATAATCTCTCACTCGGTGACAATGTTTTGCTTTAATGGCTTTATGGTTTTCTAGGCTTTATTTTACATAACTGAGGTGGTATTGTGCGTATGTGTATACACGTGAGTACCTGTATATAGAAATTATGTACCCTGTTGTATTGAGTTATCATACACTTTCTGTTGTCACGGACTCATCATTCATTCGGTGCATTGCTGATGGCAGGGCATCATTGACACCCCTGTTTACCAAGTAGGGAGCTGCTGTTGCTGATCATCAGTCAGTCACCAGGCCCACCAGCATCATTCCCCTTCATTATTTCCCTTTCTCTCATCCCAGATGAAGCAGCCAAGAAGGGTTAGAATGTTGTGGGGAAGGGATGTTCCTTCTCTCTCTCAAGATGATTGGTGCATGCCTGAGGACCCAGGGAGGTGGTTCTCAGTTTTCTACCTGTTCTTGTCCATTCTGGGATCCCAGTTTGGAGGGTTTACTATTCCTTACTTAGAAGACAGCTTTTTGTAGCATGTTATTTAAAGAACTTACTAGTTGATTCTCTAAGCATTTCTCACTTAATGGTTATCCAAACAAAGGAAAATATGTTTTCATGAGCTTAGAATTGTGAGCAGAAAATGATATGGTCAGAGATAAGGTCAAAGACTGAGCAAAGACCTGAATGCATGTTGAAGATTAAACAGTACTCAGAAAAGGGCAGAGTTGCAAAAGTTCACTTCGAAATTGGTTGGTTGGATCCCAGGAGATACCCACCCTCCCAGCCCCACTCCCTAAACAGATGAGACTCCATAACAGGGAACCAGACAAGTAAATATAGATAAACATGAGCACTGAAGTATTGGCCTGATTTCTGAAAGAAGGCCATTATGAAGTAATTTTGTCCTCTTTTCTAGAGTCTTCACGATAATTCCCAACACAGGGTTGGTGGAGTTTTGGGTTTGGGGAAATAGGGACAAAGAGTCTTTTGTAAATGCTGGTCATATTTTATACTAAACTTGAAAGACATGAGTTGAGCAGCCTTTGCTTCAAGTCTGTGCTAAGCTGTGCTTTGTCGTCCAACAATCCCAGGTGCCACTGTCTACCCTTTGCAGTTAAGGAAGCTGAAATGTAAGTCACGTGGCCATGGGTGCATACCTAGTGAGTGGCAGAGCGGTTCTTCAAATTCAGGACCACCTGCCTTCTATACTAGGTTCGCTTCCTTTCTGAAATGATGATTTTTTAAAAAAAATCTAATGTTTCGATTCACCAAAGTGGCAGTAGGTAGATGAAAAACCTATATAAGTATGGGATATGTTACTGTGAGGTGTCTTTTGTCAAAGACAGAACAAAGTCAACCTTAAGATGTACAGTAGCCCTTCACCTTCCCAATGCTGGAGGCAGTTAAGGTTGTCAAAATAAATATACACCGCAGGGAGTGGGTTTATGAGACATTTGTACCTGCATTTATAGCCACATCATCTCTAAGGGAACAGAAATGGGTACCTTAAGTACAGAAAGCCATAAAGTAAGAATGATATATCATGCTTTCAGGAGATGGGCCCCAAAAGGTTAGACCAATGTGTGCTTCCTGCAAGCACCAGGCTGATCATTTATAATATCTGACAAACAGAAGGGATACTGTTTGTGGTGTTCTATGTATTGATCACTGTGTTGTGATGGAGCCCAATTTAAAAACTGAAATATAGGTCAACCAAAGGTTACATATGTTGGAAATCTAATTCATGTCTGAGGTAGGTTTAAAGCTTGTAATTGATTTACTTAATTACAGGTAAAAGCCTTCCATCCGATATAACTAATGGTAATAGCATTCTGCTTTAAAGACATCACATTTCATTTTGTTATTCTGTACTAGATATACAGTAGCCTTCTAATAATTTAATATCTGTTGTGAAAGACAATGGGATTCTTTATTCAAATGGGTATTGTAAAGTAGATAAACTTCAAGGAATTATGACTGCTTTTACAACATCCTGTGATAAGAAAGTGAATTAAAAGAACTCAGTCAGTTTTCAAATATATATATATTTGTATTCAGACATAGACACAGCTTGGAGTGGGTAGACTCACAGTAAAAACCTGGCAGCATCGGTAGTTGGCAAAAAAATCACTTTTTTTTAAATTGAGAGAATGCAGAACACCTTTTATGTGAAGGACAAAAAGTTCTCAAAATTATCAAGAGAGAAAATTATACTTTGCTCTGGAACTTGTTGGTAAAATGCCATGACAGTGATTACTTATAATAAGGGAGTGGAAGGTATATGATTAAGCACACATTTACGGTTGTTTTTATAGAGATTCCTCACCTTGTAGAAGAGCTGTGATTCAGAGAGTTTGGTTGCAAACCAAACCTCTTTTTCTGTTGCCTCTTTTTCGGAGCTCCAGAATGGGTTTCAGAAGCTATGTGGGCTGACTTTGTCACCTTGAGCAAGTCAGTTCCTGTCTTAGTGTTGTCAGTGTTTCCTTATCTGTAAAACAAGGCAATAATAGTGAGAACATCTTTGATTAAAAAATTTTTTTAAGTAATTAAAAATATATATTCATTCAGGAAAAGGCTGGAAATTATAGTCGCCTAATATATATGAGTTGAATGAAGAAACTGCTCTTTTAAAAAAAATAAAAGGAAAATACAGAGGAGTTTAAAGATAAATAATAGCTAGATCGCCTACAGTTTCAACATTTTGCTTTTAACATTTTCCTTTCAGATTTTTCTTTTTTTGGAGGGACATATAAACTTTTTCCCTTGTACTAAATTATGCGTGTGCTTTGGAATCAGCCTTATTCATGAAACCTCTCCCCAGGATCTTCACTGTTGTCAGAGAACATGATTTCTGTGTCCTGTTGTCTTGTCCAAGACTGAGTCCCAGATCTTTCTCTCTGGTTTTGTATCTCTTCTGCATCAGGCTTCCATTCCTGCCCATCTGAATATGTCCCATAAGTGCCTCAGACTTCAAGTCCTCAAATTTATCCTTCTCTTCCAGTGCTCGACCAATTTTTCTTCCTCTGCTTCCTCTGCTGTTAACAGCTCCACTCTCACCTTGTTCAAGTTGGACATTTTGGTGGTATCTAGCTTTTTTTGGCTTGTGTATAACAATGTAACATAATTCATCACTCAGATGCTTGATAATTGAGTAGAAATCACCCCTCAGGGTGAAATGCCTGGGCCAGGGTTGGATCCACCTTAGAAGAGTCTTAACACATACATCCAGATTGCCTTTCAGTTTATGCCCCAATCCCTACCCACCTCCGCAGCAATACATCCTAATTCCCATCTCACAGTCTCCTAGCTAATTGTGGATGGTGACTTTTAAAAAATTGGTGCTAATAGGAAAAGCATAGAATTTCTTACTGTTTTTAAACAAGCATTTCTTTAATTGCTGGTAAGAATGAGCTTTGAACATTCTTGTGTTAATAGCTTCCAGGTTCCAGCTGTAAGAGTGTGTAATTCTGTGATTTCCATCAGTGGCTATTTACTGATTACAAATTTAACCTTTGCACTAATCAGAAGACAAAAATAAAACCATCTTCAAGATTAATTTGAAGGCACTCGATATTAAGTAGGGCTTTGGCTCTGTTGAGGGTGCTGTGTGTTGTTAGGAAGCCTTTCACTGAATATTACAGAATCTGGGACTTGCCTTCTTTCAGTTTCATATTTGAGTTCTGCATGTGTTTCACTTCCACTTCTGTTTTTTTTCTTCATTTATCTCGACCACATGTCTTCAGTCTCTGACAGAAGTAGTCAGGAATCATGATTTCCTTGATAGTGCTATCAGGAAGGAAAAGTTTTCCTCTAACCACTTACTTTTAGTTTGGTGGGTAGCTCAGTCAGTAAAGAATCTGCCTGCAGTGCAGGAGACCCGAGTTTGATCCCTGGGTTGGGAAGATCCCCTGGAGAAGGAAACCAAAGGCAAACCACTCCAGTGTTCCTGCCTGGAAAATCCCGTGGACAGAGGAGCCTGGTGGGCTGCAGTCCATGGAATGCAAGAGTCGGACATGATTTAGTGACTAAAACCACCCCCATGAATTGAACTGACAAAAGACAGCTTCGAAAGAGAAAAGATAGATTTTTTAAAATCATGTACATTCAGTCCAAATTCACAGAAAAATGTGATTCAAGAAGGCAAGTTAGAATTAGGGGCTTCTCTATCACGTTGGGGCTTCCCCATGGCTCAGTGGTAAAGAATCCACCTGCCAGTGCAGGAGACACAGGAGATGCAGGTTCAATCCCTGGGTCGGGAGGATCACCTGGAGGAGGTCAACCCACTCGTAGTCTGGCCTGAAAAACTCCATGGACAGAGGGGCCTGAAAGGCTGTAGTCCAAAAGGTCACAAAATCAGATATGACTGAGCACAGGTACGCCTATCACCTTTATATGGGAAGGGCACTATTGGGAAAACAAATGGCTTTTAGGAGAGACCAATGGGCTCTTAGGAGAATAGATGGAGATATGATATTTCATGACAAGATCTATTTAGGTGTGATGCAAGCTTCTAGTCTCAGGTAATAAGAGTCATCTTCCTGGAAGGGGATTTATGACAATTCAATTCTTTTTTGAAAGGCTCTGCTTTCAGGCAGGTAAAGGAGTTCAGGGAGTGGGGGGCGGGGGAGGCATCTATTCTCAGATGCCTTCAGCTCAAAATGATTTTTATGCCACAATGGCATATTCTGGACCTCATCACGGCCATTTAATATGGAATAACCTTAAGCAATGGATTTTTAAACTTCATAATTAGGTTCCGTGAATTCAGGCAACAAATAGTTCTTGGAAACCCGCTAAGTGCCAGGCATTGTGGTTGGGGTCATAGAGATGAAACCGCAATCTTTGTTCTCAATGGCAGACAGACTGGAGGTATATGGGGCTCTAATTTTTCTTGGCTTTGGTAGCAAATTATATGCAGTGAACTTTTGAATGTTTATAGGCTTAACTTGAATTTTGTGTGACTATTTTTGAGTGAACACTTGCAACCTGGCATTTTCCCATGTGCTCAGTAACCAGTCATAATTGCGGACATCACTGGATTACATTTCTGGTAAGTGAGCTTCAGCACCTGCCCAGCACCTTCCCCTCAACACTGCTTTGTCCTCTTCTTTTCAGATGTCAAGTAACAATTGAGGAAGGACACTTCACTTTTTCTGTTACATTTCATTGCCTCTAATAGAGAAATTGTGTGTTACAGTGATAGTAGTCATGAGTTCCTGAGCCCTGAGGATCTGTTCACCCATAAATGCTTAAAATAAAATAAACCAAATCATAATCTTAAAAAAAAAACACAGGAAATTATTGGAGGCATAGATATAAAAATAGACTGTAATTCTGTTTTGTTAAAAGTCCTATTTAACACTGATTAAGTAATAGACTTGGGACAAAACTGAGCATTCAGCTTTCGAATGTGGTTAGAGTCTACATTCCATGTTAACATTTTCATAGAAGGATCTGGGAAACAACACAGCCAGGGCTAGCAATTTTTTTTTTGAAAAACGGAATCATGCACGAATATGCAATCTGCACAGCTTTCCCACTTTGCTGTTGGAGAAGTGAACCATCCTAATTATTCTACCTCATAATTTCTGGGAGAAAATCATTGGCCTCTCTTCCTTTCTCCCTTAAACATTTAAAAAATATTTATGTACTGTAACAGGCATGAGGCATATGGAGATGAAACTACATCAACTAAATAAAAAATAAGTCTCTGGGGGATGGGATAAAAGTTCCCTAAAGCAGGCCAGGATGCAGCCCGAGCTAAGAGTCCTGAACTGGAGACTTCCCTGACAGCCTAGTGGTTAACATTTCACCTTTCAATGTAGGGGATGCAAGTTTGATCCCTAATCGGGGAGCTAAGATTCCACATGCCTCACAGTCAAAAAACCAAAACATAAAACAGAAGCAATGTTGTAACAAATTCAATAAAGACTTTAAAAATGGTCCACATCAAAAAAAAATTCTTAAGAAAAGAAGAATCACTGAATTAGAGAAGGGACAAGGAGAGAAGAATGTGAGTGACTTGACTCTCTGATATGGAAAGAAACTCAGATCGTGCAGAGCTTTATGAAGCTGTGTGATAACTGTTTTTCCTTCATTCTAACAGCAGAGGGAAGTCAATAAAACATGGAAAGTGGCTAGCGTAACTGGGGACAAGGTGACAGTACAGAGGCTAACTGCTCTAGTCTAGTCAGGAGATGCAGGTAGCACGCTGAGCAGTGCTGGAAGCATGGTGACTCAGGGTGTATGTCGGGGAGGGGATACATTTGCTGATGGACTGGACTTGGTGATACCAGGGAAGAAGAGAGGTAGACGTCAAGGGTACCTCTTGAGTCTGGGGTTTGCCCAGGTGGATGGGTGATGGTGTGATTAATATTTCACTCTTGAGGAGGCAAGGAGTACGGCAAGGTACTATGGGACATCTCTTTTAAAGTATTTTTATTTATTTTTAATTTCATTTATTTATGTTTTATTTTTGGCCTTGCTGGATCTTCATTGCTTCGTTCGGGCTTTCTCTAGTTGTGGTGCGTGGGCTTCTCACTGTGGTGGCTTCTCTTGTTGTGGAGCACGGACTCTAGAGTAAATGAGTTCAGTTGCCCCTCGGCAGAAGGAATCTTCCAGGACCAGGGATCAAACCCATGTACCCTGTACTGGCAAGTGGATTCCCACCCACTGGACCACCAGGGAAGTCCTGTGGAGGACATCTTTTTACAAAGCTGGTTATGCTTCTGAAGTTAGAACATAAACTGGAATCATGAAATTTGCTTTCTTAAGTCTTCGTGACTATGAAAAATTTGAAAATTCAGCCAAGTGTTTTTCTCCCTAAGGCTCAAATGTCCTGTTGGATCTCCTTTTGATTCATTTGGATTGAGCAAGCCCTGTGATAAATTTTAGTGAAACAAAGTCACTTGTTCAAAGATGAGCTTAGAAATGAAAATTCAGTGAGCCCATGAAAGGAAAGAAAACGCTTGAGAGGCTTTCAATAATGATTTACAACCTAATACAGTCTTAAGTAAAATTTTATGTTATGTAATATTATAACCCTACTGTTGGTTAGAGTTTATCCCAATTTATTTCAGTCACAGCAAGGAGATCAAACCAGTCAATCCTAAAGGAAATCAACCCTGAAAATTCATTGGAAGGACTGATGCTGAAGCAGAAGCTCCAATACTCTGGCCAGCTGATGTGAATAGCCAACTCTTTGGAAAAGACCCTGATGCTGGGAAAGACTGAATGCAAAAGGAGAAGAGAGAGGCAGAGGATGAGATAGGTAGTATCACTAACTCAATGGACAGGAGTCTGAGCAGACTCCGGGAGCTGGTGAAGGACAGAGGAGCCCGATGTGCTGCAGTCCATGGGGTCTCAAAGAGTCAGACACACTTAGAAACTGAACAAGGTTTGCACGTGAGATAGCCAGTGCATGCTCTTTTCTTCCTAAGAGAAGGTTTTAGACAAATTAGCAGGTTTTCAAGGGAGAACAGCCAATGTAATTAGGAGCTGAAAGAACTGATTTATGAGCCATGATTAGAAGAGGTAAATGCATTTTGTTTGGCTAACTGACAAATAAAAGTGAAGTCAATCAGCAGTAAATACAAAGGAAACAATTAGGTTTTGTATGAAAATATGAAAGGAATTTGCCCTCTTTCCTGGTTCTCTCTCCCCTAAACTCTCTTTATTCTTCAAATGTTGATCCTGGTGAACATTTTTTGAAATGAATGTAAAGCATCTGATGTTAAAAGCAATTCAGTGAATACTGAAAATCTATAAGGTGAGCTAGGAATGCGATGTTCTGATGAGTTATATGCTGGATAAAGTTAATTATCCCGTGAATAGTAGCTGTGTGGAGGCAAAAAGCATCGAGATAGGGCTTTTGTTTGTAACTCTTTCAGGAGCACATTATTTCAATGGCATTTCTCAAAATGATGAACATGACATGAATTTAATAAAATTTCATTTCCTTTGTGAATTTACAATTCATAGTTCGATGGGATTTGTTTTGTTTGGGTATGGTCTTGGGTTTCCTAAATGGTTGATTTATTTTACCAACCTGTGCATTTCTCCAAGTAAGGATTCACTGATGAACTGGGACAATAGGCTGAAAATCGTCAGAGTAAACTGAAGACTGGGTAAGGGGAAAAGGCCTGCATGGGGTTGAGGCCCAGAGTAGGCGGAATGTAAGACCTCCTGCTCAAAGCTGCAGCCTCCTCAATGTTCCCAGTGAGAATTGCCAACTGTGTGACCCTGGAGAGCCATTTGGCATCTCTGAGCCTCAGTATCCTCAACTGTGAAATAAGAAAAGCAATTTCTATCTCTCAGGACTGTAGCAAGGCATCATTCAATGACTTAATGTATAAAAGATGCTTAACACAGAGAGAACAATATGGCGGAGGAGTAGGTGGATGTGGAGTACACTGCTCTCCATGGATGTGTCAGGAACACACCTTCAGATGCAGAAGTGCATGCAGAACACCAGCTGAGAGCAGACAGGAGTACTTAACCAGTGGAAAAGATCTAGGACCATGAAAATCTCAGTAGGATCAAGGAACTAGGGGGAAAAACGGGAGTATTAGAAGGACTGTACCTGCCCTCAGCAGGTGGGGAAACTGAAGCAGGGGTCCGATCCCCACAGCAGGGCAGTTGTCTAAGTCAGAGGAGAAACATTTGTGGCTGAGAGAGAAAAAGCTGATCTGTGGCAGCCTAAATGGAATGAGAATCAGACAGCTCTTGCTGCAGCCATACATACCCCGGATCAGAACACTGGTCTCCAGGAAGGTGCAGCAGCTGGGAGCTGGAGTTTAGGGATTGTGGAGCAATCACAGGATGAGGGCTGCTGTTGACTGTGGAGAGATGGATTGAGGGGATGTGAGGGAGGAGACTGCAG
Source organism: Antilocapra americana (assembly GCA_007570785.1). Lineage (NCBI taxonomy): Eukaryota > Metazoa > Chordata > Mammalia > Artiodactyla > Antilocapridae > Antilocapra > Antilocapra americana. The sequence continues at coordinate 36,966,825 of ML661885.1, forward strand.
TGGGAAATGCCAGTGGAGGAAAGCCAGGCAGCCATGGAAGCCAGGCGATACTGCTGAGTCATGCATCAGGGGTGGAGCCATCACCACAGCCTCTCTCTCCCCATAGGCCAGCATCAGCAGCTGAACAATAGGAAGGCTGGCCTATCAAACGCCTGACACACTGAACTACAGAGTAGGACCCCACCCAGGGTGCTCCTTTAGGTGCCTGATGAGCCGACCTACCGAGTAGGACCCCATCCAGGGGGCTTCTCTATGTGCCTGACACACCAAACAACAGAGAAGGACCCCAGACCAGTTCAATTCAGTTCAGTTGCTCAGTCATGTCCAACTGTTTGTGACCCCATGGACTGCAGCATGCCAGGCTTCCCTGTTCATCACCAACTCCCAGACTTTTCTCAAACTCATGTCCATTGAGCCAGTGATGCCATCCAACCATCTCATCCTCTGTCGACCCCTTCTACTCCTGCCTTCAATCTTTCCCAGCATCAGGGTCTTTTCTAGTGTGTCAGTTCTTTGAATCAGCTGGCCAAAGTATTGGAGCTTCAGCTTCAGCATCAGTCCTTCCAATGAACACCCAGGACTGATTTCATTTAGGATAGACTGGTTGGATCGCCTTGTAGTCCAAGAGACTCTCAAGAGTCTTGTCCAACACCACAGTTCACAAGCATCAATTCTTCAGCACTCAGCTTCCTATGTAATCCAACTCTCACATCCATACATGATTACTGGAAAAAACAAAGCTTTGACTAGATGGACCTTTGTTGGCAAAACAATGTGTCTGCTTTTTAATATGCTATCTAGGTTGATCATAATTTTCCTTCCAAGGAGTAAGCATCTTTTAATTTCATTACTGCAATCACCATCTGCAGTGATTTTGCAGCCCCCCCAAATAAAGTCTCTCACTGTTTCCACTGATTTCCCCATCTATTTGCCATGAAGTGATGGGACCAGATGCCATGATCTTAGTTTTCTAAATGTTGAGTTTTAAGCCAGCTTTTTCACTCTCCTCTTTCACTTTCATCAAGAGACTCTTTAGTTCTTTGCTTTCTGCCATGAGAGTGGTGCTATCTGCATATCTGAGGTTATTGATATTTCTCCTTGCAATATTAATTCCAGCTTGTGCTTCATCCAGCCTGGCATTTCTCATGATGTATTCTGCATATAAGTTAAATAAGCAGGATGACAATATACAGCCTTGATGTACTCCTTTCCCAGTTTGGAACCAGTCTGTTGTTTCATGTCCAGTTCTAACTGTTGCTTCTTGACCTGCACTCAGATTTCTCAGGAGGGAGGTCAGGTGGTCTGGTATTCCCATCTCTTTCAGAATTTTCTACAGTTTGTTGTGATCCACACAGTCAAAGGTTTTGGCATAGTCAATAAAGTGCAAGTGGGTGTTTTTCTGGAACTCTCTTGCTTTTTCAATGATCCAGTGGATGTTGGCAATTTGATCTCTGGTTCCTCTGCCTTTTCTAAAGCCAGCTTGAACATCTGGAAGTTCATGGATCATGTACTGTTAAAGCCTGGCTTGGAGAATTTTGAGCATTACTTTGCTAGTGTGTGAGATGAGTGCAATTGTGCAGTAGTTTGAACATTCTTTGGCCTTGCCTTTCTTTGGGATCGGAATGAAAACTGACCTTTTCCAGTCCGGTAGCCACTGCTGAGTTTTCCAGATTTGCTGGCATATAGAGTGCAGCACTTTCACAGCATCATCTTTTAGGATTTGAAATAGTTCAACTGGAATTCCATCACCTCCACTAGCTTTGTTCACAGTGATGCTTCCTAAGGCCCACTTGACTTTGCATTCCAGGATGTCTGGCTCTAGAGGGGTGATCACACCATCGTGGTAATTAGAGTCATGAAGATCTTTTTTGTATAGTTCTTCTGTGTATTCTTGCCACCTCTTCTTAATATCTTCTGCTTCTGTTAGGTCCATACCATTTCTGTCCTTTATTGTGCCCATCTTTGCATGACATATTCCCTTGGTATCCCTAATTTTCTTGAAGACATCTCTAGTCTTTCCCATTCTATTGTCTATTTTCCTCTATTTCTTTGCATTGATCACCGAGGAAGGCTTTCTTATCTTTCCTTGCTATTCTTTGAAACTCTGCATTCACATGTGTATATCTTTCCTTTTCTCCTTAGCCTCTAGCTTCTCTTCTTTTCTCAGCTATTTGTAAGGCCTCCTCAGACAATCATTTTGCCTTTTTGCATCTTTTTCTTGGGGATGGTTTTGATCACTGCCTCCTGTACAATGCCACAAACCTCCATCCATAGTTCTTCAGACACTCTGTCACATCTAATCCCTTGAATCTATTTGTCCCTTGCACTGTATAATCATAAGGGATATGACTTAGGTCATACCTGGGTGGTCTGGTAGTTTTCCCTCCTTTCTTCAATTTAAGTCTGAATTTTGCAATAAGGCATTATTGATCTGAGCCATAGTCAGCTCCTGGTCTTGTCTTTGCTGACAATATAGAGTTTCTCCACCTTTGGCTGCAAAGAATATAATCAGTCTGATATCAGTATTGATCGTCTGGTGATGTCCATGTGTAGAGTGTTCTCTTGAGTTGTTGGAAGAAGGTGTTTGCTATGACCAGGGCGTTCTCTTGGCAAAACTCTGTTAGCCTTTGCCCTGCTTCATTTTGTATTCCAAGGCCAAATCTGCCTGCTACTCCAGGTATCTCTTGACTTCCTACTTCTGCATTCTGGTCCCTTATGATGAAAACGACATCTTTATTGGGTGTTCGTTTTAAAAGGTCTTGTAGGTCTTCATACAACCATTCAATTTCAGCTTCTTCAGCACTCCCCAGGCAAGGGAGCCCTCTAAGTGCCTGAACAGGTGGAGATACAGAGAAAGACTGACCAAAGAGGCCTTCTGCTTGCTAACTACAAGAGGCTCAAAAGACTCTGATAAGGCCATACCTCCTGCAGCAGAGACAGTCTGTGTCCCTACATACTTGTTGCCATCAGGGGCCCTGCAAGCCAAGTAGCTGCACCATCTTAATGCTCAACTCTCACTGGAGCAGAGCTGGCACAGGCAAAAAATAAGTCTTGTGTCTGTGCACACAGGGTCATTTCAGTGATGTCCAACTCTTTGCAACCCTGTAGATTGTGGCCTGTCAGGATTCTCTGTCAGAGAGGGGGTTCTCCAGGAAAGAATACTGGATCATATTGGCCAATACTGGTTGCCATACCCTCCTAGAGCACTATAGTTCCTGCTATCCTAGCCACCAACCCCCCTGTACCTGGTGCTGCCAGAACCCCTGTGACCCAAGCAGCTGTACCACCTCCACACCTGGCCCTCACAGGGGCAAACCCAAGCCCTCCAGGGCAGTCTCGGGAGCTAAACCCCAATGGACAACCCACATGTAGAGGTGGAAATGAAACCATAATTGAAACCCAGGGGCAATGTGTCTAAGGAAGAAGACCCAAAACCTTCCCACCAGCTATATAAGCTGTAGATTAAGTCCACATGATCAACTAGGCAGATTCTGTGTCTATGGAATATATAAAACGCCATTGAGAGCTCCCACAAAAGAAAATGCACTAACTCTGATAGCTGTGGACATTGGAGGCAAGAACACACAGAAGTAGGACCAGATTAGAATCCGAGCTGTCCCACAGCAAATCCAGAGATCAGCATAGTGTTGGAGGACATCCTAGGGAGAGAGCAAGCCCTGAGCATTTGGAGTCGGGGCACTGACTCCAAGACCCTAAACTACCAAAAACTACCCCTAGTGAGTATCAAATAGTGGGAGCTCACACAAAGGAAACCACTTGAATATAAGACCTGGCATCACCCAACCACGAGTAGCACCCTGTGCAGGATGCCTCATCTAAACAACAACCAAAACAAAAATACAAATCCAGTCATCAGCAAACAGGATTACCACCTCACTCAGCTTTTCCCATCAGAGGTCAAACAAACAAACAAACAAAAACTCAGCACAAATCTTACCCTATACAAAGCTCACACAATTCACTGGACCAACCTTAGGAGAGCAGAAACCAAAAGGAAGAAAGAATTCAACCTTCTTCAAAGAAAGAGTTCAACTTTCCTTCAAGCCTGGGAAAAGGTGACCTCAAATACAATAACTTAAAAAAATAATAATAATGAAAAGGCAAAGAAATACTACACAAATGAAGAAACACCCTAGAAACACAGAAATACAGATGAATGAAGAGTAAATAAGCAAACTACCTGAAAAAGAATTCAGAATAATGATAGTAAAGATGAGCAAACCCTTGAAAACAAAATGGAGAAAATGTAAGAATCAATTAGAAAAGACCTAGAAGAATGAGAGAATACGCATATAGAGACAAACAGCACAATTACTGAAATTAAAAATACTCTAGAAGGAATCAATAGCAAAATATCTGAAGTAGAAGAGTGACTCAATGAGCTGGAAAATAAAATGGTGGAAATAACTTCTGAAGAGCAGAATAAAGTAAAAAGAATGAAAAGAGTTGAGGACAGTCTCAGAGACCTCTGGGACCATATCAAACACACTAACGTTTGAATTATAGGGGTCGCAGAAGAAGAAGAGGGGAAAAAAAGGGTATGAGAAAATTTTTGAAGAGATTATAGTTGAAAATTTCCCAAACATGGAAAAGGAGGTAGTCTATCAAGTCCAAGGGGCACAAAGAGTTCCATACAGGATAAACCCAAGGAGAAACATGCCAAGACACATGCTTATCAAACTAACAAAGACTAACCACAAAGAAAGAATATTAAAACCAGCAAGGGAGAAGCAACAAATAACATACAAGGGAAACCCCATACACTTAACAGCTTATCTTTCAGCAGAAACTCTGCAGGCCAGAAGGGAATGGTAGGATATATTTAAAGTACTGAAAGGGAAAAATCTACCACCACATTACTGTACCTGGCAAGTATCTCATTCAAAATTGATGGAGAAATAAAAAGCTTTTCAGACAAGCAAAAGTTAAGAGAATTCAGTACCACCAAACCAGATTTACGACAAGTGTTAAAGGGACTTATATAATCAAGAAATGCAACAGAAGAAAAAAGATCTACAAAATCAAACCCAAACAATTAAGAAAATGGCAATAGGAGCATATATATCAATAATTATTTTAAATGTAAATGGATTAAATGCTTCAACCAAAACAGACAGAGTGGCTGAATGGATACAAAAACAAGACCCATATATATGCTATCTACAAGAAACCCCCTTCAGACCTCAAGACACGTATAGACTGAACACGAGAGGATGGAAAAATATATTCCATGAAAAAGGGAAGGAAAAGAAAGCTGGAGTAGCAATTCTCATATCAGACAAAATAGACCTTAAAATAAAGAAGATTACAAGAGATAAGGAAGTACACTACATAATGATCAAGGGGTCAATCCGAGAGGAAGACGTAACAATTGCAAATATCTATGCACCCAATGTAGGAACTCCTCAATACATAAGACAAACACTAACAGACATAAAAGGAGAAATTGACAGTAACACAATAATAATAGGAGACTTTAACACCCTACTCACACCAATGGACTGATCATCAAAAAAGAAAATTAATACAGAAACACAAGCCTTAAATGATACCTTAGATGAGATGGAGCTCATTGATATCTTCAAGACATTCCATCCAAATGCAGAATACACCTTCTTCTCAAGTGCACATGGAACATTGTCCAGGCTAGACCACATGTTGGGTCACAAATCAAACCTCAGTAAATTTAAGAAAACTGAAATCGTATCAAGCATCTTCCCTACCAGAACACAATGAGACTAGATATCAATTACAAGAAAAAAAAAACTGTAAGAAACACAACACATGGAGATTAAACAACACGTTTCTAAATAACCAACAGGCTATTGAAGAAATCAAAAGGGAAATAAAAAAATTTCTAGAAGCAATGACAATGAAAACACAACTGAAAACCTATGGGATGCAGCAAAAGTAGTTCTAAGAGGAAAGTTTATAGCAATACAATCCTACCTCAAGAAAAAAGAAAAGCACCAAATAGACAACGTAGCTTTACACCTAAAATAACTGGAAAAATGAAGAACAAAAAAATCCCCCAAAATAGTAGAAGAAAAGAAATCATAAAGATCCAAACAGAAATAAATGAAAAAGAAGTGAAAGAAACAGTGGTAAAGATGAATAAAACTAAAAGTTGGTTCTTTGAGAATATAAACAAAATTAATAAACCTTTAGCCAGACTCATCAAGAAAAAAAGAGAGAAGAATCAAATCAACAAAATTAGAAATGAAAAAGGAGAGGTTACAACAGGCAATGAAGAAATACAAAGGATTATAAGAGACTATTATGAACAACTATATGGCAATAAAATAGATAACCTGGAAGAAATGGACAGATTCTTAGAAAAGTTCAATCTTCCAAGACTGAACCAGAAAGAAATTATGAACAACCCATTTACAAGCACTGAAATTGAAGCTGTGATAAAAAAAAAAAAACTCCCCAAAAAACAAAAGCCCAGGACCAGATGGCCTCACAGGAGAAATGTTCTGTCAAACATTTAGAGAAGAGCTAATGCCTATCCTTCTAAAACTCTTTTTAAAAAGTGCAGAGGAAGGAATACTTCCAAATTCATTCTATGAGGCTACCATCACCCTGATACTAAAACCAGGCAAAGACAACACAAAAAGGATAACTAAAGGCCAGTATCACTGATGAACATAGATACAAAAATCCTCAACAAAATTTTAGCATACAGAATTCAGCAACACATCAAGAAGCTCATACACCATGGTCAAGTTGGATTTATTCCAGGGATGCTCAGATTCTTCAATATACACAAATCAACCAATGTGATACACCATATTAACAAAATGAAAGGTAAAAACCATATGATAATCTCAATAGATGCAGAAAAAGCTTTTGACAAAATTCAGCGCCCATTTATGATTAAAACTCTTCAAAAAATGGGCATAGAATAACCTACCTCAACACAGTAGAGCCCATATATGATAAGCCTACAGCAAACATTATTATCAATGGTGAAAACTGAAAGCATTCCCCCTAAGATCAGGAACAAGACAAGGGTGTCCACTTTTGCCACTATTACTCAACATAGTTCTGGGAATCCTAGCTGTAGCAATCAGAGAAGAAAAAGAATAAAAGGAATCCAGATCAGAAAAGAAGTAAAGCTCTCACTGTTTGCAGATGACATGATACTGTACGCAGGAAACTCTAAAGATAGTACCAGAAAATTACTAGAGCTAATCAGTGAATTTAGCAAAGTTGCAGGATACAGAATCAATACACAGAAATCACTTGCATTTCTATATTTTAACAATGAAATATCAGAAAGAAATTAACAAATCAATGCCATTCACCATTGCAACAAAAAGAATTAAATATCTAGGAATAAACTTACCTAAGGAGACAAAAGAACTGTACTCAGAAAATTATGACACTAATGAAAGAAATGAAAGATGACATAAACAGATGGAGAGCTATTCCATGTTCCTGGGTAGGAAGAATCAGTATTGTGACAATGACTATAATACCAAAGACAATCTACAGATTTAATGCAGTCCCTGTCAAATTACCCATGGCATTTTTCAGAGAACTAGAACAAACAAATTTCACAATTTATATGGAAACACAAAAGACCCTGAATAGCCAAAGCAGTCTTGATAAAGAAGAATGGAGCTGGAAGAATCAACCTTCCTGATTTCAGATTATACTACAAAGCTACAGTCATCAAGACAGTATGGCACTGGCACAAAAACAGAAATATAGACCAATGGAACAAGATGGAAAGCCCAGAAATGAGCCCATACACCTATGAGTACCTTATTTTTGACAAAAGAGGCAAGAATATACAATGGGGAAGAAGACAGCCTCTTCAATAAATGTTGCTGGGAAAACTGGACAGCTACATGTAAAAGAATGAAATAAGAACACTTCCTACTACCATACACAAAGATAAACTCAAAATGGACTAGACCTAAATGTAAGACCAGAAACTATAAAACTCTTAGAGGAAAACATAGGAAACATGTCACTCAATGACATAAATCAAAGCAAGATCCTCTATGACCCACCTCCTAGAGTAATGGAGATAAAGCAAAAGTAAACAAGTGGACCTGATTACACTTAAAAGCTTTTGCAAAGCAAAGGAAACTATGAGCAAAGTGTAAAGACAACTCTCAGAATGGGAGAAAAATCACAGCAAATGAAACAACTGACAAATGATTAATTTTGAAAATATGCAAGCAGCTCATAGAGCTCAAAACCAGAAAAACAAACAACCCAATCAAAAAGTGGGAAAAAGACCTAAACAGACATTTCTCCAAAGAAGACACACAGATGGCTAACAAACACATGAAAAGATGCTCAATATCGCTCATTATTAGAGAAATGCAAATCAGAACTACAATATTACCTCACATCAGTCAGAATGGCCATCATCAAAAAGTCTACAAACAATAAATGCTACAGAGGGTGTGAAGAAAAGGGAATGCTCTTGCACTGTTGGTGGGAGTGTAAATTGATACAGTCACTATGGAAGACGGTATGGAGAGTCCTTAAAACACTAGGAATAAAACCACCATATGACCCAGCAATCCCACTGCTAGATATATGCCCTGAGGAAACCAAAATTGAAAAAGACACATGTGTCCCATTGTTCACTGCAGCACTATTTACAATAGCTAGAACATGGAAGCAACCTAGATGTCCATCAACTAATGAATGGATAAAGACGTTGTGGTACATATACACAATGGATTATTACTCAGCTATAAAAAGGAATGCATTTGAGTCAGTTCTAATGAGGTGGATGAACCTAGAGCCTATTATACAGAGTGAAGTGAGTCAGAAAGAGAAGGATAAATACCATAGTCTAACTCATATATATGGAATCTAGAAAAATGGTACTGAAGAATTTATTTACAGGGCAGCAGTGGAGAAACAGACATAGAGAATAGACTTATGGGCATGGGGACAGGGGAGCAGAGGGTGAGCTATATGGAAAGAGTAAGATGGAAACTTACATTGCCATATGTAACACAGATAGCCAAAGGAATTTGCTGTATGGCTCAGGAAACTCAAACAGGGGCTCTGGATCAACCTAGAGGGATGGGATGGGGAAGGAGATGGGAGGGAGGTTCAAAAGGAAGGGAATATATGTATACCTATGACTGATTCATGTTGAGGTTTAACAGAAAACAGCAAAATTCTGTAAAGCAATCATCCTTCAATAAATAAATTTATTAATTAAAAAAATAAAGGGGATTTAGAAGACAAAAAAAAAAGATACTTAAGGCAGGACTGGGTGTTTGAACAAGCTCTTCCTTGATAGGCAAATACTCAGTGGGAGGTACCCGTAGAGTGTCCCCTCTAATTGAGATTATGCTGCTGTGACATGTGGCTCCCTGGACCCAGTGGAAAGAAGGCAGTATTTCAGCTGTTGAAATCATGTTCAGGGATTTGAGATAACTTTGGGCTGCCAAAGGACCCTGGGTAACCCGAGAGACCAAAACGAGGCTTGAGGGACCCAGAGAAGGACCCTGATGGTGCCCGACCACTGTTCGCCAGCAGCTAGGATCCTTGCGGCAGATGGAGGGATGATGCCCTAGTGGTTTGGAAAAAGACAGATTCTGTTTTGCATCCATTGCCCACTCTGGCCCGGGCTGTCTTCTCCCAGGCACTTTCTTCCCATTTTGAGAGTGAGGAAAAGGAGGAAAGTGGGAAAGAGAAACAGAACAAGAAGAAATGAAAAAGGCAAATGTCTGCTCCTTTTCAGTTTGTTAGGGATGTGAAGAATTTGTGATAAATATTTATTCATGATTAAATTATAGCTAGCCCCAGGAATTTTGATTTGCTGTAGTTTTAATAAAAGTGGCTGCTGGATCTTCATATCTTGTTTTATAAGAGACTCATCATTGCTTAATTTATATGGCATATATGCGTGCATGAGTTTGTATCATATTGTGTAAAATCTATACATGATATAATACACCAGGCTTCCCTGGTGGCTCAGACGATAAAGAATCCTCCTGCAATGCGGGAGACCTGGGTTCGATCCCTGGGTTGCAAAGATCCCCTGGAGAAGGGAACGGCTACCCACTCCAGCATTCTGGCCTGGAGAATTCCATGGGCAGAGGAGCCTGGTGGGCTATCATCCATGGGGTCGCAAAGAGTCAGACACAACTGAGCGACTTTGACTCACCCTAAAACCATGTAAAATCTATTTTTTCATCTTTTGAAAGTTAGGCTTTTTTGTAAAAAAAATGTAACAACTATTGAAAATAAAAGTTAACTAGAGGAAAATGAGGACGACCCATAAGCACGCCACCCAGAAACAGCCACTGAAAACGTTTCGTCCAGACTCCGACCTGTTCTGTTTTCTTGCTAAGGGCTGGTGTGTTCTGGAGGCCTCTCTCTCTCTGGTTATTTCCACCGACCTCAGGACCCCTCTGGCAGCCTCTCCAAGGTCACTGCACCTCTTTCTCCTCTCTTCCTCCTGAGTGCTGCTCAGTATCAGAGCTGCGTCTCTCTCTGCAAACAGAGTGGACATGCGCCCGAGCATCTCACCCTCGGGCTGCTCTCCACAGAACCCACGCTGTCTCCCAGGAGTGCTGCCCTCCTCTGTCCCCTCGTCCACCACCTCAGTCACCCCCGTCAGAAGCAGCTCACAGAACCCCATCACTCTTGCAGCCGCCACCGCCCCGCCTTCCTCTGGGAATCACTGCTTCACACGTCTTGGTCATCTCTTCAAATTTATTTATTTTTAACTGGAGGATAATTGCATCCCCAAATTGTGTTGGTTTCTGTCATACATCGACGTGAATCAGCCATCGGTATACACATGCTCCCTCCCTCTTGAACCTCCCTCCCACCGCCCCCTGTCTTTGACATACAGTTAGTTGATTTACAACATTGTGTCAGTTACAGGTGTACAGCATAGTGAGTCAATGCTTTTGCAGATTATACTCCATTATAGGTTATTATGAGATAATGGCTGTCATTTTCTGTACTGTACAGTATATCCTTGTTGCTTCTCTATTTTATACATAGTTGTTTGTATCTCTCACTCCTAATTGTCCCTCCCTGATTCCTGCTCTCCCTAGATAACCACTAGTTGGTGAGTCGGTTTCTGTTTTGCAGATATATGCCGCCCTTTACCACTTTTCTACTGATTCTTCCTCGCGGACCCTTTTCTCAGAGCTTCTGCCTGCTCTTCTGCCTGCTCTTGGCTGTTCCTGAGAGCACAGGCTCTGGAACCCACTGACCTGGGTCCAGTCTAGCCTTTGTCATTCTCTGTCTGTGAGAACTGGGGAGTTATTTCATGGTGCTGTTCTCACTTTCCTCACCTCTAAAAAGGGGTTAATGATATGACCTGCTGCAGAGCTGCTGAGATGGTTTAAACACTTAGAACATCAGAATAGTTCCTGGAACGTAATAAGTGCTCTCTACCAGTTAGATTTTATCACCGTTAGTGGCAGCTTCGAGTGTATGCCCTGATACTAATTCAAATCCCAGCCTCCTCTGATCTGTTTCCCTCCTCTGAATTTTCCAGTGGTCTTTTCCCTCTGCTTCTTCTAGCATGCATGCTAAGTCACTTCAGTTGTGTCTGACTCTTTGCGGCCCCATGGAGTGTAGCCCACCAGACTCCTCTGTCAATAGGATTCTCCAGGCAAGACTACTGTAGTGGGTTGCTATGCCCTCCCCCACGGAGATCTTCCCAAGCCCAATGTCTCTTACATTGGCAGGTGGGTTCTTTACCACTTAACGCCACCTGGGAAGCCCATCTCTTCCAGGAGCTTAGCAATGTTAACTTCCTTTGAGCAATCCCTAAACTGTGTTTGCTACAGAAGTGTACTTGCTACCTATTATTACCATCTGATTATTTTCTATAATTGTTTGTGCATATTTCTGTCTCCCCCTCTAGACTGTTTGATTATTCATGTGCCCAATCATTTGTGTATCACATGGTGGAGTGACCAGGTGAACGGCTAGGAGTCCAGTTTCTTCTGTTTAGTTGCTTAGTCCTTGCTCTGTATAAGATCAAGGAATGGGCAATGTCAAAACACAAGAAACTGGTGATGTGTTTTTGCTTCCTGGAAGTCAGAATTGGAGGGAAGACTTTTCATCGCGTTGTGTATTACACCCCTTTCACTCCATGTAATAGCTTACATAGGGTAGGCTTTCAGGGGGTAATAATTTTATTAAGATGTAATTCATATATAATAATATTTAATAATTTGAGATGTGCAGTTTAATGTTTTTTAATACATTCACAAAGCTGTGCAAACATCACCACAATTTTAGAACATTTTTATCTCCTTCAAAAGAAGCCCAGCACCCTTTAGCTCTCCTCCCAACTTTCCCCAACCCCCTTAACCCCAAGAAACCACTAGTCTTCCTACTATCACTGTAATTTATCCCTTTTGGACATTTCATGTAAATGGAATCATAGGATATGTAACCTTTTGTGACTGGCTTCTTTCACTTAGCATCATGTTTTCAAGGTTCACCCAAGTTGTAGTAGATGTATCAGAATCTCATTCCTTTTTGTGACCAAATAATATTTCATTGTATAAACACACCACTTTTTGTTTATTCATTCAGTAGTAGATGGGCACTTGGGTTGTTTCCACTTTTTGATTATTATGAATAATGCTGCTCTGATTATCTGTGTACAGGTTTTTGTGTGGACACGCTTTCATTTCTCTCGGGTATATACCTAGAAATGAAATTGCTAAGTTGTATGATAACTCTATGAGGAACTGCCAAACTATTGTCCAAAGTGGCTGCATCATTTTATTTGTATTTCCACCAGCACTGTATTAGCTTCCCACATCCTGCATGTGATGAGACTTTTAATATGGAAAGAATTGTTCTTTAAGCTTGATTTTCTAGTTCAATAGACACGAAAAAGGTATTTTCTTTCAACTCTTTAATTAACAGCACTTTCTATTAGAAAAATGCCCTTCATCCTCAAGGGATATCTGTGAGAAGACATTTTAGAAGGAAGAAGGTGAGAAGATTAGCTTGCATTCAAATAAAAATACAGAGCCTAAGGAATTTTTTTCTGGTACTCTCATTATACCGAGAGGGATTTCTTAAGAAATGCAAATATGTATTGTTTCAGCATGCATAAGGCAGTTGTTATCTAAAGATAGAGATAAAAGTACAGAATCCTGTATAAATAGTGAGATTTTTGAGAGCAGAAAGAGTTGGAGTGGGACCAAATGACTTAAGGAAAAAATAAAAATCCACTGAAGTAAGCACGAAGAAAGAGATGGACTGCAGCTGGTGAACCTGCTGGAACCTGGGCGCACTCGGTGTGTCTTGGGGGCTTTGGGGTGGGGGTAGTGGAAGGTGTGCAAAGCTGGGTGAGAAGCTGGTGGCACTCCCTCTTTGTTGTAACAACATGTAACTTTGTTTCCTGCTGGTGAGATGAACTGACATATGAAAAGTGGGAAAATGCCTAATTCACAAAGGCTCATTGTGAGTTGAAGCTTATGAAGCTCTTACCATGAACCAAACACCATATTAAGCACTTTATCTGCATCACCTCAATTCAATCTTCCCAGCGACTCTGTGGTTTAAGTACAATTATTGTCCTCACTTCACGGGTTAGGAATCAGAGAGACCCAGAGGTTAAGAAGTTGCTGCCTACTTTCCCCTGTTCATTGCAGGATTATTCACAAGTCAAGATATAAATAAATTTACGTGTCCATCTATGAAGGAGTGGAAAAAGGAAATGTGTATATATATATACAATGGAATATTATTTAGAAAGAGGGAAATCCTGCCATTTGTGACAACAGAGACGGACCTTGAGGACATTGTGCTGAGTGAAATAATATGATCTCCCTTTTATCAGTTCAGTCACTCAGTTGTGTCCGACTCTTTGCGACCCCAAGAACCGCAGCACGCCAGGCCTACCTGTCCATCACCAACTCCCAGAGTCCACCCAAACCCATGTCCATCGAGTCAGTGATGCCATCCAGCCATCTCATCCTCTGTCGTCCCCTTCTCCTGCCCTCAATCTTTCCCAGTATCAGGGTCTTTTCAAATGAGTCAGCGGTGGAATCTAAAAACACCAAACTCAGAGAACCCAAGTAGAATGCTGGTTGTCAGTGGCTGGAGAAGGGATGCAGGGGAGAATGGGGAGCTGTTGATCAAAGGACACAGATTTCAGATACAAGATGAATAAGTTCTGAGGATCAGATGTACAGAGCAACACCGTATCAGGAAGGGAGGAGCAAATGAACTAACAAAGGAAAGAGAACTTCCCTGCTGGCCCAGTGGTAAAGAACCCACCTGCCAATACAGGGAATACAGGCTTGATCCTTGGTCTGGGAAGAGGCCACTAAGCCCGAGAGCCACCAACTACTGAAGCCCCTGCACACCGAGAGCCTGGGCTCTGCCAGGAGAGAAGCCATCGCAATGAGAAGCCTGTGCATCACAACTAGAGGGTAGCCGCTGCTCTCCACAACTAGAGAAAGCCCGCTTGCACCAATGAAGACCCAGAGCAGTCTTCATTATAAATAATAAATTTAATTTTAAAAAGGAAGGAAGGAGTGAGGGAGTGAAGGAATTACTCGGAGCGCCCTGGCAGGGAAGTGTTGAAGCTGAGCTGTGCCCTGGAACCAGTAAGCCTGTTCCAGGGTCAGTGCTCTTAACCCATGAGCTAGTGTATCTCTGCCTATTTGTTTTTCTTCACCTGCATCATTTGAATGGTGGCTGTTGTTCAGTCATGCAGTCGTGTCCGACTCTTTGCAACCCCATGGACTGCAGCACGCCAGGCCTCCCTGTCCCTCACCATTTCCCGGAGTTTGCCCAAGTTCATGTTCATCGGTGATGCTGTCCAGCCGCCTCATCCTCTGATGCCCTCTTCTTCTGCCCTCTATCTTTCCCAGCATCAGGGACTTTTCCAGTGAGTCATCTGTTCGCATCAGACGACCAAAATACTGGAGCTTCAGCTTCAGCATCAGTCCTTCCAGTGAATATTCAGGGTTGATCTCCCTTAAGATTTACTGCTTTGATCTCCTTGCTATCCAAGGGATTTTCAGGAGTTTTTTCCAGCACCACAGTTCGAAGGCATCATTTCTTTGGTGTTCTGCCTTCCTTACGGCCCAGCTCTCACAACTATACCTGAGTATTCAACCACTGTTTGAGTGTAACAGTTAAAAACATACTTAACCATCTTGTGATAAAATCAGTGTCAATAATTAGTCAAAGACATTTGATTTAATAACTTAATAACTTTTAATCCAGTCATAATGTAACGTAGTATTATATGCCAGAGACTAGAAGTCTCAAGGCAGATCATTCACGGCCTTGTAGACCACGTTAAGGTTAAAGGCTATCCCAAGGGCAGTGAGAAGCTTTCAGTTTTAAGACTTGGAGTCAAGAGGTCACACTTGTGCTTTGAAATTTCCTTCTAATTGCAATAAAGGTGTTTGTATTGGAGGACGTCATAGCAAAACTGGGGGCATAAAGAGCAAGCCGAGGGGTGACACTAACGCCAGAGCACTGGAGATGGATTGGAGGAGACAGCTGAAGATTAAGGAACGATTCAGAAGTCGCCTGAATGAAGACCAGCTGGGAATCACTTGAGTCTTCGAGAGTCTGCGTGGAATCCAGTGCCGTTAGAGATACAGTTCTCCAAGACTGATTCTAATGAAGTGGATTCTACAGTGATGGATACAGTTTTCTTGAGAAGAATAATGTTTGAATCGTCTCCGTTTTTCCATTTTGGCTTTTCTTTACAGCCTTCACTCTGTTTTCTTTGGATCAAAGCCATTTTCATTTCACCAGACATGCCATTCTTTTTGCAGAAGCCATTCCAGCTCTTTTAATGCTTCAGGCTTTAATTTATGGAACATCTACTCATGTCTCTCCAGATCTTTTACACAGGCAGCATCTTTGTGCAAATTCCTGATCCCGTCAAATTTGCCCAAGTGCTTGCAAATGCATGCCGTTCAAGGAGGTAAATAACTCAACTAGAAAACCGATGGCTAACTTGCTGAAACTCTCTTTGTGATTTCAGGCTGCCCTGGCAGGAGGCACCACCATGATCATTGATTTTGCCATTCCACACAAAGGCCACTCCCTCATCGAGGCCTTTGAGACCTGGCGAAGCTGGGCTGACCCCAAAGTCTGCTGTGACTACAGCCTTCATGTGGCGGTGACGTGGTGGAGTGACCAGGTAAACCACCGAGGGTCCAGTTTCTTCGGCTTTGTCCTTTAGTCATTGCTCTGTGCAAAGACCAGGGAACGGGCAACGTTAAAACATAAGAAACCGGTGATGTTGGCTGCTTCCTGGAACTCACAATTGGAGGGAAGACTTTTCATTTCATACTCTTTTGTACCATTTGAGTTTTGGATCCTGTGAAGTATTATCAATTGAGAAAACTGAAAAAAAAAAAAAAAAACCCGTATGAAGATAATACCATAAATCCCTTATGCTGATTCACAATAGTCTTTCCTAATATTTAAGTCATGAATTGTAAATACTTCATATGCAATTGTTAAAAGTATTGGACTTTTCAATTACAACATCTCCAGGCACTTTTAAGCAGTCTTTTCCCATAGATTAGACTTCAGTTAGATAAATGTTTTTAGTATCTGGGAAAAAACCAAGGAAGGGACAGACCAGGAATGTGTTCAAGGCCTTCTCCCAGCTGTGTGCTAAGCTAGGGCTCTGTTAATATCAACTCCTGGTCAGATCATTTCAAAATAGAATTTACACAGTCTTCTGTATCTGCTCATTATTTAGAACATGGCAGAAATGATAACATGACTCAGATAGAAGAGATAGTTTTGTGAGATGTAAATATATGCTTATTTTCCCCATGAAAACATGTATGTGTACTTTGGAAGAAACCTTTACTTGTGATTTAAATCAATAGCTTGTTTTTCCACTTTGGACTAAATTCAGAAATCTTTTTGCCAGAAAGGGTTCACAGGGTGACTTTATTTGAAGTCACCATGTAACTTATATCCCTGCTTCCTCTCAAAATTTGGGTTGTAGACACTAAGTTAATATAAAACAAGTAATCAGCTGGTTAAGCAAA
The DNA here is from genome assembly GCA_007570785.1 of Antilocapra americana. Taxonomy (NCBI): domain Eukaryota; kingdom Metazoa; phylum Chordata; class Mammalia; order Artiodactyla; family Antilocapridae; genus Antilocapra; species Antilocapra americana. Next base: position 36,983,861 of record ML661885.1, read on the forward strand.
CATAGTAGCAAGGTTTCGAGTCTAGAGACAAAGTTAATTTTTTTCCAGAAACGGCATTCTAAGTGAGGCATCTGACCTCCTTTGTCCGTTTAAGGTCTTCCTGCCTTCCTTCTTCTCTCCGGCCCCTCCTTTCCCTTCTCCCTTCCTCCCACTCTTGTTTTATGAGATAGAGCAAAGGTGAAGATGCTTGCCGGTACCAAGGTTTCTCACATTTTAATGTGTAAATGATTACCCGGTGAACACTGTTCAAGTACAGATTGTGTTCAGTGAGTGTATTAGTGTGCTGGGACTGCTTTAACAAAGAACTACAACCTGGGTGGCTGACACAGCAGACATGGACTGGCTCACAGTTCAGGAGACTCGCAGCCTGAGATGGAGATGTTGGTTCGTTGGTCCCTTCTGAGAACTGTCAGAAAGAATCTCTTTCATGCCTCTCTCCAGCTTCTGGTGGTTTGCTGGTCATCTCTGGTATTCTTTGCTTTGTAAGAACATCACCTGAATCTCTGCCTTTGTCTTCACATGATGTTGTGTGTGTGTGTGTGTGTGTGGCTAAATTACCCCTTTTCGTAAAGACACCAATCATACTGGATTATGGTCCCCCCTAGTGACCTCATCTTAATTGATTACTTTGGTAAATGCCCCGTTTCCAAATGTTGACCTGAAACAAGGAGACTGCCTGATATTTCTCCAGCAGAGATGGGCATATTTGAGATCAACAGAAGAATTGCACCTTAGGGTGTACAAACACATTGAGCCATGTGCAAGTCCCCACAGGGCAAGGGAAGGCGTATGCTTTCATAGAGGGGAGAAGGAAGTTGGGAGGGCTCCAGGAAACAGTCCATGACTTTTCGTGGTTCTGGTCCTTTCCAAGAAAGAGGACCCTTCTGCGTTGATATGCAGGTATGAGAGCGCCCCCTTCTGGTCTCCTGACTCTACTTAATAGAGAGTGAAAATCACTCAGCCGTGTCCGACTTTACAACCCCATGGACTGCCGGGGCCCTCAGTCCAGGGAATTCCCCAGGCCAGAATACTGGAGTTGGTAGCCGTTCCCTTCTCCAGGGGATCTTCCCAACCCAGAGATCGAACCCAGGTCTCCCGCACTGCAGGCGGGTTCTTCACCATCTTAGCCACCTTCTGTTAACTTTTTCACACAAGTCCGAGGTGGTGCTGGGCTTCCCAGGTAGTGCTAGTGGCAAAGAACTTGCCTGCCAAGGGAGGCAACATAAGAGACTCCCGAGTCAGGAAGAGTCCCAGGAGCAGGGCATGGCGACCTACTCTGGTACCCTTGTCTGGAGAATCCCATGGACAGAGGAGCCTGGGGGGAGTCCATAGGGTCCCCAAGAGCTGGATGTGACTAAAGAGACTTAGCATGCATGCACAAGGTCAGTCCCGCCCAACTGGCCTCTGAGGCGGGGAGAAGGGCTGGAGGCTGGGTTAGTTGCCTGTGGCCAGTGCCTTAGTCAGTCATGCCTGTGTAATGAAGCCTCCATGAAACCTAAAAGGATCGGATTTGGAGAGCTTCAAGGGTGGTGACCAAGTGGAGCCTTGGGAAGACTGGTGCTCTCGGGGGACACACAAGCCCTGTGCCTTCCACTGATGTGCCTCTTCCATTGATGCTTGTCTGCATCCTTTATCATGCCCTTTTATAGTAAACCAGTGATCCAGTAAGTACAATGTTTCTCTGAGCTCTGTGAACCACTCCCGCAGATTATTTGAACCTGAGGAAGGGGCTATGGGAACCTCTGATTTATAGCTGGTTGGTCAAAAGTGCAGGTGACAACCTGGACACCCCCATAGGACTGAACTCTTAAGCCATGGAACCTGATGCAGTCTCCAGGTAGTGTTAAAATTGAGTTGAGCTGTAAGACATACTGGCTGATGTCTGGAGAACTGTTTGGTGGTGTGAAGGAACCCCCCAGTCTCCCCACTCACACATTGGAATTGGTGACCAGAACCTTTGAGCTGGCAACCCAGAAGGCTCCTGGGGCTTCCCACTGATTCAGAATCCTTCACCTCCAGGAGCTGCCACTGGTCAGTTCACATCTTCCACTGTCTCCATCTTCTAGCTCATCCTGTGGGGTTCAGATTTGACCCCAAACCTTACTTCACATTAGCTCTGATTCCTTCCAGAGTCATGGCTGCTCCTGTTGCTGCTAAATGGTTGTCTTTTCATGTTCCAGAATGATTTTTTCCTGTCTCTGTTTCTCTAGATACTGAGAATTTCATATCTAAGTGTAAAAGTGAAGTATTTGGGGGAGGGGGAATACTATTAACTCTTTCATGATTTAAAAGCATCATAGCCATAGCAGTTCATCAGATGACCAGGTCTGACCTAGGGGAACAATCAGTTCCTTAATTACATTTTTCTGGAGTTCAACTGATGTCCTCGTTTTACTTTATTTTCTTCTGAATGCAGCGTTTTGGAGAATGCTGGTATTATCTTTAAAGGGTGACATTTTGCTGTGATTGTTGTGCCCATTTAGGTTAAAGAAGAAATGAAAATCCTTACCCAGGATAAAGGCGTGAACTCCTTCAAGATGTTTATGGCTTATAAAGATGTGTACATGGTGAGGGATGTGGAGCTGTACGAGGCCTTCTCTCGGTGCAAGGAGATCGGAGCCATTGCTCAAGTTCATGCCGAAAATGGAGACCTGATCGCGGAGGTAGGTAATTACCGTTCAGAGCTTCCACAGAAGGGAAAGTGCCCATGAGTTAAGGTGAAGATGACTGGCCCCGAGTAGGTAAATTCATCTAAAGGACTGGAAGAAAGGAAATTCAGGAACTAATTTTCTGCGACTTGGACACACTTGACTCCAGTTGTTTGCTGTCCTTGCTCTGAGTTTTTTTTGCAGGTGGTATATGCACTGGAATGAGGAGTCCCCTTTTTCAGAGCAGCCATTAGATCTCAAACAAGGTTTATTCTAAAAGCCCAGATATTTTTCTTTGTGTCCCCAGCACTTTCTTTTTTTTTTTTCATTTAAAGTATGCTCAAGCTGCTGGCTCAGAATGCCAAAGTGTGGGCATCAGCGTAATCTGATGACTTAAGCAGAGCATTAGGTAGCTCTTTTAAGCCTCACTCTTTTCAGAAATAGGGTAATAAAATGTGCTCTGGAGGAATCTAGATGATATTTATTTCTCATGTTAGCTACATCACTAATGCCCAAAGGGTACACCATCTGCAAGATTTAAAGAGCTGTCTCTTACCCTTTATATTGGTTGATCTTTCTCCCTGGGTTCAGTTCCCACTAAAGTCAGTGAGAAGGGTGGCCACATGGCCAAAAGGCGGGGGGAATGATCGAGAAAAGCATGAGCTGTAAGCTCAAGCAGACCAGGGTTTAAGCTGGACCCTTCCATGTCCTAGCTGTATGACACCAGGCACGTCATTTTGACACTCTGTCTTGACTTCCTGCCTTTCTTGTAAGGAAGAAATAACACTTTTGGAAAGGAGAAATACTGGTCTAATATCACTCTGTGGGTTAGAGGAGAAGGCAGTGAAGAGTATGAATCGGTAAAGAATAGAACTAACTCCATAATAGCATGAGTCATTTCAACAAGAATCTAATATGGGGGACTGGGATACTTCGTTTTGTTTGTTCTGAACCATTGTCTTAAATACGGACACTGCTTCTTTTCAAAGGGGCTTCCCTGGTAGCTCAGCTGGTAAAGAATCCGCCTGGAATTCAGGAGACCTTGGTCCGATTCCTGGGTCTTTTCAAAAATGTTGATTAGAACAGACCTCATATCTTCTTCACTTTTTTAATCCAAATAATTTAATTGTGAAATATGTGTATGAAAAATTAACAACATGCTATCAGAGTAGTGGGGTTCCCAGATGGCTCAGTAAAGAGCCCACTTGCCAAGCAGAGTTCTATCCCTTGAGATACCCCAGAGATGTGTGTTCTGTCCCTTGGTCAGGAAGATCCCCTGGAGAAGGAAATGGCAACCCACTTTAATATTCTTGCCTGGGAAATCCCATGAACAGAGGAGCCTGTTGGGCTGCAGTCCATGGGGTCACAAAGAGTCAGACACAACTGAGCGACTAAATAGCAACAAATCAGAGTAGTAGAATATTTTTTACCAAAAACACACACTGTATACACACACGTTCACACACACTTATCCCAAACAGATTTAAAATAAAAACCTGGCAGTGTATTTATTCCACATAATGATGGAATTTGTCATTAGCAAAGCTTTCTACCATGTATGCTCCTGCTGCCTTTTTAGGGAGCAAAGAAGATGTTGGCGTTGGGGATAACAGGTCCCGAGGGCCATGAGCTGTGCCGTCCAGAAGCGGTGGAGGCAGAGGCCACGCTGAGGGCCATCACCATAGCCAGCGCTGTGAACTGCCCTCTCTACATCGTGCACGTGATGAGCAAGTCTGCGGCAAAGGTGGTGGCGGATGCCCGGAGAGATGGTAATTCCTAAACTGTACCCTCCCTGACGACTCAGTACTATTAGCTGAAGAGGATGGTGAAATAATGGCAACCCCTGTGAGAAAGCTGTCCATGCATTTCCATCATTTTTCCTCCTGCCTTCTTATTAGCATCCTTTCTGTTTTCTCCCAGTTGTACGCATGTCTGTTTTTGCCCTCCTTCAGTCACAAGCCCCAACCTTCGCACCACTACCTACCAGTTCTCTTGGGCTTCCCAGGTGGTGCTAGTGGTAAAGAAGCCACCTGCCAATGCAGGAGACATAAGAGACATGGGTTCCATCCCTGGGCTGGGAAGATCCCCTGGAGGAGGACATGGCAACCCACTCCAGTATTCTTGCCTGGAGAACCCCAAGGACAGAGGAGCCTGGTGGGCTACAGCCGATAGAGTTGCACAGAGTCAGACCAGTTCTCTAGTGACCTTCAAAGAAACTTCCCTATCTCTTAGGCACCTCCAATTAGCCCTTCCAATACCCGAATCAGGGTCATGCAGGGCACATGGTAGGTGCTCAACACATTTCTTTTGAACCAAATTAATTTGTCTGATAGCAACTTAGGCATTGGCACAATGGAAATAATCATCCAGATACTGTTTTTATGATCATTATTTTAAGATTTTTAAAGCAAAGATATTTGTACTCCAAATTGTTTAATCGCTTCACTTCTATAGTTTAATATGTGGTGGTGGTGGTCTAGTCACTCAGTCCTGTCCGACTCTTGCGATCCCTTGGAGCCTGTCAGGCTCCTCTGTCCATGGGATTCTCCAAGCAAGAATACTGGAGTGGGTTGCCATTTCCTTCTCCAGGGGATCTTCCCAACCCAGGAATCAAACCCAGGTCTTATGTAATCATCTAAAATGAAAGAGAAAATCTGCTTTTGGTAAGACTTAAGGAAATAATTCCGTTCATTGGCCAGTACTGGGAAAGGAAGGATGAAAAACAAACAAGGTATATTTTATTCAACACTTTAGACACTCCTGGGAAATGGTTGTGATTTCTCTCACTTTCAGGAAACCAGATAACCAGAAAGATTTGTGTAACTCATCCTGGCTGCATTTTTATAATATAGATTTTTAAAACTATGAATATAGATCTGGCATGTCCATAATTGACACTAGAATAAATTTTTTTAACATTACTTCTTATTGTTTGAATTTCACTAAGAGTTTTGAGCAAGCTAAATGCATTTTTAAATGTAATCTATCAAATTAAGAGTAACCTCAGTTTCACACAGGAGTTGATAAGATCTGACTACCAGCCCACCCATCTCTGTCTTCTCTGCACTGGGAGCAGCTCTCCTGTAACAGCCCTTCATCCCCTAATAATGTACACTTGTGCCAAGTTTGTCTCCACCTTGATCAGCTTCCCAGGTGGCACTAGTGGTAAAGAACCCATCTGCCAGTGTGGGAGATACAGGAGACGGGGGTTCGATCCCTGGGTCAGGAAGATTCCCTGGAGGAGGAGATGGCAACCCACTCCAATATTCTTGCCTAGAGAATCTCGTGGACATGGACAGAGGAGCCTGGCGGCTACAGCCCAGACTCTTTGGGCTTACGAAGAGTCCGACACAACTAAAGCGACTTAGCACGCAGGCACGCCCTCCTTGATCAGGAGAACCTCTCCACTCTTGAGCCGGTCACTGTCTGCAGTGGTACTAAAAAGACCAGGCACACTGACAGCTGAAGGCCATAGTAGCTTGGCAGCCCCATGTTCCCCGACCACTTCACTTATTCCTAGCCACAGCTTCCAGACCAGTGCCATTTCAAAGGACATTGACACAGTGGTCAAGTTCATTGGAGCTGGGGCTGCCACAGTAGGGGTGGGTGGCTCCAGGGCTGGAATTAGAACTGTGTTTGGGAGCCTTGTGCTTCCCTGGGGGCTCAGATGGTAAAGAATCTGCCTGCAATGCAGGAGACCCGGGTTCGATCCCTAGGTCAGGAAGATCCAGCTCCTGGAGAAGGGAATAGGAACTCCAGTATTCTTGCCTGGAGAATTCCATGGACAGAGGAGCCTGGTGGGCTGCAGTCCATAGGGTTGCAAAGAGTCAGACACGCCTGAGCAACTAACACTTTCTACTTTCCTTTGGGAGCCTCATCATTGATTATGGGAGGAAGCTTTCTCTAAAGCAACAGCTCTTCTGCGCCATTCTGGGCTTTGCCCTCTCTGAGGCCTTGGGGATGGTTGGCCTTTGTCATCCTCTTCGTCATATGAAGGAGCCATTTCCACCTCCCATAGTTCTTTCTCCTGTGTCTCCTTTTTCTCCTTTTCCTGTACTTCTCCAGGCAGCCTGGGGAAAATGGTTGGCTCAGGACTTGAAAGAAGACAAATAAATACTGTATTCATAAGGAAAAAAGGTCTTAGTACCAGCCATTTCTGGTTGCTTTTTTCTGCCATATATAATTTTGGTTTTAAAGAACACAGCACTTCAAAAAGAACCTTTACCTGTTATTAATCGTTATAGCTTTAGATTTTGCCACCAGATGGCGCTATTGATAGCTCTATGAAATTGGTTTTCTCTATTTCCTGGAAAGTGATGTACCAGGTCCTACAGCTTGTCAGTGAGGTCTGTAATGTAAGACTATGATTTAAGAAACAGCAAAATCAGCAGAAATGGTCAATCTTAACCCACCAGCAATCTATGATTTTGACCATTCTTTCAGGAAACAGTTTCTGGATACTGAGTATTTATTTTGATTTGGGATAGAATTCCATTAGCAGCAGAATAAGTCTAGGAAAGATTTTAGAATGTAAATCATAGGTAGAAAATTATTAAAATTAATTATGAATATCTTAATATTATTTTACATTTTTAAATATAATTTTATATTTTGAATATGTAAAACATTTACCTGGTCCAAAAGTCAAAGTGATACACTAAAAGATGGATTCTCAGAGATGTCTTGCTTCCTTCCTAGCTGCTTCATCCCACATCCCGTAGTTAATTATTTCATTAATTTATTTCTGGGCTACCCTTGCAGTGTTTTTGTTTTTGTTTTTTTTGAAGGACATATGTGTCTTATTTTTCTTTCTCTCCTACTTGAAAGATGAAATACAGTGTTCTCTATCTTGTTTTTTCCTACTTGAAAATATGTCCTAAAGGTCGGGTCATATTAGATATAGAGAGCTTCCTCATCTTTTTTACAGGTGCAAAGCATGCCACTATACTTTTCAACTAGTCTCTAATGATGGATATTTGAGGTGTTTCCAGTTTTTAACTGTTACAGATAAAACCACGGTGATGGCCTTATGCATATGTTATTTCATATATGTGGAAGGTACAGTAGTCTTCTATTACTGCTGTAACACATTATAACAAATGTAATGGCTTACAGCAATATAAATTTATTATCGTACAGTCCTGGAGGGTGGAAGTCTGAAATAGGTGACACTGGCTGAAACCAAGGTGTCAGAGGGCTGTGTTCCTTCTGGAGGCTCCAGGGGGGATGCCCTTCCTTCTCTAGCTTCTAGAGACTACCTACATTCCTTGGTTCCTATCTCCCTACCCCTTCTTCACAGCCAGCTGTGGTGGGTGGAGAACATTCCTTTGTTCTGATCTCTCTTTAAGGATCCTTGGATTGTATTGAATCCACCTATTTAATCCAGGATAATCTCCCTATCTGAAGCTCTTCAAGGTCTGTGAAGTCTCTCTGCTCTGTAGGTAGCATACTCACAGGTTGTAGAGATTAGGTCATGGATATCTTTGGGGCACCATTATTCTATCTCCCGTAAAAGGGTAACCTCACTAGAAACGGGACTGCTAGTTCAAATACTTTTTGGATATCGCTAAATCCCTTTGCAAGGTAGTTATAAGTATGAAATACTTAAAGTTGCAACCCAAATGCTCTAGTTGAGTCAGACATGATGTAATAACACTAGTGAAGGTATTCCAACATGCAGCTGTCAGGCCAGCAGAGGTCTAGAATACACTAGCATGAGAGATTATCCCATCGCTGGCATGTAACCCCTCACAGGAGACCAAGCAGTGTCAAACGGTTCACATGGTGACCGCGTCGCCAATAGGAGGGCAGAGCCACAGGGAGCACAGAGTGGCAGGAGCTGGATCACACGGATCTTTTACCGTAGATTCATCCACCCCATCCTCATTTTCTCACATAATTTCTGAACGTAAAAGAGCAATACACATCTATTCATCATTATCTTGCTTAAAAAAAAAAATGGTTCAGCCTTACAGATCTGTAATACGAAGATTTCCTATCAGTAAATCCTTTTGCCAGCCCATTCTGTCATCCAGGGCCTTGCCACTCAGAGAGCAGTCCCTGGAATGCAGCGTTGACATCCCCTGGGAGCTCGTTAGAGACGCAGATCCTTGGACCTCATGCCAGATGCACTGAGTTGGAATGTGTGCTTATAACTAGACCCCTAGGTGATCCATATGCATACTAAATGTGAGAATCATTGCTCCCGGAGGCACAAAAGACATCCAGTTATTAATTGTCTCTATTGTCGTTGCCTAGAAATACAACGTTCTCATTATGTTGGATTGTATTGTTATATTGCCAACCATATACCCAGAAGAGAGCAACCTGAGGGTCAATGATTATAACAACCAACTTTGTTTGTTGAGTGCTTAATATGCACTTGGCACATATTTAAGTATATCTTGTTTCAAGTGTTATCATATATTATCTCATTAATACAGTCTAACATACGTTATCTTTTCAAATTGTCATAACAATGCTTCAGGCAAAATTTTATCACTGTTTTGCGATTGATGAAATTGAGGATTGGGAAAATTTGGTAAATTAAGCCCAAGTTCACTTTACTAGTGTAAGTGCTAAAGCTGGGATTCAAGTTTGTTCAACCCTAAAGTCCACATTTTTTATTGCTCTTTACTCTGTTCAAGAAGAAATTGGGTTACAGTGTTGGGAAATGCAGGTGTCAAGTTTATATTTAATTGGTTTTGCTTATTGGCCTTACATTTCTAAAACACATATTTAAAATATTATTATCATTCTGTTATTTATCATTGTTAAAAGAAAAAAATGCCAGAAATGGAAATGATGAAGAATGTATTAAGTGAGAAGTAAGCATTCTCTCTCTCAGCTCAGTCTTGGAACTAGAATTTTTTAACCATATCTATTTTGTTGTTGTTGTTGATTTCCTCCAAAATCCTAAACCCTAAATTTGTAAGCAGTGACTTAAAATTTTTTGACAGTATCACTTGATTCTGAGTGGTGTAAAAGGAGCAGTCTAACTTACATAAATCTTACCTCTCACCTTCTGAATTTTGTTAGTAGTAAATGTCACTTCAAATAATATTACTTAAATTGATGTGTTTTGGCTAATTTTGTGTGTTGGATCTCTTTATTATCTACTAGGTTGAAAAGAAATTGAGAGGCCCAATATTACCCTCTCTGTCTCCTCCTGACTTCTATCAGTTCTGTTATTATCTTTACTTGGACAGGAGTTCCAGCGTTTGTAGTTGGCTCTATAGTTGGGCTTCCCAGGTGTTGCTAGTGGTAAAGGACCCACCTGCCAGGGCTGGAGATGTGAGAGACATGAGTTCGATTTCTGGGTCAGGAAGATCCCTGGAGGAGGGCATGGCAACCCATTCCAGTATTCTTGCCTAGAGAATCCCCATGGACAGAGGAGCCTGGCGGGCTATAGGCCATGGGGTCGACAAGAGCCAGACAAGACTGAGCAATTTAACACTTTTTCCTAGATTATTTCTTTTCCTTACTGAGTCAGTTTTTCAGTGTGTGTGTGTGTGTTTTAAACATCTTGGCCCTTCTTTTTATGTTTGTTTTTTCTTCACGGGTCTGGTGATCCTGGGCTGTCTGTGTTCATGAGTGGACAGTCCAGGTGATAGAGCAGGGAGCTGGTGTGGGCTTCCTCTGCTGTTGAGCAAATTCTGCCCCCCAAGTGAGCGCCGGCAATGAGACTATGGGCTTTGTGAGTGTAAAGGGGGCATGGTCACTGGTGAGCTTCGGTTTCGGATCCTTCACTCTGTAGCATCAGCACCACCCTAGGAAGCTTAGTTCCCCGGGAAGCGGTGGGGACGGGGGCCAACTGCCCCATCTCATCCCCTTCCCCACGCTAACTGCCCTCCCCACCCCAGGAAGAGTGTCCGTCATGACCCTTCTGCCCCTTTGAGTTCAGGCTGTTGCTGCCACTACTTCCCGTTCTAAGCGCTGCAATCTTGTCTGCTTTCTGTCTTCCTAAAGTCTGTCATAACCTCTGGTCAGCCACGGTCCCTCTTTTGTTGTCAGCACAGCTCTGGATTTTGTTCATCTGTTAGTACATCTTCACCAGCATTTGATGTGAGCTGGAAAGGAAGAGAGGGGAATACATGTTCAGTGAATCAACTTTCATTCAAAGCCTGCCATTTCCCTTTGTTCATACCTTGATATTCCCTTTTAGGGTTCAGCACCAGCAATAAAAAGTGAAAAGCAGGTTATAGGAAAAAGAATAAAGCTTCCCCATGCAAGCCATTGAAAGCTTGAGTTGCCTTTGACAGTTTGCGAGGAATTTCAATTTCGTGTTTATTTCAAGTCTCAGTTAATCTAAGATGAGCAACTAGATCTAGGCTAGTTCCCATCCACTAGTGCAAAACTGAGGCAGTCATTTTTTGAGGGGGTCAGAAGGCTATCCCTAGAGTGTTATCCTTTTCTTCCAGAAGTAGAATCCCCCTCTGTTGCTCCATACCTCCAGTAAAAAGTTGGGTGAATCAGCTGAAATTGTACCCCATATAGAAGTTCCCATCTACCTACTCTCAGATCTCTTTCATTCACTGTTCACTCTTTGTCCAAATGGTACATGTGTCAGTATATGTCATTTGCTTCAGTGACAGAGGTACTTTTTACTTTGAGTTGAGTAGCTTTGATTATCCATGTTCCTTTTTTTTGCCACATACAGACATATGGGATTGCTAATAGTGTTTAAAAAAACACTGTTCGCCTCTCCTTTCCATCTCCCCGTGGAACATGGATGCACATGAATTTAGTATTTTTCTGGTGCTTTGCTTAGAATGGTGGTGATTTCTCTCTGCAATTTTTGATGCTCTCTTTAGTATATATCTGTTAAAATTTATTTACCAATTAATGACTGAAATTTTCAATACTAATTTCTCTATGTAACTTGTTTCAGTTTGTCTTAATAAAGCTTAATTCTGTTTTCCATCCATATCACATCTTTTGGGAATACATATGACTCCCACTTGAACTTTTTAATAAAATGTTTTGTTTATACTTCACATAAAATGAAGTTATTGGATGCCTAATATATGCTTGACACTGCTCTTGGCATTGAATTTGCAAAGATGATTAAGATAATTTTGATTCTCAAGCAGCTTACAATGAACTGGGCTACATTATGGCTGAGTTTTTTTTGTTGTTTGCTTGATTTGATTTTGGTTTGACATTTGTAGAAAGCTTTATATTTCAGGCTTATTGCTGTAAAATATAAACTTCTCTTCCAGGGAGGTTTGGATGTCCTATTTTCCATTTTATTTAAACTCTACCTTCCCCTCCTCACGTATTTCTCTTGTGTTTGGGGACTAAGGGGGAAAAAGGGCCACACACAGGCCTCTCTCTGCCTGAGTGTCCATGCTGTCCCTGCTTGTTGGGGCTGAGGAGAGTGAACCAAATCTCACTTACACCAGTGCGATGAGCTGATGCTTGGTAACTGGTGCTTTTCCCAAGAAAAGATGGATGTGTGCCTGAGTCAAGGTGGATTTGAATCTCAGACTTCCTTTTTTCTTTCCTGTGCATGAACATCTGAACCCTCCTTGTCCTTTAAATTTAGAACACGATGATTTACCTTATGTCTAATTGCAAACCAATTCAAGACTGCCCAGTTTAAAACACTAAAAAGGGAGAGAGAGAATTGACCGTAAGAAAACTAATGTCTGCTGCTGCGATAAAGTACCACAGACTGGGTGGCTTAAACAACAGAAATTAATTTCCTTATAGTTCTGGAGGCTAGAAGTTCAAGACCTGCGTGTTGGCAACGTTAGTCCTTGGTGCGGTCGTTGAAGGAAAGGCGTGTTCCAGACCTCTCTCCTTGGCTCGTATTGCTTGTCTCTTCCCTGTGTCCTCACATTGTGTTCCCTCAGTGTTTGTCTGTGTCTGTATGTCCTCTTCTCACAAGAACCCCGGTCTTATTAAATGAGTGCTCACTTCTAGTGACCTCATTTTAACCTAATTAGCTCTTTGAAACATCGTTATCTCCAAATACAGTCACATTCTGAGATACTGGGGCTTAGGACTTTAACATGTGGATTTTGACAAGAGACACAATTCAGCTCATAACACGAAGTGATTCCAGGATCCCAGGAAGATGCTAAGTACTTTCACATATGTTAATTTACTTTATCCTCACCAAACTGCCACACTAGAGGGACACTATGATCCCATTTTGTAGATGAGCAAAACTGAGACCCAGAGCAATGACTCATCTTGCACAAGGTCACTAATTAAAATGAACAAAATCAGAATTTGAATCTAAATCTGTGTGATCTACTTTATTATGCCCCCTCTATGTATTTTCCTTCTCAAAAAAGTTTTTTTTCTTTGTAAGTGTAATGTTTTGAATCTGAAGTCCAGTAAGGTTCTACTCTGTCTTTCAAGCTGGGAAAAAATTTTTTCATGAAAGTGTTTGGACTTCTGTTTGGTAATGAATGCTTCCGCTCCTGGGTGCCTATGCCAGATTTTCTGCATCTTTCAACCTTTTCTAAAAAATGCTGTGACTTGATTAAATGAAGCTCTGAAATGCAGACAAGATGTTAACATCTGCTCTCTCACTTTCATTTAATAAACAGTTATTTTATTAAGGTTGTCTGGTCAGGGGTGGGGGCAGTTTGGGTTGATTTGACATGTTTCATTACTTAGAAATCTTAAGAATCTCTCAGAGAGCAGAGCTCTTTCAACTGGGAGATTGCATCATAAGTGCAGATTCTTTGTTGGTTTTGAGCCAAAGGATGGAGAAAGAAGGAGAGAACATGCCTGGGGAGGCAGGGTACAACATACTGTGAAACTTGCTGAGACAGTGGGAGGACATTAATGATGGAGATGTACTATCTCCCAAGGGTTGTTGAAACCATCTGGTCTCGAATATAATCAAGAGAGAACAGATCTAAGACTTTTCATTACCAACCTGTTAAGTACAGTAAATCAAACCAGTAAGTGAAATTGGAAAATCGCTTAACCAAGTCGATAGATCTTATGGTTGACTTTTGAAAATATATGCTCTTTACTAAGAAATGAAAAATAATGCTTTTCCCTACTAACATAGTGCCTATGTGTGGTATGTTATCAGCGTACTAGGGTTCTATAATTCTCATGTACCACTTACTACTCCTGTGTCATGGACAAATTAGTCTTATAGTTTCTCTTTTTTACAATTTTTATGGGGTCTATTTTTAAAGTCTTTATTAAATTTGTCACAATATTACTTCTGCTTTATGTTTTGGTTTTTTGGCTGGGACTCATGTGATATCTTAGCTTCCTGACCAAGGATCGAACCTGTATCCTGCATTGGAAAGTGAAGTCTTAACCACTGGGCTGCCATCGAAGTCCTGAATGTGTTTCTTTATCTGTCAAACTAGTGTTTGGGTTTCCATGAAAGTCAAATAAGATATATAATCTTGAAGCTACATCTACAAACTCCTGAGAGCTATACTTAAGTTATATTTTTTTATTGCTACTTTATTTTTGGCCCCCAAATAACAGAACCCACCATTATGCTGAATTATCTAGTTTAATTTTTCAATTTATAGATTACCTAGGCCCCTTGTTTTCTTTTTACTGCTTTCCTGCTGTTTAGTCTTTTGAAAGTGTCTTAGAACCATTGTGAAATACAGGGAAGAGTAGTTAGGAATTTTTACTTTTTTCTTTTTTTTTTTAAAGTATTTAAAGATACTTAATGGGGAGTCACTTGAAAATAGCCCTATTAATGGAGAGTTTGTAAAGTGGCATATCACATTTTAAAGGTGCCAAGCCCTTCCAAGGAAATTGCCTGTCATCTGGTTTCAAAACAACCCTGGCAGACTCCTGGTAGATGCTGACACTTTTAATTTTTCCAGAGAGCTATTAAAATTGTAGAACTTTTGGAACTATATTCCCGTATCACCTTGATGGGCCAAATGATTGAGTAGAACATGTGATAAGAATCTTTCCTCTGTGATGAAGCACCATGAAAATCCTGAGTTGGCAACTTGTAAAGTTATTGCAGATCAAGTATCTGAGTTTCTCATTGTCTAAACTATCCGTAAAGAGTTCTCTTGGACTAGGAAGGACTCTTTGTACCTGCAAATAAAATACCCTGTCTGTCCTGTTGCTGCCGCTGCTGCTGCTGCTAAGACACTTCAGTCGTGTCCAACTCTGTGCGACCCCGTAGAAGGCAGCCCACCAAGCTCCTCTGTCCATGGGATTCTCCAGACAAGAACACTGGAGTGGGTTGCCATTTCCTTCTCCAATGCATGAAAGTGAAAAGTGAAAGTGAAGTCTCTCAGTTGTGTCCGACTCTTAGCAACCCCATTGACTGCAGCCCACCAGGCTCTTCCATCCATGGGATTTTCCAGGCAAGAGTACTGGAGTGGGGTGCCATTGCCTTCTCTGTCTGTCCTGTTATCTCTCCAATAAATAGTGCATTACCTCTTTTGGGGGCTTCCCCAGTGGCTCAGTGGCAGTAAAGAATCCACCTGCAGTGCAGTGCAGGAGACACAGGAGATTTGAGTTCAATCCCTGGTTCAGGAAGATCCCCTGGAGAAGGAAATGGCAACCCTCTTCAGTATTTTTGCCTGGAGAATTCCACGTACAGAGGAGCCTGGCAGGCTACAGTCCAAGAGGTTGCGAAGGAGTCAGATACGACTTAGCAACTAAACAACAAAAAGTGCGCAGAGGATAAATTTCATTGACCATGGTTTGATACTGGGTTAGTTAAGAGGCAAAGTCGGTTAGGCTTCAAGCAGCTTTGCTTTCAGGGTTTTTCAAATTCCTTGGCTCACTGGAGGAAGATGGCTTGTTTCGGGGAGAAATGATCTGTGTGATAATAGGGTGCTATGTTCCAATTCAGCACTCTCGGGCAGCTGGTGGCCATCCACTGTCAGGACTCTCTGCAGAAATCAGTGGATTTCAGTTTTATATCAGGATTTTAACCAAGGTCTGGCATCTGGTTAACCAGAGTGAAGCAACTGGGATGCCAGCCTCTCTCTTTGTATTCTCCTTCAAGACAGCTTGGATGTGATCAGGTGGATGCCAGCAAATCTATTATAGTGCTGACAAACGCTAATCAGAGATAGGCTCCTGATTTTAAATTTAAATTCACTATGTGCTATTAACTTTTCTAACATTGTGTGCTTTTGATAGTCTTATTTGCATGATTTTATAAATATGCATTTCTGGCTACAATTTTATTATCTGAGTGTTCTTTTATTTAACATAAGTTTTTAGTGGAGGGTTTTTTACCTTAAGAGTGCGAAAAGATGATCAGTTTATTTGTGGTTGGGCTCTATGTCATTGTTATCATCAGAGTAGTATAGTATAGACGTTAGGATTGATGGAATCAAAATGCGTGGATTCAGATCCTACTTCCTCCCCCTACTTGTGTTGAGTGTAGTGTAATTTAACTGTACAGAGGTTGTTTAACCGTATAAGCCTTAGCCTTGCCTTTTAAAATTTATTTATTTATTGAAATATAGTTGGTTTACAATGTTGTGTTAGTTTCAGGTTATACAGCAAAGTAATTTAGTCATATATATATGTATATTCTTTTTCAGATTCTTTTCCCTTCTAGGTTATTATAAACTATTAAATACAGTAGGTCCTTGATGTTTATGTATTTTTTATATATATTGGGTTGGTCAAAAGGTTCACTCGGGTTTTTCCCCGAATGAATCTTTTGGCTAACCCAGTGGTAGCCTGTATTTGTTGATCCTAAACTCCTAATGAATCCCTCCCCCACTCTTCCTTTGGTAACCCATAAGTTTTCTATGTCTGTGGATCTATTTCTGTTTTGTAAGTAAGTTCACTGGTATCTTTTCTCCTAAGAGTCCGCATAGAAGCAGTATCATGTGGTATTTATTTGTCTTTCTGTGGCTGGTTTACTTCACTTAGGATGATCATCTCTAGGTCCGTCCATGTTGCTACAAATGGCATTATTTTATTCTTTTCTATGGCTGAGTAATGTTCCATTGTACGTATGTACCATGTCTTCTTTCTTCTTTCGTTTGTTGGTGGACATTTATATTGCTACTGTGCTTTGGCTGTAGTTAATATCACTGCAGTGAACACTGTAATGCATGTATCCTTCTGAGTTATAGTTGTCTCTACATATATGCCAAAACTCTTCCTTTAATGGAGATAATAATAGCATTTTCCAGATAGAGTTTTTGAGAAGATTCCATTAAAATGGCATATATATCAGCCAGCTTTTGCTAGGCTATGCTCCAGTAACAAATTAACCTAAAATATCAATAGCTCACAGCAGCAGAGATCTGTTTTTCATTCATGCTCATGGCCATCATCAATTGGCTCTGCCTCTACTCCATATTCTCTTCATTCTGAGACACACCTGAGGAAGCAGCTTCCACTGGTCTCATGACAGAGGCAAGACTCGTTGTGGCTTTAATAGCTTCTGCTTGGAAGCAGCACGTGTCACTTCTATTCATATTTAATTGGCCAAAGGGAGTCATGAGGCCAAGCCTAGTATCAGTGGGCGGGTACAATCATCTGCCACAAGCTGCAATGCACACTGAGCGTAGTAAAGGCTCGGTAAATAGGAGATTTCAGTTTTCAATCCAGAGCCATTGGAGGGATGAAAGCCAAAGGTAAATGACAGTTTAGCTAGGACAGAGAGACTAATACTTAAGTGTTTGTCAAGCGGCTCTCTAAAGAACAAATGGAGGTGCTGATCACTTCCTTTGAACTTTCCAGGGAAGGTGGTCTACGGAGAACCCATCGCAGCAGGTCTTGGCACAGATGGCACCCACCACTGGGATAGAGAATGGCTCCATGCTGCCCACCACGTTATGGGTCCACCCCTGCGACCGGACCCTTCAACGCCTGACTTCCTCATGAATCTGTTGGCTAAGTAATCAATTAGCAGATGATTGTGAAGTGTTTTGCCAAGTAAGATTTTTTTCAAGTCTCAAAACGTGAAGGATTTGAGTGTAGGAAATCGTACGCTACCTACCATCTGGACCTTCCATTGACCTCCCAGTCTTCTGTGCTACTTGACCTGACAGGCCCTGGGGAGTCCTGCATTTGGGGACCAAAAGGCATTGGCTTAATCACGTTATGATGTGGTGTCAAAAATCTCTCCTGACCACAGCGAAACCAGATCATTTTTCCTGAAGTTTTCCTCTGCTTTGATTTTTTGTTGTTATCTTTTCTATCTCTTGTTGCTTAGGGCTGGGTCTCTTCTGTATGCCCTATTTTGATCAGACAGAATATTCTTGAATATTTTCCATGCTGATATAACCCAGGAACTGGATACGCCTGTGGTAGAGATACAAAAGATGATGATCTAGGGAAAAGCTACAGGTAAAAGGCAAAATCCTGCCCTCAGAGCAGGTTATCCCCATGAAAGGCCATCCAGACCATTTAACAGGTGTTTTTGGCGTGGGCAGAGGGGAACATTATGATCAGTTTTGTTGAGAAATACACCATTTGTGGACATTCTGACATTACCCATTCACAGATACTCAGATCCAAGTTAACAAAGAGCTTTTCACAAGAGTTCACTTGTCGCTTCCAGCCTTAAAAGCTGCTCATTCTCCACTGCCATTTTCTGACTTTCAGTTGAGAATGGGGTCCGGAGACCAGGGAAAGGTACGGTATTTTCCTTCTGACATTTTCTATGTCCTCACTCACCTCTGCTGTCACATGTGTCTCTTTTACAGTGATGACCTAACCACAACAGGATCTGACAACTGTACTTTCAACAGCTGCCAGAAAGCTCTCGGGAAGGATGATTTTACTAAGATTCCCAACGGAGTGAATGGTGTTGAGGACCGGATGTCGATAATATGGGAAAAAGGAGTGGTGAGTGTCACAGAATTCAGTTTGTTTTGCTGAATTCTTCAACGAGGATCTGGTCTATTTTAGGACCAAAGTTCCAGAAGCCTTCATGAGAAGCTTCTTGATTATTTTCACTAAAGTAGCCACTGAGAATACTACTGCATCACCACCACCATGCCATCTCCCAAGATAATAAGGAAAAATACTTTTCTTCCCTGCATGGTTTAGAGGATGCTTTGTGCCACGATGCAGACATCAGAGTATAAGTTTAGATTGGGTACCAAGAGGATCATTCTTGAAGTCTTTGAACTGTAATAGCCCTTCTATCTGATTTCCATGTTTGTGAATCCCAGTTCCTCATGTGTCACTGATATAAACACTTGGAATGATTGAAAAGACATGAAACCTTTTTATTACATTTGTACCTCTTTTTCATATAAAAACCTAGATGTCCCTTTTAAAGAACTTTTGAATATTATAGTTAAAAAGCTACTGTATGAGGTCCCATAAATCATAGATCCAAAGCACAGAGATTTTCTTTTAATTTCACAGTTTAAAAGTTTCTCCCTGAGAATGAAGAATAATCAAATGGCTAAATGTTCATACATGAGCCTATCCAGGCTGCTGACAAATGTAGTTGTAAAGATCAGCAGTGAAGACTTGCCCGGTAGGACCTGAGGTCCCCACTATCAGGTCATTTTCATCCCTCTCTCAGAACCCCTCCCTTCAATGATGCAGTAATCACATCTCTGGACCTCCTTGGTGATCGAGTTGTTAAGACTCTGAGCTTCCGATATAGGGGGGTATGGGTTCAATCCTGGTCAGGGAACTGAAATTCCACATGCAGTATGAAACAGCCAAAAAAATTAAAAGAAAGAAAAGAATAATCACATCTATACCCAGAATCCCTTACATATACCACTCACTGCCAGCTCTAATTTATTTTTTTAACCAGGTCTTGTCAATTTTATTTCCGAATGCCTCCTTATTTCCACCTTTATCTCTACCATTCTACTTTGAGTCCTGTGCCTCCTTTGGACTATTATGGTAGTCAGAGCTGGTGCCCTGCCTCCACTCTATGACTTGGTACAATCCAATACTCTAGGTTTGTATTTCAAACACCAGGGTCTACTCATGCTTCTTTCTTCCCCAAACCCCTTTCATTTTCTGCATTACTTCTTGGATGATACTTGAACAATTAATTCACATGTAAGGATCTTCAAAACATCTCTACAGCCCTATCTTTGCCAATTGTCCTCTCCAACCCCTTTTACCTCTACCTTAACTCTAATCATCCCAGATGGCTTTCCTTCTCTTTCTCTTTGCTTAGACTTTATTGATAACAATAGTCCAACCTTTCATTTTGAACTTGTATTAACTACAGTGAGTAACTTCATTATAGCAGATTTTCATAATACATAAAGTATGTAAGTGGATCTAAAGTGTTTGGAGATTTCTTCATAACACATAGGAATCTATGTTATTTTCTGAAATTTTAGGATGATTTATTTATGGGAATGTTACTTTCAGGATGTGGTTCCTAAAGTTTTATTTATTTATTTTTTTGAGGCAGAGACCCTTTGATAATTAAATAGACCTTAAGGATGCTCTTGCCATATAAGTGTGTATAGGGATAAACTCTTAACATTAAACAAAAATCATTTTAGAGGGACCACATCCCACTGAAGTTTGTCCATATTAAAATCTCTTGAAGCAGACTGTCCATGACTGTTGGTTCGTGTAGATTTTAGTGGCACAAAAACTGAACCTCTTGGTTGATTTTTATTCTTTTTTAAAAGTGTTGTCACCTGATTTATAGGCCTCTTATTTTAATTCTATAATATTCTGTATGATATCTACATGATCATCTTATAAATCTTAGGTCTGCAATAAATAATACAGATTATAAACGTAGTAGGTGGTGGTAGTCAATAAGAATTGGAAGTACTGCTACCAACATTGAACTCTTATCTCTGTGATTCTGGAAGAATGGGAAAAATTAGTGGGGGTGTTTTGTTTAGTGGATAGGTTTTTGAAAAGTTGCCTTCAGGCTTCCATATCTAACCCCATTCATCCCCATCATTATCACTATGATTGTTTAAGATTTATCAGTATTCGCAGATGTATTTGGCCTCAGTATATAAAACTAGGTGCGGTTCTATTTGGTTCTAAGAGATACAAGTCTCCTACTTTTATTTTAGGAAATTTTTAGTGTTTTATGATTTATCAGAAAAAGAAATGCATTTTCTTCTTTGAATTGTTTTACAGCACAGTGGCACAATGGATGAAAACCGGTTTGTGGCAGTTACCAGCACAAATGCAGCTAAAATCTTTAACCTCTATCCAAGAAAAGGAAGAATAGCTGTGGGCTCAGATGCTGACATCGTAATTTGGGACCCAAAAGCCACAAGGTAAGCCTAAGTTTTTGTATTACTTGGCTTCTCCATGGAGAAAAAGCACTAACTTGCAAAGAAATTATCCATTGGCTTTAATCAGCCATTTCTTCTTAGTGATTTATTTAGTCAGGCTCAGGTATTATAATTTGAGCCTGTGCACAGGGTACAGATTTGACTGAACAAACATTCTTTTGTTCTCCTTGGCATAGAAGATGCAAAAGTTGTGTTGCTTCCCTTCTGTGGAAATGCATATGTGTATAAAACCAATATGAATTTCCCAGTTCAGTGCTTGGCAAGCGCCTGAGTTCACAGGGAGGAAAGGTACAGAGCAATGAAGCAAAGGAAAGGCTTAGTTTGAAAAGGATTGCATTGAAAACTCGAAATAATTATAGCCTTTTTCAAGCTTTCAGATAGAAAAATTCCAGCACAAAGGATGTCACTTTTAGTTAGCCAAATTTTCCAGCTGAGTTCATCTTGAGCCTGTCATTCCCAGTAGGCTCCGGCTTTTTGTTTCCAATTTCCATAATTCTATGTTAGTATTGCAGGTTTGGCCAATTCCACCAACTCAGAAAAGCCTGCAGTAGAGGCTGAAGCTTTTATAATTTCTCCGGATAGGATGTTGATGCAGACGGCATCTGCATCCTGGTTGTGTTTTTCATAAACTCTGCAGCTGTTAATAGAGAAAACCCCACATACCTGAACACTGTAGGTGTGTGTGCACGAGTGAGTGTGAACGCACATATGTATGTGTAAATGGGGATAGATAAGACTGTCTACTATTACTGAAGAGACGTTTGTTTAAAGGTTTTAGGTTGTGGTAAACAAAAGTCTATGTGAACAGACCCTGTTTTATTTGACTTAAGATGCCGTGTTTTTAGCTAATTGAGGGATTGGGCAAACCTGCCTGGAGCAAGTCTGTTGGCTCCATTTGCCCAACAGTATTTGCTCAGTTTGTGTCTCTGCATCATATTCTGGTACTTCCTGCAATATTTCACACTTTTTCATTATTATTATATCGATTATGCTGATCAGTAATCTTTGATGTCACTGTTGTGATTGTTTGGGGATGAACTGAGCCCATGTAGGACACTGAGCTTGGTACATGCGTTTGTGCTCTCACTGCGCGACTAGAAGGCCATTCGCTCGTATCTCCCCCACTTCTTGCACCTCCCATTGCCTGTAACACAATGGCATTGAAACTAAGCCAGTTCATAACCCTGTAGCAGCCTCTAAGTGTTCAAGGAAAGGGAACACTTTCATGTCTCTCACTTTAAATCAGAAGCTCAAGATGATTAAGCTTAGTGAGGAAGGCACGCTGAAAGCTGAGATAGGCTGAAAGATAGGCCTCATGCATCAAACAGCCAACCAAGTGGTCAATGCAAAGAAAAAGTTCCTGAAGGAAATTAAGAGGGCTTCTCCAGTGAACACAGGAATGATGAGAAAGTGAAACAGCCTTGTTGCTGATATGAAGAAAGTTTTAGTGGTCTGGATAGATGATCAGGCCAGCCATAACATTCCCTTAAACCAAAGCCTAATCCAGAGCTTTACCTCTCTTCAATTCTGTGAAGTCTGAGAGATGTGAGGAAACTGCAGAAGCATATTCATAGTTTGAAGCTAGCAACGATTTGTTCATGAGGTTTCAGGAAAGAAGTCTAAAAATGTGCAAGGTGAGGCAACCAGTGCTGACGTAGAAACTGCAGCAAGTTATCCAGAGGATCTAGCAAAAATATTTCATGAAGGTGGCTACACAGCACAACAGATTGTCAGTATAAATGAAAATGCAGTATATATGCCTAATATCAGAAGAAGATACCGCCTAGGACTTTCATAGCTAGTGAGAAGTCAATGCCTGACTTCAAAGCTACAAAGGACAGGCTGACTCTCTTATTAGGGGCTAATGCAGCTGGTGACTTTAAATAGAAGCCAGTGCTCATTTACTATTCTGAAAATCCTAGGGCCCTTAAAAATTATGCTAAACCTACTCTGCTTTTACTCTATAAATGGACTAACAAAGTCTGGATGACAGTACATCTGTTTGCTGAGTATTTTAAGTCCACTGATGAGACCTGCTTCTCAGAAAAAAAAAAAATTCCTTTAGAAATATGACGGCAACTGGTGACCCAAAAGCTCTAGTGGAGATTCATATTGATTTCATGCCGGCTAATCCAACATCCATCCTGCAGCCCATGGATTAGGAGTAATTCCAACTTTCAAGTCTTATTGTTTAAGCAATACATTTGGTGAGACTATAGTTGTCCTAGATAGTGATTCCTCTTATGGATCCCGGAAGTCAGCTGAAAACCCTTTGGAAAGGATTCACCATTCTAGATGTTGTTAAGAACATTCATGATTCGTGGGAAGTGGTCAAAATATCAACATTCACAGGAGTTGGGAAGAAGTTGATTCCAGTCCTCATGGATGACTTTGAAGGAATCAAGACTTCAGAGGAGAAAGTAACTGTACGTGTGGTGAAAATAGCAAGAGAACTGGAATTAGAAGCCTGAGGTTCTGAATTAATTGCTGCAATCTCATGATAAAATTTCATGGATGGAAAATAGTTTCTTATGAGCAAGCAAAGAGAGTGATTTCTTGAGATGACGTTACTATGAAGGTGTTGAAATGACAACAAAGGATTTCGAATATTCTGTAAGCTTAGTTGATAAAGCAGATGCTGGGTTTAAGAGGATCAACTCCAATTTTGTAAAAAGTTCTGCTGTAGATAAAATGCAATCAAGCAGTATTGCATGTTGCAGAGACATTTTTTTTTTTCATGAAAGGAAGAGCCAATCATTGCGGCAAACTTTATTGTTGTCTTATTTTAAGACAATTTCCAGCCTTCTCTTGTGGTCCAGTGGTTAAGAATCTGATGCAGGGGACATGGGTTCCATACCTGGTCAGGAAAGATCCCACATGCAGCACAGCCGCTGAAGCCTGCACGCCCGAGAGCCCATGCTCTGCAACAAAAGCCGCCGCAACCAGAAGCTCGCTTGCCTAGAGAAAGCCCGCGCAGAGCAGTGAAGATCCAACACAACCAAAAATAAATAACAATAAAAAGGAAATTGCCACAGCCTTCAGTAACCACCATCCTGATCAGCCTGCAGCCGTCGACATCCAACCAAGACCCTCCATCAGCCAAAAGAGTAGGACTTTGCTGAAGGCTCAGATGATGGTTAGCCTTTTTTAGCAATAAAATAATTTTTCATTAAGGTATGCATGGTGATTCTTTAGGCATAATGCTATTGCACACTTAATAGACTACAATACAGTATGATCATGACTTTTATTTGCCCTGGGAAACCAAAAAATTCATGTGACTTGCTTCATTGTGATAATCGCTTTATTCCAGTGCTCTGGAACCAAACTTACCCTCTCTCCAAGGTAGGCCTGTATTCTTCCAGATTCATTATTCATGGAGTCTCCTCTTCAGCCACCTATTTGACCCCATTTCTCACATTCTGCAGTTTTCACATTGGAAAAGATGAATAATGATAGTACAAAAAATTCTGACTGTGGATTAGAGAAAATTCTTAAAGGGTTGGAGAAGTAAGATATAAGTCAAAGAAATCCAAAGAGAGCTAGATCATTTCAGTATATCCTGCCAAGTAAAGATAACGTTGCTCTGTGTTTCAAAAGGACAGTAAAATAACAAGTTTTTGTTTCTTTTTTAAAGACTCTGAGAGTCAGAGAAATAGAACCCAACTGTTCTCTGTCTCCCTGGTCACCACAGGCAAAATAGCTGAGAACACCTAAAAATGAAAAAGTATTGCAAAGAATGACACCAGCCAAACTAGATAAATGTAAAATAAGCTTAGTAATACATATCTTATTTTTGTGTAACACTTTCTTAGGTTATAAAACATTTTTACATTTCTTATATGATTCCAAAAAGAAACCATCTGAAGTAGGCATAATAATTATTATTAATATCTCATTTACATATGAGCAAGTGGACATTTAGAGACCTTAAATGATATGCCTGGGTCCTGCAGCTTAGCGTTGATGAGCTGGGACCAGACCTACACAGCAGGCTCTCAGGCTATGCTGGTTTTCATTATGCTTAGCCCTTAGTTATATACAATAAGCAGACATCAAGAAAGAAGACTCAGAACTAGTCATCAAAGGCCAGTATGTAACCTTTCCCCAAAAGACACATATATAAAAATGTGAATATTTAATTTTCTGCTATCATTACTGTTATAAAGCGAAGGATAAGTATTATATAAGAAATACTAGAGAACTGATAAAAAAAAGTGGTAGAGAGAAATTTAAAAGCACTAAGGCTTTTTGGCTTAACCTTAAGTTAGTTATTTTAGGCTAGAAATTAGGGAAATTAAGCAAGTAATACATAGAGCTTTAAAAAGAATAAGAACTTAACATCTGGATCATTACAGGCTATTCTGAAACAAGTGAATAGGAAAGGAAGGACAAAGAATGTTATAGAACCCAGTAGCTAACACTGGGGAGAGAGTGGTCTAAATTTATGTAGTCTAAAAACATGACTCAAAGAGACATAATCACAGCCTATAAATATCTTCCAAGCAACAATATATGTGTAAGTAACGGAAGCGAATTATTCATAACCTCGAGTTCAGGTCATTTTTCTTTGTCCAGTTGTCTGGGGAAGACAGTGCTTTACACCTGAGCTCGTGTTGTTCTCAGACATTATAAGAACCAAGGAGACTCCTAGGGCTGGTACCACTGGAGCTATCCAGGGGAAGGGTTAAAGAGAAGATCCACAGGGGCTGGCCTGCCTGTGGCTGTCCACATGGCTAGGAATTAGACCGGACAGTCAACACTCTGAGTGTTTTCATTTCTTTCTTATCTTTGAGGGGCTTCTCTGGTGGCTAGACGGTAAAGAATCTGCCTGCAATTCAGGAGACCCGGTTTGATCCCAGGGTTGGTGAGGAAAATGCGAACCATTTTCTTCAGCAAAGATTAAAATGAGAGGAGAACAGCATTTCCTCACACTTTTAGCTTACTGCAAGCTATCAATAAATAATTGTTGAAAGAATGAATGAATGAAGATGAATAAAGAATTTCCTGAGCAAAGGAGGAAGACCTTCTTTACAGGTCTTCTTTTCCTTGTGTCCCCTTTATTTCAAGGTTGGGAAGCAATTAGCTTTTTAAGCAAATGAAGTTAACAGAGAGCTATCTTCCTGGTTCATTTACGCATTCACTCAGCAAGGAGCAGCCCTGAGAGGCAGGCATGAGCGTCAAAGTTATACAAGAGCCAGGCCCTGCCTTTGGGAAGCTGATAGTCAATAGACAGGAGATAAGCTATAAAGTCTAATAGTCTCAGTCTCAGAAGGAATGTGTTAAGAATATCACATGCTAGACAAAAACAAGACACCACTGAAGTTCAGAGAAAGAAAGATCCTACTTGTATTAGTGTAGTCATTGGCAAAAGACCTAGGACCACCGTTAAGAGAGGAGAGGAAATGAGACTTCTAATCCTGAGTGTGTGTGAGTCGCTCCGTCATGTCCGACTCTTCGTGACCCCATGGACTGTAGCCTGCCAGGCTCGTCTGTCCATGGAATTTTCCAGGCAAGAATACTGGAGTGGGTTGCCATTTCCTTTTCGACCGATATTCCCAACCCAGAGATGGAACTCTAGTCTCCCACATGGCAGGCAGATTCTTTACTGTCTGAGCCACCAGGGAAGCCCCTGACCTGAGAGTCGAGACTAAGCATGGAGGCCAGATAAACCAAGGCATGGATAGGAGGGTCCATCTGGGTGGAGGCAGTTAAGGTTCGGGGTTACAAGGCAGAAAGAACAGGTTCAAGATGTGGAAGGGAGCAGAAGGATGAGGGGGCTGTGGGCTGCCTCTCTTCCAGTTTTAATTTTGCTTATTACAGATAGAGGCAGTTTTAAATAGAGCTCGTCTAGTGGGGAAACATTATTTAATTAAATGAACAAATAGATGTATCTATAGGTTTTTTGTCTTTTCAACATATCCCTTTTTATTTTACATGATTTTATTATTATCTGAAGTCTGGTGATGTGAAAGCTTTCTGTCTGATCACACCATTAGAGATTAGACAGAATTTTCCTTCCAAATTTCCCGAGAGGTTTTAGCAAAAGCAATTGCCCAACTATGTCAAATGAGAGCAATGTGCATTTCACCCAAGAGCCTGAAGGGGGCGCGCACAGCCCACCCTGAGCTAGGGGCCCCAACGAGGCCATTCGAGCTGCTGGTTATGCAAGAACAAGCCAGCCCCTGGAGGATGGATGCACTTGCTAATGATTTTTGGCTTCATGGTACATAGATGTTTTCCTTTCTTCTTTTTTTTTTTTTTAAATTCTCATTACTTTTTAATGGCATGTGAGGTAAGTATGCTTGCAACACAATCTGTAACCTTAAAAATGGGTTGTGTTAAAGTGACTGAGGGAGATGAGGAGAAAGAAAAGCAGTATGCCAAGCTTTTTTTTTTTTCCCTTGTAAACCTGTAAAAAGCCAGATGATTCCAGAGTGAGGAATCTGACATGTGGTGATGGATGGTGAGACAGGATTGGCCGTGGGAGTCTGTAGAGAAGGTTTGGACATCCTGATGAAAGATTACCTAAGACGTTGCTAGCCTGTAAAAATTTCTGCAAAAATCAAGTGCCATAGCTCTTCTGTGTCATTGCACAATCAAAACAAACTGCATTTCGTGCATATGGAGCATCCACCTTTTTTGAAAGGAAAAAAGAGTCTGCTGTATGCAGCGTGACGGCCCATGGAGCTAGAATCTGTTGCTTGTGACAGAGGTATGTGTCCTAACACGTCACAACTTGGGTCGGAGCTTCAAATTTAAGGACATGTTGCCAATCTCAATGTTTGGCCCCTGTCTGCAGGATATCTTGGAACTTAGAATCAGGAGGACGAAATTAAGAGTATGATTTTCATGTGATGTCAAGACAAAAATCTGTCGGTATCACGTGGTGAAGACAGAGACCAGTCAAATTGGCCAACTTGTGAAAAACCTTATTAGTGAAGATGGCGTGTAAGTTACGTGCAAGCCCATAGCAGCAGCAGTAACTCACGGCTCTGGCAATTTAAGACTATCCTATGAGCTTCCGTTCTTCTGTATTCATTAAATAGCACTTAGTTACTATGGCAACTGTCCCTTTTCAGTATTTATGAACTGCAGGGTATCTCACAGAATCTCAAGCACACAAACACACAGCTAACATGTTGTGTGCATGGGAATATTTCATGAAGACTCCTAGGCTGGACTGTGTTTTGCAAAGCTGGCATACTTTGCTCACAGTTATTTGTGTGTATTATTATTTTTTAACTCAATTATTGCAGGTTTTGACCTTGAATATGCCATTCTTGAAGGCATTGTGCTGTCTTTCCTGCTTAATTTCCTTCCCTTTCTCATTGAAGATAGAGATAAATGAATTTAACTATATTCAGAGAAGAGTAATGACTTGCAGCGTAAGCAAGTGCCCTCCTGGATCTAGAGAGGGCCGTGTGTGTGAAAGAAAGCAGGATAGGAATGATGGTTTCGTCTTTGGGCAGTGGGGACTGTGGGACTCGGGAAAACAAGAAATAGGGAGTAAGGTGCCCTTTGGTAAAGGGTGGTGACTGTGGTTGATTATTACAGTTGTGTTGCCAGTGACTATCTCATGGAAGGTACTGGGCATTTCCCCTTGAAGTTGCACACTGTATACCATTTAACTCATTTGGACACTGTGATCTTCCTTCTCAAAGGAAGCATCAGCACGCCCACATAATAGTACACAAACACAGCAACCGTGTCTCTGCTTGTAAATGCTGGTCAGCCATTAGGCTCTGCTTTTAAGGCCTGTTTCTAAGACTGTTTATAACTCACGCCTCCTCTAGCCCCCAAACCCACACTATCACAGCACACATCCTGTGGGAGGAGGGAAGAGAGAGCCAAGCCTTGTACCAGACGGGTGACGGGAAAGGAGGATGATTTACGCCACGATTTTTCACTGTGTTGCCTTGCAGACGTTCATGGGGGCAGCATGGCACCCGGAGAAGGTTGCCCAGCCTCTGCTTTTGCACAGCTACCCAAGCACCCACCACGTAGTAGGTTTACCATAGATTTATAGAGCGATTGTGACAATTCTCTGGCAAAGGATAGCAAAGTGTCTCAAGGAACAAATGGCTTTTGCCAATCCACACAAAATCTAGCCTGCCTGCTGCGGCAGGAGCAGAACAAGGTTGTAAAGAGAAAGCCTTGGCAGTTCGGTTCCTGCTCTGTCTGCCACATACTCATTGGGTATGACCTTGGGAATGTTATTTAGTTTTTATGAATTTCAGTCTCTTTATGTGTACAATAGGGATGCTGATGTCTAATCTCATAGCATTGTTGTGTTTAAGATAGTATACATAAAATGCTTGGTAAAATAAACCAAATAAACTATTTGAAGTGCTCTGTACGTAATTAATGTTCAGTAGTGTCTGGCATGCAGTAGGTGCTCAGTAGTTGTAGGTAGTCAGTGGCAGTAGATGGTCAATTGAATAAATAAGTGGGAGCTATTGTTAACTATAGTTGTGATTCAAAAGCAGACCAAACAGTACTAACATTATATAAGATCATATGCCATACAATGCTAAAATTACATGAAATTATACTAAAATCATGTGAAAGCTCAATCTCTTATGTTTCTTACACACCTGCAACTTGCAGCAAGAAGGACTAAAATGAAGACGCTTAGATGGATTCTTTTGGCTAAGATAACCTGATTAAATCAGAACTCACGTGCCCCCAGAGCTGACTCCTTTAAGAAATTATTTGCAGTGAAACAGTTTCAACAAACCACTAAGATCCAATATGTGACCTTCAGAAGATATTTGCTTTTAAAAAAGTTTTGAACTATGCGTGAGAAAAGCTAGCTTGCTGATTACATATGGGTAAAATTTTCACCACTGTTTATTCTAGGTTGTTTATTTAAACATGTTCTTATGCAACTGAACCTTCCAAGTGAACTAGAAATTATTTCCAAGGACTTCACTACTAATAACTGCATTTTGTTTCAAATTATAAAAGAAAAGCAGCTTAGAAACAGATCACAGTAACCCATTCTATCGCTGATGGTTTGCCTTTGCCAGAGTAAGCACAGTTTATTTTAAGCATTAGGATTTGGGCAAAAAATAAGCACCAAGGGGAGGTGGTTGTATGAAAGGCATAGTCTTTTCTAACTAAGCACCTGATAAATTTTTCTTCCTACCACACATGTATCATACATTTTTCTGTCTTGGCATTTGCCTGTCTTATTTACAGCTATATCCCTAGGTACCAAAACAGTGCCAGGAATACATAGAAGTTCAGTAGTTATGTACTGAATGACTAAACCAGATATTAATTGTCTTGGGCCAGTAAATAAATGTGACTTTAAATTTTTGCCTGGGCCTGTTTCTCTGCTCCTGAAACAGGTTCAAGATCCAGGTTTTGCATTTTCCCCTCTGAATTGGAAGAAAAAAAAGATTCTTGGCACTTCTGTCTTCTCCTTCCCCAAGGCAGTGCTTGACAAGGATACATTCCAGAGTCAGGGGCCAGTAGCCTTGCCAGACCTAGCCTGGCCATGAAAGTGGCTTAAGCCAGACTGGATTCTTTTGTGGATTAAATGATTCTGTGTTTTGGTCACAGACTCACCCCTAATTCTGGGTAGTTATCTTAAAAACATGGGCCCTTGGTTATGGAGGGGTCAGGAGATAGAATGAAAGTGGATGGAAGGAAATTTAATATCAGTACCTGCAAAGAATCTCTGGGTCCTTGTGTTCTTAAAGCACAGCAAAGAGCCATAGCTTCCTACAAAGACCTTTAGAGAAAGCATCAGTAACAATGCATTGTTCTCTGTGGAAGATGATCACTGTGGAAGTCTATTTGGAGGCCGTGAGTCTTTTAGGAGGCAGTCTTTTTTAATGACCTGAACAAAACTCAACCCCCTCCTCCCCTACACACAAACCTTAATGTAAGCTGATTTACTTTTGTTTTTTTTTAAGAGCTGAGGTCCTCAAAGTGTGGACCCTGGACCAGCAGCATCAGAATCATCTGGGAATTTATTAGAAATGCAGATTCTCAGGTACCTCCTGGGGCCTACTGTCTCAGAAACTGTGTGTGGAGCCCAGCAACCCATATTTTCACAAGCCCTCCAGGGACTTCTGATGCTCAGGTTGGAGCAGCACAGGTTCTCCTAGTGTATGAGAAAACTTTAGAAAACAAAATCCAATTAGCTCCCCAGAGTTCTTTATGGCCTTGTTTGATTATTATGCATTTTAGGAAACTTACCTAACCAAACTGTTTAGTCTTTCCTGGGATGGTTTTAATTGTTAGGATGTTCTTACTTCAATTGCATTAAAAATTACCTCCTTTCAGCTCCTAACATGTTTGGCCTCTGAAGCTATCAGGAATGTGTCTACACTCTCAGATAAGAGTCTGTTCATTCATTCATTGATTCAGTCAAACATTTGAAGAAAGACATTGGCTCCAATAAGTCATCCCATCAGCGGAAAAGCATTCTCAGATCCCTCAGTGGATCCTTAGGACCATAATTAGAATCCATGGGTGTCCTGGGCACACCTCTGCTCACCCTTCTCTTGACAGACACCTGTCCGTATCCTACAAAGATGCAAGTCCCAGAACTAGAGCCGACTCTGCTTGTAATACCACCAGAACAGGAACTTGTGAAGATGACTGGTTTTATAACTGAGTAAAGAACTTTTCATTACCTTTGTGACATTTTTCTAGGATATATTGGGGTGGCCAAAAGGTTCATTCGATTTTTTGCATAACATTCTACAGTAAAAGCCAAACTAATCTTTTGGCTGACCTGATACCTTATGAAATTGCCGTTTGTAGATTAAAAATGTGAAATATGAGCAATTGTATGGAGTTTTAATATCTTATCACATTTATTCAGTCAATAAAATAGAAACTTGGGTAGGGTCTTCTCTGATATTAATATTTATGTTAAGATGATAGGATTATACTGAATGGTTGGTTTTTTTATCACATTGTTAAGTCCACTTGAGCAGATAGTAATTTACAATGTCCGTTATCCTTCAAAGACAGAATATTTAACATAAACAAAAGGTACAAAGAACAATGCAATTAACACTTGGGTATTAACCTTCCCAAACCCATCTTTCCCCTCCCCCAGCAACTACCTTGAATCCTGGATTTGATGGTTATTATTTCCATGCATTTCTTTCTATTTGTGCAATACATAAGTGTGTTCCCAAACACAGTATACACACAGTATATGTACTTTGTGTATTTTTGGCTTTACATGAATTGTACCACATATATCATTGTGCCACTTTCTCAGTATTGTGTTTATGGCACGCATCTGTGTTGAAATGTGTAGGTGTTTCACTCATTTCCACTACTGTATCATATCCTATTTTATGAATACAGCATGATTGATTATATATGTTCCAATGTTGGTGGATATTTAGATTGTTTCCAGTCTTTCACTATTTCAGACACTGTGTCCATCCTTGGTACACTGAGAGAGTTTCTATAAGACATCCATCTAGTCCCTGATGTGTTTTATATCAAATGCTGTCAAAATTCTGCCAGTAGAAAAATATAAAATTGCATGATTCTTTGTAAGTAAATGCAGAACTTTCCATTTGTCTGTAGTACATTTAATCTTGTCCCGCATTCATTTATTCAGTCATTAAGAATGGTATATTGGATCCCTTCGGTGTTCAGTCGCTAAGTCCTGTCTGACTCCTTGCAACCCCATAGACTGCAGCACGCCAGGCTTCCCTGTCCTTCATTGTTTCCCAGAGTTTGCTCAAACTCATGTCCATCAAGTTGGTGATGCCATCCAACCATCTCATCCTCTGTCACCTCCTTCCCCTCCTGCCTTCAGTCTTTCCCAGCAGTAGCGTCTTTTCCAATGAATCATGTGTCAAAGACCACAGTAGGCAGCTGAGAAAGTAAGACATAATTCTACTCTTTACTCAGGGGTGGAGGGAGCAGGGGCAAGGCTGGTGGAGAGGTGGTGGCTTTTGCTATTTTTGCTGCAGTTATTGTTTTCTGAACTGCAAGTGTGACATTCCAGGGATCATCTCTCACTAGCAGAGTGGGACAGAATGTGGAGCTGGGGTGTGGGTGGGAGGAAATAGAGTTAGACAACTTGGCTCAGGATCACTTCCTATCCCTTGAGATGACACAGCAAATATCCTGGCCCTGTACCTGTTTTGTTATTCTAACTGCATCCCTCATCCTTGAAATATAGACCCTTAGCATTGACCCAGGACATATGCACATAGACATATAACTGTTTCCTATTCATCAGGGACTCTGCTTATAGCCTCACATACTCTGCACAACCATACATGTTGGTCCTGATTCCCCCACTCTCATCACGTATAAACTGAGATTAAATTTATATTCCTACATATGCACACACGTATTTTTATAGGTTCATGAAGAAGAGGCTGCCCCAGACTCCGAGATCACAGCTTCCTCGCTGGGCTGTAGGGAAGCAGATTGCATGTAATGTCCTCAGTGACAAGCGTGCGCTTGGCCAGCGAGTGACATAGGTCCCTGCAAATCTGCCAGTGCTCCGGGATCACACTTCCCAGCACATCCTGCTGGCTGGGGGATTCTCTGAACACCAGAGGACAGTTGACGTTTTCCATTTAAAAGGTTTCCTGGGCCTGCAGAAACTCTGCACCCTCCCAGAAGAACGGCCAGTGCAGAGCAGAGCGAGCTGGGGAAGGAGAGTCAGGGTACATTAGGTTTATTTTGCAGCTGCAGTTGGAGTCACATTAAACCTACTGCCTAATTTCCTTTGTCTAACTTGATTTCTCTTTGGCTGGAAGGCAAATGGATCAATATTGTTTTTTATGCCGAGATTATGTTGCCTGAAGGAAATTTTCCCTCGGTTCCCTGTGCCTGCCTTGGGTCCTGTAATTGGGGCTGCATGCTGACCAGGCATCCGGGGCCCCCCAGGCATGGACACAAGTCCCGCCAGCTGCATGGTGCCCACCGAGGGCAGCCTTCTGGAGGGGGTCACGGGAGCAGCACCTCCAGGCAGACCTTGGTGTTTGCACCAGGCCTCACTGCACAGTCTCTGCCATACGCTAACACAGACAGTTTATTTTATTTTTTTCTTTTCTGTGAAGCCCTTTGTCCCCTCTACCTTTTCTCTCTTTTCCTATATTTGGAATCCTCTCCACCTCTCTGAAATTTCTTAAAGGTTGTTTTTTACATTTCTGTGATAATATTTTCTTCCTGTCTCCCTTCCCAACCCCACCTCCCAAGTGATTCTGTCCTTTTTTTTTTTTTGGTCACCAGGGAAGGAAATGTTTATACTATGCTCTTGGTCCTATTCTCCTACCAGGCATTTAAGAAAAGCTAAGAGTCTGGACGCAGAAAAATGAGAAGGCAGTTTAGCCACACACACAAAATTGGATCATTCATCTGTGTAGAAGGGTTGCTGAATTCCTGATGCGCTGGAGGTGGGGGAGAAAGACAGTATTGACTAGTTATCTATAAACATGCATGTATTATATGCTCACTCGATATAAGAAATGGCACTGCTAAACACTTTGGGGGACATAAATATAAGCTGTGACACCTGCCATCTACAGCTGCATTCTGGTTGGATAGACAAGATATAAACATGGGAAGGGGTAAGGGGACTCTTGGAAGAGGAAAGTTACGACCTCTCAACACATCAGGTCACGAAGAGGGCAGGGTCTCATGCACTTGATTCCTACTAATGGATGATTCAAATAATTGTCCTGAGTTGAGGACAGAAGATTGAGCTGGGCTTGGGAAAGGGTATAGAACTAACTGCATCCTTGGGGGGAAGATCTGGATGAGTAGACAGGGGGAAGTAAAGCCCTCCAGATGAAGAAGTCTGGGAGAAATGAGGGAAAATGGAAAAGATAATTCAGTAGGCAGTCAAGAGACAGAAGAGGCTGGGCAGAGGGGTCAAGAGGGCAAGCAGCTGGAGACAAGATTAGTCCTGGCCAAACTGTCAAGGGCTTTGAGTGGTGGTGTAAGTCCAGAAGATTTTCTCTTAGGCAGCACGAGCTATTGAATGTCTTTGTGTGAGGATCTGAATTGATCTAAATCTGTGCCTCCCTATTTTTACATGGCATAAGCAGAAAATGGTTATTTGTAGAGTACGTGGCAGTAAAGAGAAGGGGATTTGGAGACTGGAAGGAAAATATAGCAAAGTCAACTTGTCCTGGTTTGCCCAGAACCTTGCCAGTTTTCCAGCAACACTGAAAGTCTCACACCCAGACAAAATCCTCAGCCTGAGCCTACACCAGGACTGCTTGTCACTTGGGAGGATGCTTTTGGTCAAAGGTGACTAGCTTAGGAGCTCTGCCCACACTTGGTCACCCTGGGATCTCAGAGTTTCAGTCTTGCATCTGGGCTCATCAGTTGGCAAACCTTGATTAAATAGCATTTTAGGGTCATGAGTGTACAGGTTGGGTTGGAGTCTGGGAGAACAGTCAGAGGCTATTGGTGGAGGCTGGCTTGAGCGAATAAGGCCTCAAACAAGGTCATGGCAAGGAAAATGGGGGAAAGGGAATTGATTTAAGATATTTTTCCCTGGGGAACATAAAAGTCTCCTGACAACTTGGAGAGAGACTGAAAATTGAATGAGATAGAAATGACTTCAAAACAACTGCAGGTTTGTTCATTTATGACCCAAGCATTTATTGAGTGCCATCTGGGTGTAAGACATCTACTCAAAGCTGAGTAAGAAATGTGTTCCCCTTATGAACTTAGAACCTAATTGGACAGATCGAAACACATGTCTTCATATTTACTATAAGGTAAAAGGTAAGGGTGCGTGGCACAGCAGTTAAGGGTCATGAGATCCAGAGCAGAACTGGGTCACTAGATTCAAATCTCAGATACTAGCTCCATGACCTTGGACGAGTTTCTCACCTCTCAGATCTCAGTTTCCTGTCAGACACACTACTGTAGATGTGCGAATCATAGTACCAAGCCCTGGGGCTTGTTGGAGAAGGAGATGATACCTTTCACATGATGTGTGGCATAGATAAAACTTTAAGCACATCAATAGCTTTATCGGGCTTCCTTGGTAGCACAGATGGTAAAGAATCTGCCTGCAATGCGGGAGACCCGGATTCAATCCCTGGGTTGGGGAGGTCCCCTGGAGGAGGGCACAGCAATCCAGTCCAGTATTCTTGCCTAGAGAATCCCCAGGGACAGAGGAGCGTGGTGGCTACAGTCTATGGCGTCACAAAGAGTTGGAAACGACTGAGCAGCTTAAGCACAACCCAGCAATAGCTTTATCATTATCACATGCAAAGTGCTGAGAGATTTCTCAACTAGCAGAGAAGTACCAAAGTACACGACTTTTATGGTTTGAGAACCTATGGGAAATAAAAAAAGCTAAGAAGAATCAACAATAGTTTCAGAATTCCAGTTTGTCAATCATAGTTTCGATCCTGTTTATGAATTCTCCTCCCCGCGCATTTAGTTTGTGATTGGCGTGTCACTGGGATGCACTTGTACCTGTGGTTTACATAAGAAATCTCTCAGATGTCACATTGCAAAGGAGTATCAAGCAGTGATGGGCGTCTGACCACGTGGGGCAGTGTCTCCAGAGAAGGCTGTCTGTATAATTTCTTTATGTTAGTTATAACTTGGAACACTTTTACAGTTTTTAAGTCTTTCTCTCTCTCTTTTTTTTTTGTTTTAAATCCAAATTTCTGATTATTTCTATTGGCTGAATTACTAAGAGCAGAATCACCACATCAAAGAATACATGAATTTAAAGGTTCTCTGCATATGTGGTTACCTCCTCATTGTTCCTGACCAACTCTGAGCACAATCTTTTATTTTCTTTGATTTTTGCTGCTTTTTCAGGTAAAAATTGTTACCTTTCAGCTACAAATTGCATATATTTGAGCACTAAGGAAGTTGAATATTTTTTTCATGTTTGTTAGCCATTGGGCTTTTTTTTTTCTTCCTCATAAAGAAATATCCGTTCATGTGCTTTGTATATTTTTCATTTGGTAACATATTATTGTCTCTTCATTTAAATGATCTGTCTTATTTTTTGAAAACTCCCCTAGTTTCTTTTGAGAAATAAAAGCTATAGTTACATGAAAGTGCTTTGCATAAACTGTAAAGCCCTATATGCACATTATTATTATTGAAAGATTGGCCTTGTTCATATGTTAGAGTCATACTTGTAACAAAGAGGTCCTTGCAAATTTAGAAATAGGCTTGAGTAGAGTGTGAGCTTTATTCAGGTTGGAATTTTTGTCTGTTTTATTCACTACTGTATCCCCATTGCCTAAAACAGTCCATGGCATGGAGTAGTGATCAATAAATATATGTTAAATGAATGAGTATGAGATAAACACATAGACGGATGGAGATTTTCTACAATGTTCCACCAAGATGACTTCATTTCATTTTCTTTTTCGCCTCAAGCTGGAAACAAATGGAGTTGTGAATAGCTGGCAGGTCAGAACTGTGAAATAGTATTCTGATCATTCTGGACTTAGGAAACTCATTTCTTAGAACCTAACTTTCTTTATGGTAACATTGTAAGCCTAATTAGTAATTTTACCTCATTTATTTAAGTGATAAACCCGAGACAAGAAGAGTTTAATGACCCAAGCATGGCTTTCAGCAATATGATAAAAGACCCAAGTTGTTGCTTTGTGTTTATTTAAGAGCATTTCTAATTCCTAAATATATGACACACCTCCTAGTCTTCCCATGCCTCACGTGTTGTTTTCTGGCAATAATGAGAATAAATTGTTCACAAGGTCTAAAAGAAAACATGACAGTATGCCTTAAAATTGATTCATTCTTTGGTTGCCTAGTTTGGGGGAAAGGTTTTGCATAGAGATTTATGCTAATGAGTTTAATCTCCTGTATAGACCTAATTCAACTACCCACAGGTGCCTGGGACCATCTTCTTTTCTAAAGTTTCTCTGTTCTGTTTTTATCTCTAATTATCCTACCTTACATTATGTTTTCCTTTTAAGGTGCTTTAGTGTTTCTGGAAGAAGATGGGGTGAAATTTCCTATAAATGTGCATTTTGCTCCAGACTTATTTTCTGGATGGATCACTTACAGTGGGAGGCAATACACGGTGGTTAAGTGCTTTGTGTTTGAGTCACATAGACTCTTATTCATGATCTTAGGTGAGTCACTCAGCTTCCCTGAGCCTCAATTTATTCATTTACAAGATAAGTATTTTAAAAACCCTGCTCCCATTGGATTGTGAGGATTAAATAAAATAATGCATGTAAAGACGCTGGCATAGGATTTGACAAATAAGCAAGCAGTAAATAGAAGCTGCAACAGAATATTATTTACCAGTGCCCTGTTCATCATACATGGCTTGGCCATGGCTCCTAGCCACTGAGGTGCTATTAGCGAATGTAGGAAAATCAAGTGAAAATGTCAAAGTGAAAGACAAGGAAAGAGAGAGAGATCCCTGTAAGAAAAGATCTCAGAAGTAGCCCATCTAGGATATGTCAGTCAGGGTTCAAACAGAGAAGTGGAACCACCTGGGAATACAGATACAGATGTATACACACATGCGTATACACATGTGTGGAGAAGGCGATGGCACCCCACTCCAGCACTCTTGCCTGGAAAATCCCATGGACAGAGGAGCCTGGTGGGCTCAGTCCATGGGGTCGCTAGAGTCAGACACGACTGAGCGACTTCACTTTCACTTTTCACTTTCCTGCGTTGGAGAAGGAAATGGCAACCCGCTCCAGTGTTCTTGCCTGGAGAATCCCAGGGACGGGGGAGCCTGGTGGGCTGCCGTCTATGGCGTCGCACAGAGTCGGACACGACTGAAGCAGCTTAGCAGCAGCAGCAGCAGCATACAGATGTATATGAGCAACAGATATGTGCACACATGTAAATATATACATGGACCTCGCTGGTGGCTCAGTGGTAAAGAAGCTGCCTGCAATGCAGGAGACATGCATTTGATCCCTGGGTTGGGAAGATTCCCTGGAGAAGGATGTGGCAACCCACTTGAGTATTCTTGCCTGGAAAATCCTGTGGACAGAGGAGCCTGGAGTCAGAGTAGCTGATGGAGGCTGACGCAGACAGAGCAGGAGAACCCTGGGGGGCTTCTCACACCTGGAGATGAGGTGGCAGATCATTTGACCTGCAGATTGGTTGCTGCTTCACTTCCACCCTCTAAAGCCTAGATACCACGAGCAATGCAGGTATCTGTTTTAAGGTAAAAACACTGAGAGTTTCAAAGGTGTCATTCTTTAGCTTCAGATCACACAGCTGAAAAGGGCAGAGCAGGGATTCAGAGCAGGCCTGGTTGGCTTGTGACTCATCACTGCAAAGTAACAGCCTCCCTAGAGGGCAGGGAAGGGAGTCGCGCCTGCAGCACAGAAGTTCAAACGTGGTGTCTGGATTCAGACCTCCCTGGACTCAGACCTCTCAGGTTTATAATTTGGCTTCTCCACTTACAGATGGTGAAACCTGGGGTGAGTTACCTAACCTTGGTTAGCTTCCATTTCCTGGACGTCAGATGGGCCTGATTATAATCCCAAAGCCAAAGACTGTATGTCGAGTCAGGCCATTAATACAGGTACATTCTCTGCAACAGTGCCCAGGGCTGTAAGCTCCCCTGAGGGCTGGCAGTTGTTACCCCAGTTTGCTCAAGTCAGCCG
Source organism: Antilocapra americana (assembly GCA_007570785.1). NCBI lineage: Eukaryota > Metazoa > Chordata > Mammalia > Artiodactyla > Antilocapridae > Antilocapra > Antilocapra americana. The sequence continues at coordinate 37,023,299 of ML661885.1, forward strand.
GTTTCTGCCTGTCTCTCGGCAGCGGCGGCGGGCTTGCCGGGCCCTCCTCCGGGCCGCCGCCTTCACTGCTTCGTTGTGGGTGAGCTGCCCTGAGGCGGGCTGGGTGGCGGGGCGCCGTCAGCTTCATCCGCTGCACTTTGCGCAGCTTGTCAGCATCACCGCCTTGGATTCTGAGCCTCGCACCTGTCCGAGGAGGCCAGAGGCGATGCCGCAGTGACCACGATCGGCCCGGCGCCTGCTCCTTTGACCCGACAGTACTTCCTTGAAGCGGCTGCCTTTTGGGTCCGGACGAGTGGGAACTAGACTTCCGTATTGCTAATTGGGACTTTGGGGTTGTGCTCACTCCAAAATGCTCTATTTTCGGAGGGTCGATGAAAGGCTCCGGTGCACCCAGGCGGAAATAGATGATTAGCTGTCACCAGCGTTCTTGCCCAGATGGAAAGCAGACACTCACTGTTAAAAGTCCGAGCGTTCTAGTAACCTTGTCAATGAGTGAAGATTGTGATGCCCTCATCCCTGGGGCAAGGGGTGCTCATGGATGGTGGGGTGTGATGGTGGGCGGGTCGGTTTGCGGTGTTTGTTTCCCGCCCTGCCACATACACTTCCTGTGTGACTCAAGCAAGTCTCTCAACCTCTCAGTCTCCACGTCCTCAACTTTCCAACAGAGATAATAATCTGAGCTGTTGCGAAATTAGGTGAGGCAGTGCACATGGAGGAACCTGGAAAATAGTTTAATGGACACTGAGCACCCCTGGAATTTGCTGAATGGTCACAGGTGTCCCCCTCTGCCCACAGGATTTGGTCACCCTTTTTGTCCTCCTTTGCACTTTTAAAATTATTCTTTTCTTTACCCTTTTTCTTTCCTCTCTCTCTTTCTCCCCTGTCCTTCCATTTTTTCTTTCTGTGTCTCTCTCCCTTGTCAAGATTTTAGGTCTTTTTTGTTTGTTTGTTTGTTTGTTTTCTTTTTGCTACTGGATGCATTTAGAGCTGGAGAAGGCAATGGCACCCCACTCCTGTACTCTTGCCTGGAAAATCCCATGGACGGAGGGGCCTGGTAGGCTACCCTCCATGGGGTCGTGAAGAGTCCCACAGGACTAAGCGACTTCACTTTCACTTTTCACTTTCAAGCCTTAGAGAAGGAAATGGCAACCCACTCCAGTGTTCTTCCCTGGAGACCCCCAGGATGGAGGAGCCTGGTGGGGTCTCACAGAGTCGGACACGACTGAAGCGACTTAGCAACAGCAGCAGCATTTAGAGCAAAGGTCAGTGAACTCTCCTTTTGTAAAGGGCCAGAGAGAAAAGATTTTCGGTTTCATGGTTGCTACTATTGTTGCCACCTCTGTTGCTACTATTCAGCTCTGCCACTGTGATACAGAAGCAGCCACAAGTAATACATAACGGAATGAACGTGGCTGTGTGCTAGTAAAGCTTTATTTACAAAAACAGGTTGTGGGCCTGATTTGACCTGCAACCTCTGACTGTTTTCCAAGCCCTGATTTAGGGTGTTTGGAGATTACAGACTCTTCTTGAACATCCAAGGTCACCGCCTTCTCTGGACACCTGGGACTCTGATTCACACCGTGACACTGGAGAAGCCTCTGGTATCTGAGTGACTCTTGTGGGGTACTATTCCATAGCACAGCCTTTAGACAGAATCAAAAAAGTGATGGGAAAAGGTTACTTTGTTATTCACAATTCATGTCTAAAAAATTCTGAGGAAATTCCCTTTAGATACTTGGAGCATTTGTGACTCCATCCATTCAAAACTGGCTGATGGTATTGGAGCAGTCACCTTGCGGAAAGACTTACTAGCCATGGCAAGAATACATAAGCATGGTAGCTGTGTCCTGTATAATTTAACCTCTTTTGACCTCAGTTTTCTCATCAGTAAAATGGGCATAGTAAGAATACATCAATATCACAGGCTTACTGCAAGGATTAAATGAGATAATGCTTTCAATGTCTATGACAGTAAATCCTAAGTATTTTGGTTATGGTTATTATAAGCAAATGACAGTTTTAGAGTTTCTGAGGGCCCCTATTTGAAGTGGCTTGGAAATGGAATCACACGACATTCTGTTTGCCTCAGGAATGCTGGTGGCCAGGGGTCCATTCTTAGCACTGTGGAGCTGGAAATTCCCTCTGACTTCTTCACACAGTTCACTGGCAGCCACGTCCATGGATCTCTTTCCTGGCCATAGACTTCGCACTTCTTCACTAACACATCTCACTCCTGGTTGTCAAGAAGTTTTCTTCCAGTGTCATACCACATTTCATCTGCCAGCATTTCTGCTTACTACTTCTTTTTATTCCCTTCAGCAGGGATGGAGGGAAAATAGGTCATCATTTCCTTCCGAAAAAAATAAAAAGTTGAGAAGTCCCTCTGACATTTCTGTTATCCAGTGTTCTCTTTTTCCAGCCCTTTATTGAGAACCCTACTGTCTTCCCTTTATTTTCCAGAAGCCTTTTTTATTCCTAAAATATGTTATTAGAGCTGAACATAATCTTAAGGACCTGGCCTATTCTGATTTTCGGGAAGGATATTATGTGAATTTGACCTAGTGTGTTGCTGTGTGAAAAACCTACACAGCTTCCCCAGTGACTCAGCTGTAAAGTATCCACCTGTAATTCAGGAGATGCAGGTTCGATCCCTGGATGGGGACGATCCCCTGGAGGAGAGCATGACAACCTACTCCAGCACTCTTGCTTGGAGAATCCCATGGCCTGAGGAGCCTGGAAGGCTATAGTCCATAGGGTCACAAAGAGTCAGACAGGGCTGAAGTGACTGAGAGAGCATGCACTGCTGTATAGAAAACCCTCATCATTTTCTGCCCAAATTGCACCCATAGATAGGGTATCAATGTCATCTTGCCAAGAGCGAGGCAGCTTCGCAAGAAAGGTAACAATTTAATTACAAGGCCAAGCACAACCCCCCACCCTAGGAAGTTATTTCAAACTTGGAACCAATATGTTGAGCCCACAGCCTCACCTTCTGAAAGCTAACAATCAAACCTCAACAATAAGCACTTACCTGCTTAACATTCATGGAACATGCATTCTAGAATCATGCTAAACTTTTGCTTATTCACATTCAGCTCCTGTTCCTTTGAGACACTAAATTATTTTTAGTTCTCCACTTTCTGAAAACTACTATATAAAACATGAAATATTTATGTTAAGTAGTAATGTCAAAATTAGCTAATAACTTATTTTCAGATAAACAAATATGTATGCAAAGTGCCTTGTGTTTGCTCAGTGCTGTGTGAGGCACTGAGGGGGTGAAAGATGTGGTACCTCCTTTCAAGGTCAGCTTGTTGTTGTATTAGTCACTCAGTCGTGTCCGACTCTTTGTGACCCCATGGACTGTAGCCCGCCAGGCTCCTCTGTCCATGGGATTCTCCAGGCAAGAATACTGGAGTGGGTTGCCATTTCCTTCTCCAGGGAATCTTTCCAGCCCAGTGATCAAACCCAGATCTCTCCTGCATTGTAGGCAGACTCGTTACCATCTGAGCCACCAGGGAAGCCCAAGGTCAACTTTCTAGAGTCTAAACCCAGTGTATCTAACTGCAGTCTATACCAACATCCATGACCTGTAGAATGTAACTCCAAGGACAAAATAGCTGGCTTACCTGATCAGTTTATTTCTGTAAGTCAATGTTTGGGCAGCATTTTTATGAATCTGCATTGAATGTTTTGTCATCCATGGAGCACCAATAGAGTTCCAAGTGATTGTCCAATTTAGATTTAATAATGTGGCTGAAGCAATTCCCATTTTCTCTTCTGTGGGAGGCGGTGCAGAAGTCTGCAGAGAGAATGGAAGATTGATGGGTGCAGTGAGCAGCAACTTTGCTTAATAATGAGAATGCACTTGAAGCAGCACCATTTAGCATTTCCAGAGAAGTGACTGCTTTGCTCCCCATTTATATAACTTGTCACGTCCAAGAAATTGACAGAGAAGTAGTTTGAAATGGACAGTTGGAACACACGTCAAAAAAAAATATCTTCCATCGTGATCACCTGGAGAACGGCCAGTCTCGGTTTAAGGAATTTTTAATAGCCTCCTAAATCTTTTGTGGCTAAACAGAAAACAGACTTAAGAAACACCAGGACGTATGGGATGAGCTGCTTCCCATTTGTTTCCTGGTGGAGGAAGAATGTTTTCATTGATTGCATGCTTTACAAGTAACTTCTCTTAGAGCTTTCAAGGGGCTACATTGCCTAGTGGTTAAGAGTCCAGCTTCTTATCTCATGTGAGCTACATGAACTTACAGGCTGTGTAACAGAGCGTAAGTTATTCACCCTTTTGTATCATCATTCTTGTCTATTGCATGGGAGAAAAAATAGTATCTACCTCATACTGGTGTTCAGTCAGTCGGTTCAGTCACTCAGTCGTGTCCGACTCTTTGCAACCCCATGGACTGCTGCGTGCCAGGCTTCCCTTCCTTCACCAACTCCCAGAGTTTACTCAAGCTCATGTCCATCAAGTCAGTGATGCCATCCAACCATCTCATCCTCTATCGTGCCCTTCTCCTCCCGCTTTCAATCTTTCCCAACAATCAGGGTCTTTTCAAATGAGTCAGCTCTTCGCATCAGGTGGCTAAAGATATTGCAGTTTCAGCTTCAGCATCAGTCCTTCCAATGAACACCCAGGACTGATCTCCTTTAGGATGGACTGGCTGGATCTCCTTGCAGTCCAAGGAACTCTCAAGAGTCTTCTCCAACACCACAGTTCAAAAGCATCAATTCTTCAGCACTCAACTTTCTTTATAGTCCAACCCTCACATCCATACATGACCACTGGAAAAACCATAGCCTTGACTAGATGGACCTTTGTTGGCAAAGTAATGTCTCTGCCTTTTAATATGCTGTCTAGGTTGGTCATAACTTTTCTTCCAAGGAGTAAGCGTCTTTTAATTTCATGGCTACAGTCACCATCTCCAGTGATTTTGGAGCCCCCCAAAATAAAATCTGCCACTGTTTCCACTGTTTCCCCATCTATTTGCCATGAAGTGATGGGACAAGAGGCCATGATCTTAATTTTCTGAATGTTGAGTTTAACCCAACTTTTTCACTCTCCTCTTTTACTTTCATCAAGAGGCTCTTTAGTTCTTCTTGGGAAGCTTTAAATGGTTAATATCCCTTCATGTTCAATATATAAGGTGTCATAACACAGTGTAGACAGGTGAGGTATATATATATATAAATTAAATTAATTTTTATTGGAGTATATTTGATTACAATGTTGTATTAGTTTCTCCTGTACAGCAAAATGAACCAGCCATACAAGTACAAATATCATCTCCCTTTTGGACTTCCTTCCCATTCAGGTAGCCACAGTACATTAAATAGAGTTCCCTGTGCTATACAGTATGTTCTCATTCGTTATTTATTTTATACATAGTATCAATAGTATATATGTGTCAATCCCAAACTCCCAATTCTTCCCATCCCCACCCTTTTTTTGAGATAAGATATATTTTTGAAGAAGCCACTAACAGACCTGATACAATTCTTTTAACCTACTTTTGGTTCTCATGGTAAGAATCTATTCATGCCATGGACGAAGTAGCTGAGTTGCAGAAAATATAAGAAAATACCTACACAAGTGACTTTTCTGGGGTCAGGAAGACCCACAATTACTCAGAAATTTTCGTCCTCTCCCCAGTGTTCTCTCTGAAAGCACATGGACAGTGTTGCCATCTCCCGCAGGCTTTGCTTCAGTGATTTTCTCATCTGTAGGAGCACGCAGCTCTTTGACAGAAAGCTATTTGCAAAGGGACAGAATGTTTTTATGTGGCTGTGATGTCAGTGATATCAAAGTTATTGACGCAGTTGAAAAACAGCTTAATGTTATCTTCAGGGCTTCTGCTTTCCTGTCAGCTCAAGCCTTGGAGATGTGTATAATTGGGACTTGCTAAGACAACCTTGACACCCCTCTGCAGAGAGATGTGCCTGTTTGATACAGGCTCAAAGCTCATTTGACAGAGAGCAGCTTTTCCCTTGGGGCAGGGTGACCACGAAGAATCTGTTAATGAAGAGTCAATGGTCCAGGAACCCCAGCCTCACTTCCCAAATGGGAAGGCTTTAATCATTCTTATCTTTCCTGTCACCACTGGGACAGACCAAGAGCCTAGGCATCTAATCAGTAATCAAAAAGAAGGTATTTCTTATAATTACTCCTCTCCTGAGCTGGCTTGCATATTATTAAATTGAAAAAATGTTTGCTGATGAATCTCATAGCTCTTTGGTTTGACTTATGAGTGGAATCAGAGCATCACCCCCACATTCGCATCTTTTCTGTGGACAGATTTGGTGGAAAGTAGCTTCTGATTTCTTTTTGAGTAACAGACTTTTTGAACTGTGCCTCAGAGACATCCGTGGGCTCTTCATTACAGGAATCACTCTCCAAAGGCCAAGGTCTTTATCAATCAGGGTCTTTGGCTGCAAACCAGAGCAAGTAACTTATACTCAGGTGAGTAAAACCAGCCAATGGGAAGGTCATGGGGAGCTCACAGATCAAAGGGGTAGTCTAATGGGCCAGGCTTTGAAAGAGCAGAGCCCAGGGGAACTCTGGACAGACTGTAGCAGAAGTTGATCTGGGTTCCGGGATGTACCCTCCAATCACTTTTATCTTATTTTATTTTATTTTATTTGTCATCCTGCCAAAGATTCAAATTCTTGGGAAACACTGTGGTTTCCCATCTCTTGGCCAGGGAAGAATAGGGCACCACGTGTAACCATCTTGCCAGATTAATTCCAATGGGGGACAAATGTTTCTTTCTTTCTTTTTTATTTGCCACACCCCACAGCATGCAGAATCTTTGTTCTCTGACCAGAAATTGAACCTACCACCCCTGCAGTGGACACACATGGGGTCCTAACCACTGAACCACCAGGGAATTCCTGAGAGAGTTTTCTTGAAAAATTGGGGGTGGCTGAAACCAGAGGAAGGGAGAGTGAATGTTAACAGTTGGATCTACATGCTTGCTACACTGCATATCTTGGAATAGGATCACGTGTGTGGCTGAAATACACTGCAAAGCTCCAGTTTGTCACCTGCTCCAATTTGTCTCCCAGTGTTGCTGAACCTTAGGATGATGCCATGTTAGTCCAGTCACCGAATCCCTGTTAGTCACAGCCTGAGCATGTTGTTCTTGCTTTTTTCTAAGGTGGCTGAAAGAAGTGTATCAGGCAGGGTTCTTCAGCTGCAAGCAAAAGAACTCTAAGCTAGGGGGTTAAACAAAAGAGGAACGTATTAAAGAGAGCTGGTGGCTCAGAGAATCTCTAGCAGGGCCAGAAGACCAGGCTGAGAGGGCGTGTAGCTGGGACCAGTGCCCCACGTCTACCACAGGATAGCGGAGAGCCCCAGGGCTGGCCCTGGGCTCAGTTATCAAGGATGATTTGACTGAAGCAGGACTTGCACCCTAGTGCTAAATCTCTGTCACAGCTGGCCTGAAAAACAGGATTGCTCCATCTCTGCCTTCACCAACATGGAGTCTGTGGCACCTGCTTCCTGAGCCACCAGCTTGCCATGCAAAGACGGGTGCTCCACTTTGGAGGAGGCCAGGTCACGTGACGGGGTCAGCTGCAAAGGCGTCTGAGAAGTGTGTTGTGGCTTCTGCCTTAGAGCAGAAGGCCCCTGCCTTGGAGGAAGCATGTTCAAAGGGACAAGCGTCCTTACAAAAGCAGTTGTGTGACTTTGAACTTGTTCTTATTCCATCAGTGGACCACATCTTTCATGGTGGTAGTTTAGTTGCTAAATTGTGTCTGACTCTTTCAACCCCATGAACTGTAAGCCTGCCAGGCTCCTCTGTCCATGGAATTCTCCAGTCAAGAATACTGGAGTGGGTTGCCATTTCCTTCTCCAGGGGATCTTTCCAACTCAGGAAGTGAACCTGAGTCTCCTGCACTGCAGGCAGATTCTTTACCAACTGAGCTATGAGGGAAGCATCTCCCATACTGCACTGGTAATCAATAGATTATAATTTTATAAACCTTGTGATGATACTGTATTGTATCAGCCTTGTTATCCAGGACGTGGGGTGATAATACTTATCTGTGGACTTGATCATGTCGACAATGTTGGTATTGCTAAGTATTGTTAGGTATTGATAAACAAATGTTTCATATAACTGGATACAATACAACTAAGAATGATAATTGTAACAATGTTTATTCATTTATTACTAATGAGCTTGTACTGTTCACCAGAAATGTTAAGTACACTACAGAACCATAGGACTGGATGTTTACATTCCATTTAAGTCAGTATTCTATTTCCAAAACATACAAAGCATAGTAACTGCTTTAGATAATGCTAAACCACAGAGGAAAATGCAAAGTTTTACTGTGGGTCATCAGAGTTAGCTTCTAGAGGGACCAGTATTCTTTTTCTTTCCTTTTCTTTTGTTTCTTTTCATTTCATTCTCTTCTTTTCTTTTTCAGCTTTATTGAGATATAATTGACATGGGACCAGGATTTTTGAGCAGAGTCTAGTGGAAGGTATAAGAAGTTGGCATGGCAGGGACAAGGAGAGGGCAGATGTGAGCAGTGAGAAGGGCACCCAGGGAAAGAGGAGATTCAGAAGTGTTGAAAGCACCTAAAGAACTGGAGACTTCGCAGCTCATCTGGAAGGAAAAGTTGGGTGAGGAATGACACCCTGTCAGACACCTTCCAATGTGAGAGTGGAAGCACATACTTTTTGCTGCTGGTGATAATGCCAAGAATTTACATTTTGTGTTAATTTGACCTCATTTACATAATACCTTACAGCAAATCACTTAGATGTTGCCTAATTGGCCTCTTTCTCTTGCTAACCCCAACACTGAGAAAGTCAAAAACATGACCTTTATTTTGGCTGAGGCAGAGGAATCTGATTTGATATTTTGCTGCCACAAATCTTTTGCTTTCATATTTACTTGTTTTTTGCATATTTGTTTTTCCTAGGCCACACAAACACTTTGCTTTGTATATTTCCTTTGTATTTGTCCACGTGCATATGTTTTCACCCATGCTTTCTGGGAAGTTAGGAAAACCCAACTGTTTTTTCCATTTAAATTATATAATTATCATTTTCTTTGCTTTTCCAGTGTATTCTTAATTCTAGTCTCTCATAGATATGCAGTATTCCATTGAATAATCATTGGAAAGTTGTTATGCTTCAGTTTTTCAATAGTTTAGATATTGTAATAACAATTTTTGTGTACAGAACTTATGTCTTCTGTTAGATTATTTTCCTAACAACATCTGTAACTCTTAACTTTCTGCTTAGAGAAATAAAGTTTTGTAATTTAGGGTTTTCTCTTTCTTGCCTCCCAACCTTGTGTATAAATAACCATTTCAGCATGAATTACTATGCATTTTATTTTCTCTATATAGCAGTCTTACTAATGCGTCAGTCTAGACATGCTTATGTAACATACTACAATATAAACCCAAGAACTTCTGCCATCAGTGTAGCTGTGAAAAGCAGGAGCACAGTACCAGACTATGGAATTATCACAGAGAGATTACAATGGTCATGAAAAAGTCACTGTAGCCTGAAGGTCTAAATCTCCTTTATATTGTTTCCCAGAATTATTTTCTTTAAGTCTGTGTCTTTTATCACCAACTCCTAACTTATTCGTAACTCATTCTATACCTACTCACCCTTTAACTATCTTATTCATTTCCTGTTGTTAATGACATCACTTGCTATTGATCAGTACTCTTCCCGCCTCCTTAGTGTTTGAAATTACTGTTGTTGTATTTGTACTCTCCTCCCAATCATTAGTGATCTTTTAATGTTTCTCTATATCAGTAAGTAAGGATACTGAAAGCCGTTTTTTTAGCAGCATACACTGGCCATATGACCTAGCAATGCCACTCATGGGAATATATAGTAGAGAAGAGTTCATAACAAACACGTACATGAATCTTTATAACATCTGTATTCATAATCACCAAAAATTGGAAACAACCAAAATGACCTTCAGAAGGTGAATGGAAAAACACTCAGTTGTGCATCTGTACAATGGAATGCGTGCATGCATGTGTGCATGCTAAGCTGCTTCAGTCGTGTCTGACTCTTTGCTACCCTGTGGACCATAGTCTGCCAGGCTCCTCTGTCCATGGGATTCTCCAGGCAAGAATACTGGAGTGGGTTGCCATGCCCTCTTCCAAGGGATCTTCCTGACCCAGGGATCAAACCCACATTTCTTCAGTCTCCTGCATTGAGAGGGGTTTCTTTACCACTAGTGCCACCTGGGAAGCCCATGCAAAGGAGTACTACATAGCAATTAAAAAGAAATGAACTCCTGATACACACAACTTGGGTAAATCTCAAAATAGTCATGCCAAACGAAAGAAGTCAGATTCAAACGGTTACCTACTCAATGATTCATTTATATGACATTCTTGGAAAGAGACGGCTACAGTAACAGAAAACAGATCAGGGTTTTTCAGGAGTTACAGGTGAGGGGAAGTTGTGACTATACAGGGACAGTCTGAGTTTTGGGAGGTGATGGGACTGTTTTTTGTCCAGAGTGTTGTGAGGATAAGACTTCTATCGAGGTGTCAAAATTCATAGAACTAACACCAAAAAAGTAAATTTATTGTATGTTAAATTAAAAAATATAAAAAGGCCGTGGTTTATCAAAGTAGTCATAGGTCTTTTGACAAGTTATTTAATCTCTAAATCTCAATTTATTTGCTTGTCAAATGTAGAAAATACTCTCTATCGTGAAGCGGTGCTATAAAGATGAAATAGGATGTCATAAAGTATCCACCTGGCATAAGGAAGCTCCTCTTTTTCTTTTCCATGATATTTCTCACTGGGAGCAGATTCTTTTTTGTGGTTATTATCATCTGGGTTTTTCAAACAGTTATTTGGCTTTTGGGGAACAGATTGGAGCTAGTGAGGGTTTCAAGCAGAAATGTGACCTGATCGGGTACTCATTAAAAAAAAATCATTTGAACAGCTTTGTGGGGAGTGGTGAGGAGTGCAGGAGGGTAGGAGTGGAAACATGGAGCTCCCTGGTGGCCTAGTGGATAGGATTTGGTGGTTTCATTGCAGATGCCCCGGACTCTATCCCTGATCAGAGAACCATCCGACATGCAGCATAGTATAGACAAAATGCTTAAAAAAAAAAAAGAATGGAAACATGGAGAGGTGTCGGGGTTGTCCTGATGAGAGATGGTCGTGGTGTGGACTTGGTGGGGACAACAGAGTGCAAGAGAAGTGGGTGGGTTTGGGATTTTTTGTGGGGAGAGGTGGCATCAACAGGCTTGATGATGGGTAAGGACTGAGGAAACATGGTTCAAGGTATCATTTATTGAGATCAGAAACTCAAGAGAGGAGCAAATTCAAGTGTGTGGACTATAGTCATCATGGAAAATCAAGAGTTTGTTTGAATGCGTTAAGGAGTGGAAACCCAACTGGTAGCTGGATACGGGGTTCTGGAACCCAGTACCAGGCCAGTGTGATCCCATTCTTTTCCACTGGAGGTGGCTCTGTGAAGTCTCCCAGCTCTGACCCTCCAGATTAGAGCTGCAGGGGAGTTGTTAGTTGTTAGTTGCTATTCCATCAACCTAACTTTGGGATTTTTTTTAACGAATCACTTTTTTTTAATCCATTCCTAAGAGCAAGCACTTGTAGAAACTTCAGGTTATGCTAGTATGGTCCACTGCTGCCAGATTTTCGTTTTCATTTTCCATTTAATGTGATTTAGGGAAAGGAGACACCCAGCATTTCCAAATATCCAGTCTGGAAGTCATTAGTTATATTGTATAGGATTGAGAAGTATTTAATAAACTACTGAGATGGCTGATGGATATGCAAACGTGACAAAATATGCTAAGGAATTATATGCTAACATATTTTGTTATGTATATTGTGCTCAAATTTCCAGTTTTGCCACAGACCAGGGAAAGAAATTCAAGATATAATTTTCCTTGAAAGCTACCCATTAACCATTGCCTCTGGGAATGAAATGGAATTTGGGGAGAGGTATTGAGGAAGCCTCAACTGTGACTGCAAAAAGTTAAAATTCTGCAGAGTTGGGTACTGGGTCAGTGTGTTCATCAGACTCATCTATTTGAGATATTTTATAATTAATATTTTGTCCTTTAAACATATAAATAAAAATAACTTAAAATCATAAACATGAGAGACAATGCCCTTCTTCTACCCACTCTACCTCTTTCATCACCATAAAGAATGATCTATTGGGTTTTTCTCTCAGAAAATGTAATTACTTTGTAATGAAATGTTAATGCTATGTTCTATTCTTAAAGTCACTTGTTCCAGTAATAAAGCTATGGCTTAATAGAGTTGCTAAATTTTCTTCTAAGCCATTCTTTTAATATTTCATACTTGTCAAGTGAGCCAGGCATGATCGGGAGCATCTTTGTTTTTTACATCAGAACCATTTCGGCCAAAACTCATCATCAGGCTGTCAACTTCAACATCTTTGAGGGCATGGTTTGCCATGGGGTGCCCCTCGTGACTATTTCAAGAGGCAAAGTGGTATATGAAGCTGGAGTTTTCAATGTCTCAGCAGGAGACGGCAAGTTTATTCCTCGTAAACCATTTGCTGAATATATTTACAAACGGATCAAGCAGCGGGACCAGGTGAGTTTGGGGCTGCAGGAGCTGTTACCACGGGCTGGACTGTCACGGGCTCCTGGATGTTGGGGCTGGCATTATCACATACAATGGGGTAACATATTCCTGGAATGTCAGAAAAGGTGCGGACAAATAGTTTTCCAAGAAAAAAATCATTCCTGGATGGACGCATCTTCCTTTGCAGATTAGTGCCTAGTCAGGGTTTCCTAATGGACCAAGTCGGGTTTTCCTAGGCAAGTTCAGGGCCCCCGTGGGCCTTTTGGCAATTGCTTTCAGTCACGCTCTTCTCACAAATAGCCATCCAGAAAGATAAATGTGCCACTGTTTGATGCCGGAGAGAAACAATGGGAGGGAAAGTGGGAAAGACTGTGGAGAGCCCTCAGACTGCAACTCAAGCCCAGCCCCAGGGAATGAGACAGGCCGAGGAAAAAAAGCGTGGTGAGCACCCTAGAATATCGTCTCCTGCAGCCTGACAAAGGTTGAGCAAGGCCTGCAGGCAGCCCTTGAGCCTGTTCCTGCGTCCAGCTACGAAGCGTGCTGTCATTGACTGGGAGCAGCAGTGGGAGGCGTGGCCTCGCCTACGAACAAAAACATGATGTTCAGCCTCAGCAACAGCCACTTGGAAAACCAAGCTCCCAATAGGTGGTGGCCTGCAAGGCCATCCTGGCTGCCCTGATAGCTCAGTTGGTAATGAATCTGCCTGCAATGCAGGAGACCTTGGTTCAATTCCCATCGGGAAGATCCGCTGGCGAAGGGATAGGCTACCCACTCCAGTATTCCTGGGCTTCCCTTGTGGCTAATGTGGAAAGGAATCCACCGGCCAGGCTGGAGACCTGGGTTCGACCCCTAGGTTGGGAAGATCCCCTGGAGAAGGGAAAGGCCACCCACTCCAGTATTCTGGCCTGGAGAATTCCATGGACTGTATAGTCCATAGGGTCACAATGAGTTGGACACGACTGAGCAACTTTCACTTCCAAGGTGCATTCTAATGACCGCCAGACCTATGGCAGGGTTTGGGGTCAAGTAAATATGAATTCTGCCTGGACTTCACATTTCCTGACTTGGTGGCCAAGAACAAGTTTCTCTGTCGTTCCTGGGCTGCTTCCTCATCTCTAAAACGAGGATAGTGTTTTCTCCCCAGCAGGCTGTAAGAGTCAAGTGAGATTTAAAATATAAGGCATTAGTAAGTGAGATTTAAAATATAAGGCGTTAGTGGGAGGTTTGTAAATATCAATTGGGTCTCTTTGTTTTCCCCCTTTGATGACCAAATTTATAAGAAGATCTTTGTAATAATCCTGTTGTTATAAGAGAGGTGTTAAAAAGTATGTTCCTTTAATATGTCTTGGATTTTCACGTTTGTTTATTTAGTTCATGCAGTGTTTTCAACAATTTTAAAAATTCACCTCACTAAATACACTAACATATCAAAAATTTCGGATTAAAATCATCTAAACTGCTGGTTTGGGAGTGATGGAAGGCAACCAGTGCCCTCAATCTCAGAAAGTAAGAACAGGCTAGAGCCGGGTGAGGGAGCCCTACAAAGGCAGCGTTTATGACTTTCATCTGCAGGCTCCACTCATTAATGTTCCCAGCCTGACCACCTAATCATTACAGTTTATAACCCTTGGATCAGTTCTAAGGCTTCCTTGTCCGTTTTCATTGTAAAATATATTTCTCCTTTTCCAGAGTTCTCTAGCTGTTTTCTGATTCATTTCATTTGGATCTCTTTGATTTCTTCCCTAATGTCTTGTGAATTTTTTTTGCTTGTAGATTCTCAGACTTTGTTATAAATAAGAAGCATCCTTTCTTCTTATTTTTTAAAAAATAAATTCCTAAAGCTTTGATTTAGTAAACAAGTACTCTGGAATGCTGTAAATTCTCAGAATGTTATAATTCTTCATCTACTGTATTTCAGTCAAAATATTTAACATTGCCATTTATTTTGCTGGGGTTAATTTGTAAATGTTGACACTGACAGGTGACAGGTAGGTAGAAACTATAAGATTTGCATGTATTTCTAAATATCATATGGTAAATTACAGCAATACTAACATTTACTGAGCTCTTACTGAGGCAAAGCACAGTGCTAGGGGATCTTGTCACTCTAATGACCTTGTGAATGAGGCAGTATTTATTATTTTCCCCACTTTAAATATTAGGAAACTGAAGCTTCAGGAAATAAAGTTGGTTATGTCATATAGATCATATATGGCAGGACCAAAATATAAACTCTGGTTATCTGACTCTAAAAGCCATATACTTAACCAGTAAACCACATACTGTAAAACATAAAGATTGACTTAAGTGAGTTAAGTAAGTAAAGTGTTAGTCGCTCAGTCATGCCTGACTCTTTCCGACCCCATGGACTGCAGCCCACCAGGCTCCTCTGTCCATGAGATTTTCTAGGCAAGGATATTGGAGTGGGTTGCCATTTCCTTCTCCAGGGGATCTTTCCAAGCCAGGGATCGAACCTGGGTTTCCTGCACTGAAGGCAGATTCTTTGCCGACTGAGCTACAAGGGAAGCCCTTTAAGTGAGTTAATGGGAAATAAATTATTCTGTACTAGGTTTGGGAAAAAACAATTAAAGACATTGATGGAAGCTAGTTCATTCATGACACTTGAAGTAGTAATACAAGGAATAAACAGAAAGGCGTTGACTTAGAAATGGTAGATCCAACAGAAAAAGCTAAAGGGTTAGTCACTCAGTCGTGTTGGACTCTTTGTGATCCCATGGACTGTAGCCCGCCAGGCTCCTCTGTCCATGGAATTTTTCAGGCAAGAATACTGGAGTGAGTAGCCATTCCTTTCTCCAGGGGATCTTCCTGACTCAGGGATCAAACCCAGGTCTCCTGTATTGCAGGCAGATTCTTTACCGTTTGAGCCACACTTGGTGGTAAGTCATGTGACACTCAAATACAAGGTGAGGGGGCTCCTGGCTGTCAGTACCTGTTGCTCAGCAGCAAGGATGCTAGACTAACTGAGAACACCTCTTATTAGTCTCTCTCAGTCATGTTGGACTCTTTGCGACCCCATGGACTGTAGCTCACCAGGCTCCTCTGTCTGTGGAATTTTCCAGGCAAGAATACTGGAGTGGGTTGCCATTTCCTTCTCCAGAGAATCTTCCTGACCCAGAGATCGAACCCAGGTTTCCTGATAGACTGTATTTAAAAGACTGACTTTGCCTAAGTCTTCCTCCTGTTGGGAAAATGTTTGAGGCAGCCAAGATCACCACATGACTGGCTTCATCAGTTCTCTATTTCAAATTGTTGTTGGGTGTTTTGTTGGCAAAATTAATGTCAACATCATTTTTTTCAGAGTCACCATCAGTTTTGTGAGTTAGCTTCTTAATATTTTCTTCT
Source organism: Antilocapra americana (assembly GCA_007570785.1). Lineage (NCBI taxonomy): Eukaryota > Metazoa > Chordata > Mammalia > Artiodactyla > Antilocapridae > Antilocapra > Antilocapra americana. The sequence goes on from ML661885.1 coordinate 37,039,263, forward strand.
GATCTCAACTTTGGAGGTATTTTAGTCCATGATTGCTTTTACGATAACAATAAGTAATAGTTGTCATTATATGTTGTTCTGAGCACTTATGATCTGTCAGGCTCTGTACTTGGTGTAATTAATAGTTTTTATTTTACTTAATCTGCACAGCAAGCCATGTGAGAGATAATATCATCCCTGTTTTACAGAATAGAAAACTGACTCTCAGCAAAATTAGGTAAAATTTCTCTGGGCTAAGCAGTGAGGAATCATAAGAGCCAGGGTTTGTGGTAATGCCTTCTGGATTCTCATTATACTGTGGAATTTCAATACAACAAGAAAAAATAACATAATTGTGAAACTCAAATCATGGGGAATCCATTATTTTTAAAAGTGTTAATGTCAAAAAAGTATCAAATAAAGTGTATAAAATGAGGTTTGAGGAGTGTGTGGAGATGTTTCAGACCTCTTTTTTTAAATCTCCATTAGGCAAAGATAATTTTATAGAAGAAACATATCACACTGAAGTTAAGAAAAAGAGCTGTTAAGAATCCTAGATTTTATATTCCCATGAGGTAATGAGAGCGATTCCCTTGGTTTTCATTTAAAATATTCAGACTTCTTTGTGAGTGATGATAAGAGTTTGAAGGCAAGCAGGAAATGCCCACACCACTTCTGCTCAACCTGTTATCCTTCCCAAGAACATTAATCACTTACCACTCTGGACTCCAAACCACAGATTGTAGAGAAATGCCAGGGTTTCTCAGTCCCAGAACTCAGCTGGTCTCCTGGCTAGAATGTTAGTTCTTTGAGGAACTTACTTTTTTATGCCCAATACTTGCTATCTAGTAGGTGTTTGATAAATAGACAAATTGCAAATGGAAGGAACAAAGACCAAAGTTTCAGAGGTCATGGGAAGGAATTTAGATAAATTTACACAGAAGATTGTCCCCTGCCTCGTCCCAAACAGTGGGGTTCTCTGTAAACTTGATTCCTATTGATGATTATATTACTTAGTAAAAAACTTAGTATCATGTTGTGCAGCTATCACTGTTAACATATATTATGAGGAATTCCAAAGGAGAGAAATGACATTTTAATGTAGTTTGAGAGCTTCAGGAAATTGTTACAGGGTAACATTTAAACAGTAGATACTTAAGGGAAAAAATTTAGAACAGGAGATGAAATATCAAACTTTATTTGATAAATATAATAATAAAATACATCTTTCAACTCAATATAAAAAGTCACTTATGGAAGAGTGTTGGGGGATTCAGGAAAACAAAAATAAAAGAGGAAGAAAAAAGTACACTGTCCCCTGGTATCTGTAGGGGTTTTGTTCTCAGTATTGGCAGATACCAAAATCCACAGATTTTCTAGTCCCTTATACTATTGTCCATTTCTATCTGTGCATTCAACCAACAATGCATATGGAGGCCTCTGTAACAGCAACTGAGATGTTCAAGAACATTTTGAAAGGACAAAATCAATTTACAGGTGATTCGTTCTTCATCCCCCTCCAAAAGCTAGCTCTTTAAACTAAAATGGTTTATTATTTCTAGGCATTTTTTTTATCAGAACTTGGAAGTGTAGACATTCTTCAGATCATCCCCTTTTCTCTTTTCTCAGTAGTAAGCAACCCAATTTCTTTTATAAAATAAGGGTCATGTTGCATTTTCTGAAGAAGCAGGAATAGCTACATGGAGTCATGCATGGTTTCAGAATACTGCTGCCCAAGCTTTTAAACTGGCTGTACCTTTGCATCTGTACACATAAATTGCCATTTAGATAAGATAAAATTGAGTGAACGGCTGATCTAATCTTTGAAATGGGTTTCCTCCATTTCTTTAATAACAGTTTTTCAATGTCTTTCTCAATGTGCTAGCTCAGGGAAAATATTAATAATTGAAGTCATCATCAACTGCCATATAATTCTAATTTTCCCAGATTGATGGCTAGTAATGAATAAAGTGAGTAGATCACTTCTTACTTACACTTAACAAAAGGTGAGCTGTATGTTGGAGCCACATGTATCTACCCAATCCCAGCTCCTTATTCAGTGATGTCAATTTGGTAGCTTGAAATCAGCCATGGTGGGAGCATTTACATGACCGAAAGAGGCACATTCATTAAGTCAGGGCTTTAGGGGTGATGAGAGAAAGGGAAGGTGGGTTGTCAACATTACCAGCACATCACTGTATACAGGGACTTTCTAAATGCTTTCTTTTCATATTTCATCTAGTCATTCAACACTCAGTAAATGTTTGCTGAAAACCAATTAGGTGCTCACACTGTTCTGAAGAAATAGTTCACAGAGTATTTTGAACATTAAATAGAAACATTTGGTGGATTATAAAACATTATTGAAATGCGAATTTTCATTGTTATCTATCACCTCTATTGAGTCTAGTGATTCACAATCCCTTGGTGAGCTCAGTTCCATAAGAACCTCTGAGAACCTCGATGTTCACGAGGTACTGAGTACCTATCTAAATTCACCAGCCAGGTGTGAGGATTTTATCCTCAGAGAGTTGCTGTTCCTTTGGACCACTTGGTGTTAGGTCAGCGTCTGCTTTTGGTATTTGGAAGTTCTGTTGTCTTTCTTACTATTTTAATATCTTAGCCTCCATGGTCAGTTCCATTAGGAACTCCATGGGGTTCAAGATTCTTTTCTATGGTCTTGCTAGTCAGAAAATCTAGCATCTTATCATTCCACTCTCTGCAGACAAAATTTTCTATCAACTTTAAGTTTCCTCTTTCCCCTGATCAGCTAACCAAAATGCAGTTATACAATTATGCAGGTATAATGATTGCAATTAATATTTATTCATAGCACTGCATATTGTGATGTAATTCTTTTTTGTCTTTCTATTAACTCATCGTAGTAGCAATCATCATTAAATACTTCAAACTCAAATTGAACTCTCATTTATAGGGGTAAACCACCAGCTCCCTGCTGGGCAAGGCACCATCCGTGTTTCCTATATTACTTAGGATAGCCTTTCACACTGTTTTACTCTCAAGCCATTCTGTTTGGTTGTGAACACATCAAGACAGGAAAAACTGCTGACCTGGGGTGATCATCTAGGGGGGAAAGATGAACTAGGGGGGAAAGATGCCACCACCCAGGGCAGTCTCCCAAAGGTGTATGTTCAGAACCCTAGTCTCTTGAGGTGCTCCTTGAGAAAGCTGTCAAATGATTGTAGATAATGCTACCCTCAGGTGATTCTATTGCCCAATATCATCTAGAAAGTTCTAAAAAAATTTTTAAAAGTCCTGCAGTCAAGAAATCTTTCATTTAACAAATATTTATTAAGCCCTGGGTGCTATTTCATCTTCCATGTGCTGGGGCAACTAAAATAGCAGTCCCTGGGCTCAAAGAACTGTAATCCTGCTTCAATTTCAGGTATAGCTTGTTGCTGCCTAAGTTCTCATTCAAGATGCTAATTATGCCTCCCTGTAAGGAGGTCATTAGCCACTTGGATAAAGGAGTCTGGGATTTTGGAGAGATTGGGGCTGGACATAAGATTTAGAAATCCTGGCATATAAAAGATTTAAAACCACAAGTCTGAGGCCACCAGAGAAGAAAGGGAGCTCAAGAAAGATGTCAACTTTCAGAGGTTGAGGAGAGGAGGGTAAGAGACAGCAAGGGAGCCAAAGAAAGCTGACAGGTGAGGCTGAAAGAAACCCAGAACACAAGAAGAGAAGAGAAGAGACCTACTTACTTTATTCTATCCAGAACCCTCTGATGCTGCATCCTGGCCTTTCCGTGAGCTTTATCTGCATTAGTGTCCTCTAAGAAATAGGTGTGCACTTAGTTAGGAGACTTGGGATTGAGTCCCTATCATTACTGTACTCATCCTGGATACCTGGGGAAGAAACCCGCTTGGTTTTGATTCCCACTCCTAGGACAGCATCTAAAATTATGCCAGATGCTGGTGCCCCTAGGACAGTCTCTAGGACACCCCTAGGACAGCCTCTGAGGGCATGCCGGATGCTGGTCCCATGTCCAGGCTGAGATGGAGATTTGCCATTTGTCATCAGAGAGAAGCCACATGACTGCTTTTCCTGAGAGCCGCAGGGTCAGTCTACTTAGAAAACAAATGGGCAGCTGAACCCTGGAATCACGCAGGGTCAGCATCACAGTCTGCAGCACCAGCAACATCACCTTTCCATCTCATCACGGTGAGCATCACTGAGGCTCTAAAATGTACACAGAGTACAATGCCCCGGGCGATGCACAGTGCAGCGATGAGCAAGACCTGGGTCTAGCATTAACAGAGCTTATGTAACTGTGTCCAGGGATAAGAAAAGATGAAAGGTTCAAAGGACTGCAAGGCTTGAGACCAGAACTTGGGTTGCCTTTGATTCCTGTCCACTAGTCTATAAAGGGGAAGGCTGTGAGGTGTGGGGCGGCAGGAACCTCCCCAGACAGGGTCAGTCTGTGTCCGAGGGTGTGGGCAGGAGTGGTTAATGGCCACGGCCATCCTGGTGGGAAATCGGTCCCTGCCCGTCGCGAGCCTCAACAGCAGACGCAGAGGGAAGCTATGTGAGGTGACACCTGGCCAGTCGGGTCAGAGCCATTGGATGGTCAGTGTGACCAGAGAGAGCAGCCAGGCTGAGAGGGGCCTCGCAGCATTGACAGTACAGGGACTGAGCAGGTGGAAAGCGGTCTTAAGTGCAAAGGGCAAGTGCAACCTGGGGAGCAGCTCAGTGGTGAAGCAGAACCAAAGAACATGAGGGAAACTGAGTCAGCGCTGGCCAGGACAACAGATGCAGAGAGAAGCTCAGATGGGGGATCTCTTCCCCACCAACACCCTCCACCCTCGGTAGGGACTTGTCAGCTCTTTACTGAGTACTTGTATGGAGAAACAGAACAATATACTGTCCCTGAGTCTGCTGGAGGAGGCAGACTATTACACAGAAACAGAAAATGGTAAGCGAGATACTCTGATGTGGCAGGGAGAGTTAAAGCTTCCTGGGCTGACGACTGCCTGGGCTGAGTTACTGAAGATCCACTGCAGATATTTAGGTAAAAAAGAGGGTAGGAGAAGACATGGCCTCGGCAGAAAGATGCTAGGAAGGATGCTGATTCACCTGGCTAGAGTCATCCCTGAGCCTGCAGTTGGGTCTGGGGAAAGGATCCTTCAGGGGACCAGCCAGCTTGTGGCCTCCTCCTGCATGAGGAGGGTAGGGCCCAGGCTTGACAGCCCCATTTAAATCACTGGTGTTGTCCCTAAGGAGTCCAGGAGAGACCAAAAGGTACAGATGAAAACCACAGACAGAAAGGTTTCAAAGGAACTATTGTGGGAACAGGGAGGTGGGATGGGGGACTGATGAGGGATACACAGCACAAAGGCAAGTGACACAGATTATCTGCCCACCGATGTCATTTTCTCCAAGGGCTGTGAAAAAGCTGATGGTTGAACTGAAGTATGCCACAGGTTTTGCCACGTGCAAATAACAACCAGAAAAGAGAAAGAAGCAAGACTTTAGATTGTCAGTAAGAGAAAGGTTGAAGGAAGGTGGAAACAAAGCCTGGTTTGCTTGGATGGTCCTGGTTCTTTATGTTTAGTACCCTTCACACTCTCAGAAGTGTCCCAGTTTGGATGGTAAATTAAATGGTCACCTTAGTTTCAACTGCACTTCCCCAATGACTCAGGGGTAAAGAACCTGCCTGCAATGCGGGAGACAGGACACTCGAGTTCAGTCCCTGGGTCAGGAAGATCCTCTGGAGAAGGAAATGGTAACCCATGCAAGTATTCTTGCCTGGAGAATCCCATGGACAGAGGAGCCTGGTGGGCTACAGTCCATGGGGTCACAAAGAGTCGGACAGGACTGAGCACAGGCATGTTGCATGTTGTGTAGCATGTCTTAGGTTTGAGTATATACATACAGTTGGGCTTGAAAAGTCAACCAGGAGAAGGAAAAACATGGAGACTTAAGACCTGAAAGGGAGGTTTTGGTCAGAGCGTGGGGAATTACATGAGTTTAAAGTTTCAGCTGTGGATGGGCTCCTGGTAACCACGATGTCCAAGGACTGGGTGGCAGCCATGAGAGGCTGGTGTTTCATTTCTTCATGTCGATGTTCAAGGTGATGACAGGATCCAGGGTGAAGGAAGGGACTTAGCTGACAGTGAGCTGAAACGGAGGCTCAGCAAAGCATCCCTTCGGGCACAGGAAATGGACAGAGGCTTGGACTTGTGTGCAGAGGGCAGGGGTCTTCCTATTCACTGAGCGATCAGCTTGCTTCAAATTCTGCAGCTGTAGGGACAGTCTCCATTGTGTTCTCTGCTTTATCCTCTGTGCCTGGGGCTCGTATGTGCTCAGTAAATATCTATTGGATGAATGAAGGAAATGCTTTGTATCTGGGAAATCGCATGTGCCTGAGACGTGAGTTTTATTCCCTCCATTTCATAGGTGAGTAAGTAGGCTCAGAGGGGCTTATTAACTTGCTAGTTTCCTACAGCCAGTAAATGGCAAAGCTAGTATTCAGACTTAGACCTGCCTGTCTGTAAAGCCCACACTGTTGATCACTATAAGATACTAATTTTGATGGTAAAAACAAGACAAATGTACACACATACACGTATTTATTTGTTAAGAGCTTATTATACACTTGGCATTATTCTAAATGCTTTACATATATTTAATCCCCTCAACATGTAATTCTCACAACCAGCTTATAAATTAGGTGCTGTTACCATCCTCAGTTTATAGCTGAAGCACAGTATCAAATAACGTGCCTAGGCAAACTGGTTCCAGAGCCCATGTCCTTAATGATGGTGGTTTACAATTCACCTGACCTGTCAGGGAATTTGTATCCGTACTGATGAACAATGTAATTGACTTCTTATGAATCCCTTTGTTTAGATAGCCCTCATTTCAAAACTCTGGTCAAACACTGAACTAACTCTGGCTGAATCCAGGGTCCCACTACCCAGGTGGCCAGCAGAGAGGTGTAGTTCCAGATGGGAAATTCTGGGGACGGCCTGTTACAAGCAGAGACGATCAGGAAAATGAGGAAATGTACACACAGATTGCTAGAATCTGCAGCAAAATGCTGAAAGCCTTAGGAGATGCACAACAAAGAACTCTGGGAATACAGACACCTAGGCTTGAAGCCACAGGGAAAGATAGAACGTTTGATAAGCCTGTATGTAAGGTGGTTATAGTGCCCAGTACGTGAGGATGTGGTAGAGACCCCAGTGAAAGAATGGTGTTAGGAAGTGTTCCCTAGGCCTTTGTCTGATGCAGTTTAATCCCAGCAAGAGGAAGTGGGGTAACACAGGTACCTGAGGTCGCTGGGTATTTCTGTGAAAGGGTAAGGAGTACGAGGCACATGATAAATTCACTGCCTCGATTTTGATCTCACAATTCATTTAGATAGCAGAACTTAGCTTTGAATTCAAAAAGTCAATAAACCACAAGAGAAAAACGAAATGCTCTCTTTTAGACTTGCACACCTACCCCCGTGAAGCGTGAACCCTATAAAGGAGAAGTCGTCACACTGAAATCCAGAGGGACAAAAGAAGACCCCACACATGGGACCGGGAAGCAGGCCCAGCCCTGAGCCACGTGCTGTCCGGTAAGGGCTGGTGGACGGAGCAAGGTTTCCTGCCGCGCATTATGACAGAAGCCTGTCTCTTTTTTCCTGAACGGCTGAAGAGTCCAAGATCAAGGTCAGAGACTTCCAAGTGACTTAAGATTCAAGGATAGTTTGGCCAAAGGGCAGCCTGATAAAAGACCTCTTGACGCAGAACGCCTGGGTGAGCCTCCCAAGGTGAAGAAGGCCTTGAGTTAGCTGGAGATTTATTCTCTGAGATGTTAGAAAACACTGTGCAGAGGCTTGGAAAACCAGATGTAAGCAAGAGGCTGGTAACGGAGGGACCGGCTGTTGAGGAAGGTTGCACTACTTAATACCAAGAGTGCCAGTGCATAGTCAGAATGTATAAACTGATTAGGACTTTATCTGAAAGTAATGAATCTTCGTATCGTAAAGACAGCCATGTTCTAGAAGTTAGAATGAGTGAAAAATAAATTGACTGTTGTTTTGGGTGTAATTTTTCAGGAAAATTTTTTGGTAGTATATGGTAAGCTGTTTTTCACACTTAGTTGTAGAATAATATTATAGATACGGTCTTTTTTTTTTTTTGAAAAAATTTGAGGGCTTCATCAGTTTTCTCTTTTCACATTCAAATCTGTCCTCTTCAAGCACCTATGATCATAATCTTTGTCAATTTTCTTTTTCTTGTTTTTTTTTTTTTTTTTTACTTGTTTTCTTTCAGTTGTTTTCTGGTCCCACTCTTCCAGATGCCTCTTTGGTTGGGCTTTGCTGTGATTTAAGCATTTCTCTAACATCATTTCTATTGACTTCATGAAATCTACATGTTATGTTTTGCAACTTCACTAGCCTCTATATTTGTTTGTTTGTTTTTTCTTTTTATTGTGTGATATATTTTCAGATTTGCAATACGTCACATCAGCAAAAGATTACAGAAGAGGTTGACATGATGGACAGGGAGAGATGTTTGTGTTAATTAGGGACACTGTCTGTCAAAGGACTCATTTTATATACAAATCCAGTTAGGCATTGCTGGTTTGCACATTATGCTAACCTATGCTTCCTGACATAAACCCGGAGACTGTGATGGGGTGCTGTGTACTCCCAGCCATGTTCTCTTTCATTTGAATGTTGTTGAGTCTTTAATAGTGCCATACAGCCAACAGTTCCAGCGTTGTTGTCATTTCCTGACGACTGGGATTATTCTTCCAAACCAAGAAAATTGTGTTAAAAATTCAAAGATTAGCAAGAGAAAGACATTCTATTGAATACCATAACATGCTATTACCAGCATTTGTAGGAGTGAGATTAGTGTTTACTTTGATTATAACATTTCTTGGGGGTTAGGCTTCGGTTCTGCATCTCTTTGTAAGGGAGAATGTTACACTTAGTTCCTTTTATTCTTTTCAAAGGTAAAATCAGAGAAAAGGATGCTGCTGTTCCCATCCCAGTTAAATGCTGTCAGCCCGTGGAGAAGCAAGCCTTATTTCAACTCCCTAAGATCCTTTTGAAAAAATAATCTCCCTAGGCTTCTTTGATTTCCTTTCAGAAGCAATTGCTGTCTTTCTTACTGTGACTTTGTTGCTGTGTAAGATTGAAGATATAAATGAATATTATTGTGAGAGAAAAAGTCTGTGTGAAAATTCATCGACAATGCTTTAAAATGTCGTCTTCGCTTGTACCAGATTTCTTACTTTGAATTTTTAAAAATCACTTTCCCATTTAAAGTTTTATAATGACTACATTTATTTTAAAATAGCCAATAAAATAAAGTAAAATAGCTATGATTTTACATTCTATTGTAATTCATAAGCATTTAGATCTTTATTGTAATTAATAAACATTTAGATCTTCATTTTATACCCTGTTATCCAGTTATGTATGTCTTCTCCTAACTAATGGGATTGGGAGTCTGAGAGATTGGTTTTGATTTGAAAGCATAATTTCCTGAGAGACATAGGTTTCCAAACTCGTAGAAATCAGATCTCTCAGCAAACCCCATGTAATGAAATTGAATACTCAACCTTAGAATACCTCCAAGGGAAATTATCCAATCACACCAATGAACACAGGATTTGAGGCATTAAATGGAATCGGTGTGGCTGAAAGATGCTATAATGAAACCTTCTCTCCCCAAGCTTCCTGGTCTGTGCTGTGATCCTTCATGTATGCAAAGAAGCTGAGCTTATATTTCTTCCTCTTGGTAACTAGGCCAAGAGGGATTTTAAAACATGCAGTAAAATCCAGGCACTTATGTTCTCACGGCAGGCAAATCTGCCCCAACTTACTCACTTAGATGTGAGATGTATTCACACCTTTGATAAAGGGTGGTAGAAATTCAGTTTTGTGCTGTTGTTCAGTTGCTAAGTCATGTGCAATTCTTTGCAACCCCATGGACTGCAGCACACCAAGCTCCTCTGTCCTTCACTATCTCCCAGAGTTTGCTCAAATTCATGTCCATTGAGTCGGTGATGCTATTTAACCCAGAGAATCATCTCATCCTCTGCTGCCCCTTATCCTTTTGCCTTCAATCTTCCCAGCATCAGGGTTTTTGTCAATGAGCCAGCTCTTTGCATCTGGTGGCCAAAGTACTGGAACTTCAACTTCAGCATCAGTCCTTCCAATGAATATTCTGGACTGATTTCCTTTAGGATTGACTGGTTTGATCTTGCAGTCCAAAAGACTCTAGAGTCTTCTCCAGCACCACAATCTGAAAGCATAAATTCTTCGGTGCTCAGCCTTCTTTATGGTCAACTCTCACATCTGTACATGACTACTGGAAAAACCATAGCTTTGATAATATGGACCTTTATCAGCAAAGTGGTGCTTCTGCTTTTTAATATGCTGCCTAGGTTTGTCATAGCTTTTTTCCAAGGAGCAAGCATCATTTAATTTCATGGCTGCAGTCATCATCCACCAAAGAGATTTTGGAGTGCAAATAATTAAAATCTCACTGCTTCCATTTTTCCCCTTCTATTTGCCATAGAGTGATGGGACTGCATGCCATGATCTTAGTGTTTTGAATGTTGAGTTTTAAACCAGCTTTTTCACTCTTCTCTTTCACTCTGAAGAGGCTCTTTAGTTTCTCTTCACTTTCTGTCATTAAAGGGATATCATCTGCATACTGAGGTTGTTGATATTTTTCCCACCAACCTTGATTTCACCTTGGGATTCATCCAGTGCCACATTTTTTTATGATGTACTCTGCATATAAGTTAAATATGCAGCCTTGACAGACTCCTTTCCCGATTTTGAACCAATCAGTTGTTCCATGTAAGGGTCTGTTTCTTTTTGACTCGAATACAGATTCCTCAGGAGACAGGTAAGGTGGTCTGGTACTCCCAGCTCTTTAAGAGTTTTCCACAATTTGTTGTGATCCACAGAGTCAAAGGCTTTAGTATAATCAGTGAAGCAGAAGTAGATGTTTTTCTGGAATTCCCTTGCTTTCTCCATGATCCAATAAACATTAGCAATTGATCTCTGGTTCCTCTGCCTCTTCAAAACCCAGCTTGGACATTTGCAAATTCTTGGTTCACATACTGCTGAAGCCTATCTTGAAATTAGTAATCATTCTCTACTCTTCCACAGTAGCATATCCAGCATCATATCTTTTTGTCTTTCATACTGTCCTTGGGGTTCTCCAGGCAAGAATTCTAGAGTCAGTTGCCATTTCCTTCTCCAGTGGACCACGTTTTGTCAGAACTCTTCCCTATGACCTGTTCAGTCTTGGGTGGCCCTGCTTGGCAGTTTACAGCTGAAGAGCCCCGTGTGCCTCTCTATTCATTTCCCCTTCCTCCTCCAAGGTAACCAGTGTCCTGAATCTGGTGTTTTAGCCCCATGTTCAACTTTTATATCTTTGTTATATATGTAAGTATCTCTAAGCATTGTTTTGTATGTAGTTAAATTTCATAAAAGCGTTACAGGGACTTCCCTGGCAGTCCAGTGGTAAAGACTGTGGGGCAAGTGCAGGGGACTGTAGGTTCAATTCCTGACTGGGGTATAAGATCCCACATGTTGCTCAGCCAAAAATTTTTAAAAAGCATTATATAGGATGTATAGTTTTTCCTAGGCTTTTTTTTAGTATGTATTGTTTGGTTCACATATTTGGAAGTTACTTGTTCTGATGGGTCTAGCGCTAGTTATTATCCATTTTATCGCTATCCAGTATTCCCTAGTATAACTGCGCCCCGCAGTCTACTTACCCACATTCCTATTGACAGACATTTAGGTTGTTTCCATTATCTTGCTATCACAAGCAAGATATAAGCATTTTTGTGCTGGTTTCCTTGTGTTCACTGGACATTTCTCTAAGGTGAATGAGTTGAGCAAGACTGTTAGATCCTGGCAAATTCTTCTTCAGTGTGGAAACTTGTGCCCTCCACAACAGGCTAAGAGTTTATCTTCCTCCAGATTCTCACCAACATTAGGTATTGTCTAACTTACCAACTTTGCCAGTCAACAAAGTTATCTTATCTTGTCAAAGTTATCTTGTTGAAGATTTAATTTGTATTTTCTTGAGTGCTAATGGGGTCGAACTCCTTTTCATAATGCAGTTTAATTGATCTTACTAAGCGTCAGTTCCTTCATTTATAAGATGAGAATAATAGCACCTTCCTAATGCAACGGACGCTGTGGGGGTCACAAAGCCCATACTGCGCGGTCAGCACAGGCTAGCTAGAACTGCCGCTAATAGGGACATGATGAATTGATCAACAGTGCTCTGCCCAGAGACGGCCAAAGTCTTGACTGTTCCTTTTCTGTGGGGAAGCTCCCCAGGCTCAGGAGTGCCCGATCCTTTGGCAGCTGGAGGAGCATGGAAGCCAAGACTGGAAGGGCGGGGTGAATGGGTACAGGGTGAGGGACTAGCACGGGCCTGGAGAGAACTCTGAGGTCAGTGGGCATGCGGCCCCAAGGCCCGGACCAGCTGAGCAATCAGCAGAGCTACCAGAGGAAACATGGAGGATGAGCAGAGCCTGGCTCTCAGGTGATGCCTGTAGGCCCAGCAGATGGCAGGGTTGACATCTGTGGCTCCACCTGGGACCCTCTTCGCTCAGCGTTTTCTCTTCCCACCTGCCTGTCCACTGTAGAGGTGGCACCATCCTGTGGGGGAGAGGTCAGGGACCTGTCACAGTCTTCTAAGTCGCAAAGCTGGATTTGAACCAGATGACCTAGATACTTGACCTTCCTGAGTCTGTTTCCCCATCGGTGAAGTGGGAACAGTGAGTAATACTTCCTCTCTTAGGAGGCTTTTTGAAGGGGCCAATTGAGATGATATGGAAGGTGACATTTGTCCTCATTGCCCCTCCCCCACACCTGTTTTTACTCTTTTATTTGTGTTGTTTCTCATTTACCTGCTACTGAACCCCTTGAAAGCACAAATAGATTAATACACCTACTATTTATAGAATACAAACCAAACTCCGCAGTTTTTTGTTTGTTGTTTTTTAATATTTATTTATTTGGCCAAGCCTGGTCTTATTTGCCACATGTGAGATCTTCAGTTGTAGAATGTGGGTCTAGTTCACTGACCAAGAATCTAACCTGGGCCCCCTGCATTGGGAACTCACAGTCCTAGCTACTGGACCACCAGGGAAGTCCCCCCAAATCCCTCAGTTTTGGCTGCCACTGTCCCTCAAATGTACAGTGAGTAGCACAAAGAAGTGCTCAATGAATTCATCCCAGGAAAAGAAGACAAGGAAGATGATGGTGATGGAGGAAGAAAAGAGAAATAATTCGCAAATGAAGAGGAACAGGATAACAAACCATTATTTGTATTCAGGGATTAGGAAGGTATTTATCTCAGGAGCTATCTGTAAGGTATCAGGGAAGTTTGTAAAAATAAAAATGACCAGTTGTGAAATATATTTGCCCACTTTTTAACTTAGCCTATACAATAATCTAGCAAGATAAAATAGCTATGTTATATTTATTGTTCAACATATTTGCAACTGCATTGTAATTGTAAGTTCCTCAAGGGCAGAGACAGTTTCTTAACAACTCAGTGCCCCAAACAACACGAGTACAATGATTTCCAGAAGGCAGACCTTCACAATGGGCTTGGTGAACGAAAATTAAAGTACTGTGGCTGAGACGATTTAAAGGAAAATGTCTGAGTGTGGAAAGATTTGCTGAAAGAAAAGGATTTTAAACCCTGTTGATGAAGACAGTCACACCTGGCAGAGGAGACAGAGAAGTACGTGCTAGGAAAAGGAACAGTATGGCAAGATCACAGGTCAGCTCATCCAAGCCCTCAGCCACGGAGGTTCACTAGGGGCAGGCCATTGTGGTTCTATGGGTCAATGGAGGTTTCCATAGCAAGCTGTTGGAGTTAGGAAGCATTAACAGGGCTTTTTCAAGCATTGCTTTCCATCTTAGAGTAGGATATAGTCTCCACAAGAACGTAGAACCTTCAGCATTGTCTTTAATGATTTCTATAAACATGCTCGGTTGATCATTAATGTAATTTTTTTAGGCCCTTATTGAAATCATTCAGAATCCTCTGGGGCTTCTGGGCGTAGAAGCCTTTCTGTGCTCCCTGTTTCTTGTTCATAGCGAATAGATTCCAGCCCCCATGACCTTCCTTGAGTTGCAAAGGGCAGATTGGAACTGTTGCTAATCAGGGAAGGGAGAGGATGCAGAAACAAGGGAGGAGACTACCCCAGCCAGATTAAGAGTGTAGGCCCTTCACATACCCAGGTCCTTATCAGCCACTCCACCCTTGAACCACTGCTGTAAAACTCTGCACCAAATCCTCTCGGATTGGGACACACAGTTTTCGAAGCATGAGACCGTGGTGTGCCTCCTTGCCTGGCCAACAATAAAGCTATCGTTTTCTAAGATTTGTTTAGGTACATGTTCATAGAGGAAGAGTTTTCAGCGTCACTGTTAGGCATCTAGACCATCGTTGGAACTCGCCCACACCTCGTGTTTGTGCCCATCCTGTTCATCGCCCAGTGAGATTCTGGTGGTCAAGTCACCATCTTGACCAGGTACAGCCCCCGCAACGCTGAGTGAGCACCCACCCCACCCCCTCCAGGAGCATTCCCTCCCATCAGCACACCGGGAGCTGCCCAAGCTCCGCTCACAGCTTTGCAGATAGACATTTGGGAATGATTTATTCTCCACTCCCTCTTCTCTAAGGGCTTGTGTTCTTTTCTTAAGTGGTTTACAGTTCTCTGAGTTGCTTTACACCTTATGGCCAACTCACTGTCAACTCGCCATAAAGCATTCTCTCGTCTGGGGAATTCTAGCAACAAGACCGCTTGCTTTCTCTTTTCTAAAAGAACATGCTACACCCCCTCCAATCAATATTTACTGGGTGTAGGTCTGCTGAGAGGGAGAGAGGTTTACAGTGCGTTAAGAAGATGTAGACACAGCCCTCGGGGAGCTTATAATGAAAATGTTATGAGGAGAGGAGTCAAAAAATTACTAAGATTCTTAGGAGTGGATACTAAGCCAGCAATGCTGGGATTTCGAGGGAGTTGTCAAAAAAAGGATTTTCTTGTTTTTTTTGTTTTTTTTCTCCTCTTCCCTCTTCTCCTCCTCCTCCTCCTTCTTATAGGCAACAAAAGAAAAAATGAAGGTCTCTGAAACCTAGAATCTACTTTTATGTCATGGATCTAATTAGAGAGGGAAAAACTGAAGGTATTTCTCTTTATTGAAATTTGTTGGAGGACAATGGTTTAACACTAAGAAGGAAAGATTCTTAGGATAATTTGCAGGGGGTGGGGGCTGTGTAGTGAAGGCAGAGACTCAGAGCCCCATAAGTAGTGCCTCATTCACCAGAGGACACAGGACATGGACAAGGAGCCCAGGATTTGGGGTGAGAAGACAGCTTTCATCACAGTGTGTGGTCTGGGGCAAGTCTCTTAACCTCGTTGAATATCAATTTCTTGATCCATTAACTGGAAATGGTAATATCTGCCCTGCTTACTTTACTGTGTTGAACTGAGTGAAGCTTGTGGACAATAAAACAGTATGAGTGTAATGAATATAATATATTTATAAACTCAATGTCAGGACCAAAAAGTCAGTTATTCTAAAAGTTGAAAAGTGAAAATGTTAGTTGTTCAGTCATGTCCGATTCTTTGTGATCCCATGGACTGTATCTGGCTATGGAATTCTCTTCTGTCCATGGAATTCTCCAGGCAAGAATACTGAAGTGAGTTACCTTTTCTTTCTCCAGAGGAAGATCCAGAGGATCTTCCCAACCAGCGATTGAACCTGTTCTCCAGCATTACAGGCATGTTCTTTACCATCAGAGCTACAAACCAATTCTGAAAGTTGGCTTGTAGTTAAAAAAAAAAAAAAAAAAGACTCAGAATGAGAGAGATTGTAAAGGGCATGGGAGACTTAAAAATAAACTGGTGAGATCACTGTAATAACAGAAGGGCACTTTTGAGGGGAGGGTGCTAAGCAAGGGAGAAAATAACTGAGAACTGAGCAAGTTTAACAGGCCACAGAGAAGGAGGAGGTGTTGCTGGGTCCCACTGGAGGAAGCTGGAGGTATAGTTCACTGATGTGCAGAGGAATTGTGGTTAGGGAAGAGCTTATAATGTGAGTATTACATGAGTCATTGTACCATCCCTATTGAGTGCCACATGTAAAAGCCAGATCCAAAAGGAGGCATGCCAAGTGGAGGCTAGGACAGCATTCAAGAACTCATAGAGAAGATGCACTGAACTGGGAGGACCAGGACAGTGAAATGAGTTGGACACTGCAGGTAAGTTCTGAGAAAGCTCAACAGGAGACCATGGGAGGGAGGAGGTTAGGACAAGCACGTGGATATCTGAGCTCAAAAGGCTGCCAGGAAGTACACAGATCTGACCTAAGGATGGAGTTGGATGCCAAGAAGATCAGTTCAGAAGGAGCTGGAATCCTAGGCAGGGTGGCAAGGATGCTACTGGATCTGGAAGGAAGCTTGGCAGATACCCTGGATTAGGACCAGAGCTGCCGGGCACAGAGAGGCTGGATTCCTAGGAACAGGGCATGAGGACAGTGTTTAGGTCTTGCTCATCCAGAGACCGCAAGCTCCATGTGACCTGGAACCATGTCTCCTTCCTCTCTGTCACCTCACCTGCCTAGCATAGAGCCTGGCGTTCAGAAGGCACTTGATCAGTGTCTGTTGGAATGAACCACGAATGAAAGACAAATGAGTAAAGCCAAGTTCTAAATACTCACCAAGCCGTGAATTTTATTCCCCTCACTGGTGGCTTTGGACAGCCTCGGCTTTCTTTCTAGAGCCACATAGTTCATGTGGAACCACCCTTGTGATCCCTCCTGAGAACTCCTGACCGCCTAGCATGTCTCCTTCCCTTCTTTTCACATGGTGTGCGCGCCCGAGATGGCCACGTTCCACTTAGTGGCTTGTTTCCATGGCAACCTGCTCCTTCATTATGCCACACTCACCCTGCCTCTCATTACCAAGCATCGCCGTATCTTTTTCAGATGTCTAACCCTGGCAGTTCCCAGCGTGTTTACATCCTGTCCTGATATAGAATGTCTTACATTAAGGGAACATTGTCTTCTCAGAAAATTAACTTTAAAAGTTGCATTTAAACACATTATGGCATGATTTCTTTTTCCCAACTAGAAATAAAAATTTTCTCAACAACTTCCTTGCCAAGAAACAAGTTCCCTTGTCAGCCAGCCATTTTCATTGATTCCTTTCAAAACTTTTTTTCTCCATGTGTATTGTAAAGCCCTGGAAAGAGTCTCCAGGAAAAGCATTTGGCTCCGGAAGTACCGTCTGGCTCTCAAACGCTCACCTACCTCCGCAGACTCTACCTCCTGTTGGTCACTGCCACGGTCAGCTGCAGCCATCTCACCCTCGGCACTAGTGAAAACCTAGACACCGTTCCAAGAGAACGGAGGTGCAAGAGTCACAATGCGCATACGTTTCTTTCCTTTTGTACCTGAGAAGGTCCATTTTTTTTTTAAATTAAGTATATATTTTCCACTTCTTTTATTTGTTTATTTTTGGCCATGCTGGGTCTTTGTTGCTGTGCGCAGACCTTCTCTAGTTGCAGAGAACTGGGGGCTACTCTGGTTGCGGTGTTCCAGCTTCTCCTTGCGCTGGCTTCTCTCCTTGTGGAGCATGAGTTCTAGCTGCGTGGGCTTCAAGAGCTGAGGCTCAGGGGCTTGGTTCCCTCCCCACCCCCACCCCAGCATATGGACTCTTCCTGGACCAGGGATTGAACCCATGTCCCCTGCACTGGCGGGCAGATTCTTACCCACTCACAGCACACATTTAATTTCATTTTATTGTGTCATTTTTATTAGACTGGTCCATTGTGTCTTAAGCCTCCCGACAAGGTTTCATCCCTTTAATGAAGATGGATCCAGCCAATCTGTTCTTAGAATCCACCTTGGTCCCCTCACAGCGTGTATCTCCACCTCAGTCTCTTTCTCAGCTGTCACGTGTATTAAGAAGCACTCAGAGGAGGCCCACTAGTAGTGGTTCAGGATCACATGCTCTTTTCCTTTCCAAGGTGGTTTTTACATCTGCAAGGACAGCTGTCTGCTACACACCTGCCACGTGTTGCCAGTGTGGGTGGGCTTGGCCTTGGTCCAGCAGCTCGTCCTATTCCTCACTTGGGGCCTTTCACCTCTCCTTGCCTTCCTATAAGACGCCAGAGAGATGGCTACCCTTGGCGTCCCCTGCTTATAAGGTCCCTCAGCTCAGTGGATTGCTGGGATCTTTCATCTAGAGCTTTTCCTCAATTCCAGTGAGCCTCTACGTAGCAGACCATTTATTGTGGCTAAGACACAATTCCAAGTTCCATAGAACAACTTTCCTCTGGCTGTACATCAAAAATTCAATTCTGAAGGACCTTCTGTATAGCACAAAGAACTCAATATTTTGTAATAACTCACATGGGAAAAGAATATATATGTGTATGTATGTATATATATACCACTTTGCTTTGTGCCCAAAATTAACACAGCAGTATAATTCAGCTATACTTCAATTAAAAAAAAGAAAAAAATTTCAATTCTCATTTCTCCTAACCTTTTCATATCTGAATTTAGCAGTAGAGTGCATCAGAGGATAATGTAAAGTTTATCCTAAATGTGCACCTAAGCTATGACCCAGTAAGAGATATCTTTAGCCCGGGAAGAGGAAGGAAGAGCTGGCCTCTGTTTGGATGAGGTGGGGGTACCTGGTGTGCCCCTCCACCTGGTCAGCTTCCCTAGCTTATGTTCTCTACCTGGTCTCTGCCCGCTGTGGAGTCTGCCAGCCGGGGAAAGGCAGGGGCCCTGAGGCCAAGCCTGAGGCCAGAGGTGGGATTGTTAATGGCAGGGGTGAAGGGAAGCTGACAAAGGAACCGAGGGATGAGGAGGACCAGGGAACCTAGGTCACAGAAGCTAAGGTCTTGTCCAAAGATTCAGGAACAGACTTTTCATCTATTTTTAGATGAAGTAACAGGATGTGGAAACCAAAAAAAATGTGGTCAGTTCTCCCATACTGCACAATGGTGATGACTTATGCAAAACATCCTCTTTTCCTATTTTTAACTAGATCACAGAAGCTGCGTCAGAGGACTGGCTGCTGACTAATCCTGTTGAGAAGCCTTTCTCTGAATTGCATAAATGCCATCTATGCTAGAGAACATTCGAGAAGAGGGGGGAAACTGTTAAAGACTACTGCACATGGGACATCCTTATAAATAGTCTTCTGAGTGGGATTGAAATGTTCTGGGCCACAGCTTTCTGGGAGTTGTCTAGGATTTCATGGCTGAATGAGGCAGACATTCAAAGAGAAATCATTCATTTATTTAAGCTGAATTAATGGTCCCATGACTTTCTCACATCCAAAGTACAGTGACGACTATTTTTCAGTAGATTACCTGGAGAAGAATGTTGGTTTTTCAGGAAAACTATTATCATGTGGTATAAATATCCCCACACCAGGAACAGATATTTTATTAGAGAAAAGGAGTCAGGAACGAAAGCAAAGGGTTCTCAGTGCTTTATGGATGAGAATCACGTCATGACAATGGCGGTCCTTGAACATCAGCAGAGACCTGAGCCATCACAGAAGGAAGCCCCTCTCCATTGTACTGAGGGGGAGATGATGCCGCTGTGGATGCTGTAGGGACGGGGTTCCTCCTGCCTCCCCAGACTCACCACTTTCTTATGCTCAAGCAGACCCCCAGCGGCCAGTCTCTGCATCTCTTTGCCTGGGAGCTTTTTTTATAATTGAGGGAAGTCAGATGTGCCAGGGAATACATACCACCCAGAAGCAGCACCAGCCCACAATCAACAACTAGCAGGACTTGGTATACCCCAGACCCTCACCCCTCAGTGGAGTAATCCCTAGGTATGGGGGCTACAAGCTACTAACACAAAGATAAAGTGGGGTGCAGGCTTTGGTGGGTGGATATTGGCTAGAAGTTAATGTAATAATATTGGTTTGCTTTCAAAGCACGTATATGAGTCTCTGTGTATATCTCTATGGGATGTGTGTATATATAATGTGTATTAATATATATGTAAGTGTGTATATACAATAAATATTATACATGATGTTTACGTATGTTACCTTCTATTTACAGAAGGTGATACTGTTTTTCTATTTGCAATGGTGTTAAAAAGTTTCCCTTTAAAATAAACTTATTTAAGAAAAAATGCTGGGTTGATTTAAAGAACATGCAGGTACATGATAGAATACGAATTATGCTATATATGATAAAAAAAAAATAGGGAAGGTTGTGAATGAATGACTAACGTTAGTCTGGTGTCTCCTGCTTCATATTCCTCTGTTGCTTCAGGAACTGTGGAGAGAAAGGAAAGCTGGTTTCAGGTCACCTGCCTCAGTTTCAAGCAGGGCAACTCTGTTTGTTGGGTTTGGAATTGGTGATTTAAAAAGTGAATTAGAAATACAAGCTATTAGGTATAAAATAGGAACTACAAGGACCTACTGTGTAGCACAGAATTATATTCAACATCTGAATTATATTCAACAACAGAACTATATTCAACATCCGTTATGATAACCTATAGTGGAATATAATCTGACAAAAACCTGAATCACTTTGCTGTATACATGAGAATACACAATATCATAAATCAACTATATGCCAATTAAAAAAAATCCAATATTGGCCTTGAATTGTACATCTAAAAACTGTAAAAATGGCAGATTTTATGTTATATATATTTTACCACAATAAAAAATGCAAAATATAAATATATGATTTTGTTTTAAAAAAAGAATGAATTAGAAGAGGGGGGTTACTTCTTAAAGGTATAGTAGTTGATACATTTGTCAATTTCAGGAGTCCAACTCAATTGATCAAGAAATTGGAGCCCACAGAGATTAGATGACATTTCCTAGCTCCCACACCGAGATTGTGACAAAGGCAGGGTGGGCAGCATTCTCATAATGCCCTCCAGTGCTCTTCCCACTGTGCTCACTTCCTGAGGTGGTGCGACTTCAACAAGAGGAGGGAGCGAAAGAGGAGGGAGGACTGGAGAGTGCCTTACAGGTGGGGGGTCCAAGAGCTCGAAGGTGTGCAGGCGGAATGCAGGTGACTCTCCCCGAGCCAGGTGGGAAGAGCTTTTTGACTGAAGGGAGAATTGGGACAGAAGGGGAGTGAGGAATAAGATGAGGAAATAGGTTAGGATCAGACTGGAGGGGAGCTCAAATGCCTGGAGCCAACTCATTGGAAAAGACCCTGATGCTAGGGAATATGAAAGGCAAGAGGAGAGGGCAGCAGAGGATGAGACGGTTAGATGATATCACCAGCTCAATGGACATGAATTTGAGCAAACTTTGAGAGATAGTGAAGGACAGGGAGCATGATGTGCTGCAGCGCATGGGGTCACAAAGAGTTGGACATGACTGAGCGACTGAACACCAAACAAATGCCTGGTGAGTGTAAGTTGCTTAGTCGTATCTGACTCTTTGAGATCCCGTGGACTGTAGCCTGCCAAGCTCCTCTGTCCATGGAATTCTCCAGGCAAGAATACTGGAGTGGGTAGCCGTTCCCTTCTCCTGGGGATCTTCCCAATGCTTGGTGAGGAGAATGTTAACACCCCAGGACTTGTGATCCAAATCTCTGGGCTGGGAATTGACAGATCAAAACCAGGCTGTAGAATGCAGCATGGTAGAAAATAATGGTGATCAAACATTGCTTCATGAACACACAATTTACTTAGCCTGTATGTGCCTTGGCTTTTTCATCTATAAAACAGCAACAGCATCAGAACTTCCCTCTTGAGATTTTGGTGAGGATTAATGGAAATTATATACTCCGAACAATGTCTGATATCTTGTAAGAGCTCAGTAAATAATAGCTCCTATGATCTCTGAGGGGCTTCCTAGGTGGGCCTGGTGGTAAAGAACCTGCCTGCCAATGCAGAAGACATAAGAGAAGTGGGTTCAATTCCTGGGTTGGGAAGATCCCTTGGAGGAGAGCATGGCAGCCCACTCCAGTATTCTTGCCTGGAGAATCTTGTGGACAAAGAAGCCTGGCGGGCTACAGTCCCTAGGGTCATTCAAAGTTGGACACAACTGAAGCGACTTAGCATGCACACATGATTTCTGAGGACTGAATTGACTCTAGAGATGGACGTGCCTTGGCCGAGCTAGCTTGTAGCTGAGCCAGAATTAGAAGTCAGATCCTATCATTTCTATTTCAACATTCTTTTTCTTTCATTGTATCATATTTTAAAACAGTGGGATATTTATTTTCTGATATGATTATTTCTGATATGCATTAGCATTTCTTCTTGCAAGGCATAATGCTCTTATTCTTTGTGAGCAGTCACTACAACGGTTTCCTTTTAGAAAAAGAATTTTGATCAATTTCTTTCATTCTCTAATTAATATATTACATTTAGAGTGAGTGCACTGTTTGCTTTGAAAAAGCCAGACTTTCCATTTTCAGCCAACTGATGTTGCAGCCTTATTTTAAACCTTATGAAGTTATGACATTTAGAATATAATAACTATTCTGATTGTTTCTTTGTGTCTGTGGAGAAAACATTTATTTCAACCAAATGCAATCTTTTCCCTCTTTCATCAAATGAATCATACTTATGACCCAAGTGCATCTGTTGTTCTTTATGATTCACTGATCAACCATGAAAGAGCAAACAAATCAAATGCTGAAACGTGGGTGACAGGTTATCTGTGATTCTCTCCAGGAGACTGCAGTCTGCTAAAGAGTCATAGACCCGGAGAGATGGCTTCTCATGGAGAAACAAAAGGTTTAAACCTCGCAGTGGGAAGCTTCCACTTTTAAGATCTGCACCTAAGAGATAGGCTCCCAAGACATCTAGCTTTGAAAGCCCATAGCGCTCTGTCCACAAGCGCCACCCACAAGGCTGTAGGAAAGTGGGCTCTTAAGGGGCTCCTGTCCTGGGACACATCCGCCCGAAAGCTCAGGGTGTAGGGCAGACACGGGTGCTTGCTGGTTTTGGAGTTGGCCTGGGGGCAGGTATCTGATCTGACAGGCATTTGGGGGCCTGCTGGCCTTCTGAGGGGGGAAGTGAGGGGTCTGCTGGCCACTATCTTGGCTCTCTGCCCACCACCTCTGGAGGCTGGGATTTCCCCAGGGGAACTTTTATAGGCATCTGGCTCTGAGTCTTTGTAGCTGCTCTCCAGGGGCCACTCCTTGATCGCTTTGATAGGCAGCCAGGCTTGGCATGCCTGGGTCCCAGGGCAATGTGGCAATCTGCGAGGTGGTTCTTGGTTGGTAGCCACCCGAGGCAGTGCATAGGTGGTGATCTGAGGTGTTCCCCCCAGTCCTGCACCAGGCTCTCTGTCCGGGTGGCCTCTTTGCTGGTCCTGGAGCTTTGACCCGAGGGACAGGGCCACCTGTAAGACCCTGCGGACGGGGATGTGCTCTTGGGGCAGGTACGCTAGTGCAAAGCATCTCTGCGCCCTCCCACTGCCTCACCGTAGCTTGTGGGTATCTCCCAGATGGAAGTGCATATGCTCATGTGGAGCCCCAGTTTGGGGGGTGGCTGCCCAGGGGACACCTCGAGATGATGGCCAGGGAGAATACCTTTGCAGTCCCGTAGCACTGTATAGACTCACATGCTTTAAATGATGCTGCCTGACAGTCTGGCTTCTTAATCACATGCCACCATAGAGCACGCTATTGTTCAGTCACTAAGTTGTGTCCTACTGTCTGCAACCCCATGAACTGCAGCACACTAGGCCTCCCTATCCTTCCCTGTCTCTGAATTTGCTCAAATTCATCTCCATTGAGTCAGTGATGCCATCCAGACTTCTCATTCTCTGTCGCCCCCTTTTCCTCTTGCTCTCAGTCTTTCCCAGCATCAGGGTCTTTTCCAGTGAATCAGCTCTTTGCATCAGGTGGCCAAAGTATTGGAGCTTCAGCTTCAGCATCAGTCCTTCCAATGAACATTCAAGGTTAATTTCCTTTGGGATTGACTGGTTTGATCTCCTTGCTGTCCAAGGGACTCTCAAGAGTCTTCTCCAGCATGACAGTTTGAAAGCATTATTTCTTTTGCGCTAAGCTTTCTTTATAGCCCAGCTCTCACAACCATACATGACTACTGGAAAAATCATAGCTCTGACTATACAGACCTTTGTCAGCAAAGTGACGTCTCTGCTTTTTAATACACTGTCTATATTTGCCATAGCTTTTCTTCCAAAGGGCAGCATCTTTCAATTTCGTGGCTGCAGTCACCAACTGCAGTGATTTTGGAGCCAAAGAAAGTGAAACCTGACACTGTTTTCACTTTTTCCCCATCTATTTGCCATGAAGTGATGGGACCAGACACCATGATCTTCATTTTTGAATGCTGAGTTTTAAGCCAGCTTTTTCACTTTCCTCTTTCACCTTCACCAAGAGGCTCTTTTGTTCCTCTTCACTTTCTTCCATCAAAGTGATATCATCTGCATATCTGAGGTTGTTGATATTTCTCCCAGCAATCTTGATTTCATCTTGTGAGTCATCCAACCCAGCATTTCACATTAGGTACTCTGCATACTAGTTAAATAAGCACAGTGACAATATACAGCCTTGGCGTATTCCTTTCACTTTTGAACCAGTCCATTGTTTCATTTCCAGTTCTAACTTGCTTCTTGTTCTGCATACAGGTTTCTCAGGAGGCAGATAAAGTGGTCTGGTATTTCAGTCTCTATGTTTCCACAGTTTTCTGTGATCCACTCAGTCAAAGGCTTTACCTTAGTCAATGAAGAAGAAATAGACATTTTTATGGAATTTTCTTGCTTTTCCTATGATCCAGCGAATGTTGGCAATTTGATCTCTGGTTCCTCTGCGGTTTCTAAATCCAGCTTATTCATCTGGAATTTCTTGGTTCTGCCGAAGCCTAACTTGGAGAATTTTGAGCATAATTTTGTGAAATGAGTGCAATTGTATGGTAATTTGCACATCCTTTGGCATCGCCTTTCTTTGGGATTGGAATGAAAACTGACCTTTCCAGTCCAGTGGCCACTGCTGAGTTTTCCAAATTTGCTGGCATATTGAGTGCAGCACTTTAACAGCATCATCTTTTAGGATTTGAAATAGCTCAGCTGGAATCCCATCACCTCCACTAGCTGCGTTTGTAGAATGCGTCCTACTGCCCACTTGACTTCACACTCCAGGATGTCTGATTTTAGGTAAGTGACCACATCATCATGGTTATCCAGGTCACTAAGACCTTTTTTATGTAGTTCTTCTGTGTACTCTTGCCACCTCTTCTTAATTTCTTCTGCTTCTATTAGATCCTTTCCATTTCTGTCCTTTATTGTGCCCATCTTTGCATGAAATGAAAACTCTAAATATGAAAAATAATCTTCCACTATCTCACCAGGAATCATTGACTTATTCATTCATGCCACTCTCTAATCTGTCCAGTTTATTTTCAGAATCTGTAATGACTTTTGTCTTCTTATATGGTGATTTTAAAATACTATATTTGTTCAGTCAAAAAAAACCTCTCTTAAAAAGTAATGCATGTGCTCTACTAAACACAGCGTTAGTTTCTAATGTGTATGTCAGTGATAAATTTACAAATATGCTGGATTACTCTTCTTTTTTTCTTGTGCTCTCCTGCAATAGTTCCTGGACTGACTTTGCTCATTGGTGCTTGTCAAAATAGATATGTTATATTCACCTCTTCAATTCATGCTTACTAAACTTCACAGATATATATATGATTCGCTGGATCATAATAATAATGATATATTATTAAAAACAAGCAATTAGCTTGTCATTTTATTTAAAAGTACAAAGTTCTAATTTCAAAAGCTCTGCATGCATTTACCATAATTATATGAGAATCTTTTCAAAGCTGCTTTTTAATCTTTTGAGTTTCCCTGTCTAACTTTGCCAAATACATTGATAATATTAATAAATCTTTACAATAATTATTTTTAAACAAATTTGCTTAGATTTTAAGACAAGTTTAATTTTTGTAAGCAATTTTACAAACATAGAAAGATACTGGGCATTCTTGAAAGCAATGATTTAAAAAGCTGACCTAATAAATTATCTGGTGTATGAACTTATATAAACGCACACCACTACATCTTATGTTATCATAAGGCTTAATGATTATGGTCTTAGGGTAACATGAAAGGTTTCTTTTAAGTAGTACCCAACATCTTTAAGAAAACAATTAACTTTTTTTACTTGGAGGCAGTGAGAAGGATTGGTGACTGTAATCATTTTTATCAGATCAATTAAAGTAAATGAGTTAACCATATCATTAAAACTTATTTTGCCTTAAATGCAATAATAATAATAATTGACCTCAATGGTCTTTGTCAGTATTACTGACTGGGTGAAAAAGTTAGTTCTTACTTCCTTAGGCATTAGATATTTTATTTCTTTCTCTTAGGTGAATTAAGACAAAAATGTATATGTGAAGACGTCAACATACCCCATATTATAATTAAGATTGACTAGGTTCTAATAGGAAAAGCAGCAGATATAGAATCTAAGAGGAAACACAATATTTAACATCCTCAGTATAATAGTAAAAGAAATGTATTAGAATGAAGATTTTTTAAATTATTGTATCTTGCAGTCAAAGAGAAACCCAACTGACAACAAATATGGAGTCAATGAGGGCATCATAATGACACTTGTAGCAAAATAAGGCCACCGAGTACAGATTCATGGGATGAGAAACAGTGATTTAGACCATGTGATACAGTTTTATAAGCCGTTAAAATTAGAGGTGAAAGGAAGTTGTATTAAATTACTTAGGGCAATATCTTTCTGCCTCTACAAGATTAAGAGAGCGCACTTCACAATAGATGTCTCCAGAAATTTAACTGACCATTCATTTAAATCTAAAGTGGATAGGCTGAAATTTAATAAGCATTTTATGTCCTGCATTAGATTGGCCCTAATAAGCAAATCTGAATCTTGTTTTCAAAATCAAAATTGCCTTTGGTGACCAGCACCTCTTTGCCTGTCTGTCCTTCCAGTGGGGACAAGCTCTTCAGAATAAGGGCAAGCATGCTAACAGACAAAGACAGCAGGACGTTCTCCAGGTATCTGGTGAACTGTTCAAAGCCATGGTCCATTAGAAACGACAAGGATTTGGCTACTTCAGAAAGGTAATTTGGTTTCAGGGAAATTAAGAGCCCTTTCCCAACCCCTGTAGTGCCCTTCTCATAGGGTAGAGGGGTAAACAGAGCATTCAGTTTAGAGTGTTCAGATGAGGGCAGAGAAACAGGCCATTGTTCCCTGAAGGCACCGCCTGCTCCGCGCCCTTGGGACTTAGCAAAAGCTACCACATATTGTTATTTATTGTCTAAGCATATGTCTGTCTTCCTGACTAGACTGAAAGTATCCCAAAGGCAGGGACAAAGGTGAGTTATCTGGGCATCCCCAGCACCTTCTATGTGCCCTGTTCAAATTTTTGCTCTGGATAAAGGTGATATTTTTAGGTAAATATTAATTAAGCTAGTTAATTAATAGAATTTAGAGAGGCTGAGGATCCATTTTTTTCTAAAAAGTGAATCGTTTATTATTTTTAATTTTTTATTAAAGTATAATTGATTTATAGTGTGTTAATTTCTGCCACACAGCCAAGTGATTCTGTTATATATACATATTCTTTTTAAAATATTCTTCCCCACTGTGGTTCAGCGTAGGATATAGAATATACTTCTCTGTGCTCTACGGTGCATGTGTGCTAAGTCTCTTCAGTCGTGTCTGACTCTGTGCGACCCTTTGGACTGCAGCCTGCCAGGCTCCTCTGTCCACGGGATTCTCCAGGCAAGAGTACTGGGGTGGGTTGCCGTGTCCTCCTCCAGGGGACCTTCCTCACTCAGAGATCAAACCCAGGTCTCTTACATCCGAGCTGCAGTGGCAGGAGGCTTCTTTAGCACTTGGCCACCTGGGAAGCCTGTGCTGTACAGCAGGACCTTGCTTATCCATTCTATATAGGAGAGCTTACATCTGTCACCTCCATCTCCCACTCCACCCCTCCCCAACCCCCTCTCCCCTGGCAACCACAAATCTGTTCTGCTTGTCCTTAAGTCCGTTTCTGTTTTATAGATACATTCATTGTGTCATATTTTAGATTCTACATAAAAGTGATATCAGATGGTATTTGTCTTTCTCTTTCTGACTTACTTCATA
The DNA here is from genome assembly GCA_007570785.1 of Antilocapra americana. Taxonomy (NCBI): domain Eukaryota; kingdom Metazoa; phylum Chordata; class Mammalia; order Artiodactyla; family Antilocapridae; genus Antilocapra; species Antilocapra americana. Next base: position 37,067,391 of record ML661885.1, read on the forward strand.
CAGTATAATAATCTCTAATTGCATCCACATTATTGCAAATGGCATTATTTTGTTCTTTTTTATGGCTGAGTATTATTCCATTGTGCTGATATATAGGTACCGCATCTTCTTTATCCATTCATCTGTTGATGGACATTTAGGTTGTTTCCATGTCTTGGCTATTGTAAATAGTGCTGCTATGAACATAGGAGTGCATATATCTTGAATTATAGTTTTGTCTGTATATATGCCCAGGAGTGAGATTGCTAGATCATGTGATAATTCTATTTTTAGTTTTCTGAGGAACCTCCATACTATTTTCCACAGCAGCAGCATCAACTTACATTTCCAGCAACAGTGTAGGAGAGTTACCTCTTCTCCACACCCTCTCCAGCATTTGTTATTTGTAGACTTTTAATGATGACTATTCTGAACTGTGTGAGGTGGTACCTTATTGTAGTTCTGATTTGCATTTCTCTAATCAACAATACTGGAGAAGGAAATGGCAACCCACTCCAGCGTTCTTGCCTGGAGAATCCCAGGGACGGGGGAGCCTGGTGGGCTGCCGTCTATGGGGTCACACAGAGTCAGACACGACTGAAGCGACTTAGCAGCAGCAGCAATCAACAATATTGAGCGTCTTTTCATGTGTCTACTGGCCATTTGTATTTATTCTTTGGAGAAATGTCTATTTAGGTCTTCTGCCCATTTTTGACTGTGTTGTTTGTTGTTGTTGTTGTTGAGTTGTGTGAACTGTTTGGAAATGAAATCCTTGTACAAATATTTTTTTCTCATTCTGTAGGCTTTTTGTTTTGTTTATCATTTCCTTTGCCATGCAAAAGCTTGTAAATTTGATTAGCTCTCATTCGTTTATTTTTGTTTTTATTTCTATTGCCTTGGGAGACTGACCTAAGAAAACATTGATACAATTTATGTCAGAGAATGCTTTGCCTATGATCTCTTCTAAGAATTTTATGGTATCATGTCTTATGTTTAGGCCATTTAGAGTTTATTTTGTGTATGAATGTATTCTAACTTTAGCAGTTGATTTTTTGCCTTAGTTAATGTGGGGCAGATCCCTTCTCTAGGAGAAAAAAGTGCCAAATGAGTTAAAAAAATCATATTGTATCAATTTATTTATATATATATATTTGTTTAAAAAATACAGTAAAGCATAAAATCATTAGAATATTTATAAAATCCAAAACTACAAATTAATCTTCACCACAGGTCTTTTTTGGTCAAAAAGTTATGCTAATTAAATCAGCACTTATCAGAGTTTGGGCTCTAGAGCTGGTCCTACATGGTATTAATAGTTATTACAATTAAAATTGTACCACAGTTTAATAATTTGAGAAAATTTGGGGTGAAACAAAATTATATGATATTCCTTTATTATAGGGTTTCTCAAAGATCTATTATTATAGGGTTTATTTTAATTCTTAAAAATTATGCCAACATGCTTTATGGACCTTCAAGATTGGAAGGCAACTGACATGGATTTATTAACATCATTTATCTCTTTTATGAAACAACTAAGGGATTAGTGGCTTGAGGAACACACTTTGGGAAATGCTAACTCAGACAGAATTCTAATGTAGGCTCCTTCTGCTAAAGAAATTTCACCATTGATGACCTGTATTGAAAGAACTGCAATGTAAAACTTCCTGGAATGATGGTTCTCAGTGCTGGCTGACCATTAGAATCATCCGGGAACTTTAAACATGCGGAAGCCAAGACCCCATCCCAGGTGAGCTAAGTCAGGGTTTCTGAGAGTAAGTTTTCCTACTGAGAAGATAGAAATAATATACTACCAACCTCACAGGATTATCATGAAACATAAATGACATCATATGTGTAAAATGCCTACTCCAGTGCCCAAAACGAAAGTTGTCTTTGAATAAAAAAAGTTTCTTTCTAGGGATAATATAGAATTTCAATTTTAAAATGTAGAGGATATTATGAAAATAGAAAATCACTATTTGGCTGGCCCTGTTTTGCATCCTTGAATGCAAAAACTAAAGGGTAAATGTATGATGAGAAATAGGATGTTTGCCTAGTCTCGAAGTATTTCCTCACAACATATTTATCCATTGCAAAGGGAAAATAATGACTTCAACAGTGGAAGAATCTGTGGACCCCATCTTAACTAAGTGAAGAAAGGTTGCCTCACTAGTAACGAGACACGTCAACATGACCTACCCCTGATCTCGTGCATTGAGACGAGCACGTCAGCACTTCTGTAGTACCGTTGCTAAAAAATACGTCTCCAGGGTTTCCTTACAAGGGAACATAGGAAAAACCCAAATCAAAGGACATTTTACAAAATAACTGGCAGCACTCTTCAAAAGTGTCAAAGTCATAAAAGAAAAAGAAAGACACACTAAGGAACTGTCCCTGATCAGACGAGAGTAAGAAACTATGACAAACAAATGCAATGCTTGAAACTGGACTTGATCAAGGACCAGTCCCAACTTTGGACATAGGTGGGATATTAGTGGGACAATTGGTGAAAATCCAGTGAGTTCTGTAGATTCTACATTTTCCAACTGCTATTACCTGGTTTCAACAACTGTGCTGCAGTTACATAAGATGGTAACATTCAGAGATGAGGGGTGATGCGTAGATGGAATGTGGTACTATTTTGCAGCTTCTTTGTAAGTCTGAAAATTTTTCAAAATGAAAAGTTGAAAAATTTTAATGTTTATTTCTTTCCTATTTGGACACTATAGAGAAAAGAGAATCAGCATTTTTTTTTTTCTCTTAGGTATTTTGAGTATAGGGGAAATATGTTCCTGTACTGTACAGTGTATGTTGAATACAGTGAAAAAGAGGCCCAAGGTGAACATTGTAACCAGCCTTTCATATGATTTTAATAAATGTGCTCTCTAAATAAATGTGGCCGGAGGATTTGGTAGAAGAGGGAAAACCAAAGAGATCCAGGAAAGTAGAGGGTAGGACAGAGGTGAAAAGAAATTGGGAGCTGCTGGAGATGGGTTTTGGAAAGAGTTCTTGAATAAGGATGCAGGAGGCAGACAGTTGTGAGAATAGGAAATAGCCATAATGGATATTAAGGAGGGCAGAGAAGGGACAGGAGCACTGAAGGATATTTGGCTGACATCATACATGTATGTTCTTGATATCCGCTTGTGAATCTATAGTAGAGATTTTGATTTTTTCCAATTTTTTTCTTTGAATATTAATCTATGCTGAGACTCATCCTTGAAAGGCCTGTGTTATATCCTGTTACACCAACACAAAGTCCAGGCCACGTGCCTGGTCTGTGAGACAGACAGCTTAACCATTTACCTGGGAGCCCTTTATGGAAAAAGGTAGCTTGACCCTGCACACTCAAGCCGCTGAAGGACCCTGCTGTGCAGTTCTCTCTTGCTGGGGATGAGGGAGGGCTGCTGTCAGTAGACTTGGGAAGAACTGCTGGCACGGGGTGGCCGAAGAGCTGTGTGGGGTCTCTTCTGGGTTGTCTTCACTGGCAGTGTCCATTTGCTTCTTCCCAATCACTTCCAAGATGGGAAGCCAGAAATGAATCTGAAAAGACACAAAGTTGGATGAAGAAGCATTAGAATTATTTCAGCTGCCACTGACATAAATTTTCCAAAAGACTTTGAAATGGCCAGAAAAGCTTATCCTTAAGGATTGTTTTGGTCTTTCATTGTCTACGCAATATTTTCCGATTCCGTAATTTGTAGATGGCTGATGGCAACAATGCAAATGATTCTTGTCCATGGACATGCAAATGAATTTCACCGAGTAGAATACAACTCATCCTCCTATCCACTCTGTTGGAAGAAGCCAGTTTTGCATCTACTAAGCAAGTTAATTTTGGTCTTCTCAGTGGTTTGTATATATGTGTGTGATTTAAATTGCTCTTTGAACTGGTTGGAATTTCTTACTGTTCCCTTTTTAATTGATAAGTTGAATAAAGTCTTTGACAAGTATTAATCTTATATGTGTTGAAAGTCATATATTATCATACATATGTATAAATATACATATATAAATATCATCATATATTTTTTTAAAAAACGTTAATGTTTATTTATGTAGCTGCACCAGGTCTTAGTTGCAGCATGTAAGATCTAGGTCCCTGACCAGGAATCGAACTTGGGTTCCCTGCATTGGAAGCTTGGAGTCTTAGCCACCGGACTACAAGAACAGTCCCTATGTCTTTTAATGCTGGACAATGAGCAAATTCTTTGGAGTTTACCAAGTTGTAGCAGATACTTCCCTTCTGTTCTTCATTTACTCTGATAAAATAAGTCTCTCTGGGCATTGTCCTTTAGCAGCCATTAGAGAAGGCATTCCCAGTAGCTTCTCTATGATAAGACTGAAAAACTCACTTGGCATCAGGGTTTTGAAAGATTATTCTTGCAGAATCTTCTGGACTGACCAGCATTATTGTAGAATCTTCTAGCCTTAACCATGTGTGTCTGTTCCCCATCCCTGCCCTCTCACCCCCAGGGTCTCCCCATCTTCTGCTGGGGATATAAGCCTTAATGTAAACTTGAAGAGTGCTTTGAAATTCCATTTGTCCTTGAAGCTCAAAATTTCCCTAGTTACAGGCTATATATCCCCATTTTGGCTTTACCTTTGTAAAGTACAGACGCAGTTTCCCTTTTACTTCTCGCACTGGCTGCTTTAATCTTTTCTTCAGTATCTTCGCATGGAGGTATTGCATGCGCTCCCTCTGCACGCTTGGGTAGAAGGATGCTGACACCAGGATTTTAAGTTGCATCAGGACGGAGGACAACAATCCTAGCGTCACTAGTATCACAAGAATGATGCTGAGAGGAATCCAGGTCTTAGACAGAAGGAGCTTAGGTTTAGGGATGCAGGTTGGTTCAAACAGAGATATATTAAAGGAAGAATCATGGATGATGTCTTGAGTCCCTTGTTCCTAAAATGAAAGAATAAAATCATCAAGATCCATGCCATTTTCATACCCTGTCCTAGTCTTTCTCTAGACTGCTCTGCAGCAGGGAGCTTTGGTGGAAGGAGCTGTTCCAACTCCTTTTATGTGCAATGGTTGGAGTGAAGAAGGCAGGAGTTTTAGTTGTAACCACTGCAATGTTCTCCAAAGTGGGTTTGGGGAAATACAGACTTCCTTGAGAGAAGCATATCAGGTAAGGTTGTTTGCTCTGTCTCTTCTTTAGAGAGAAATGATGCCCATGAGACTGTTGAAGGCTCTGAGAAAAAAAGCAGAGAAATTTGTTTGCTTCAGCAAATCCTTCTCCTAACAATGTTTGAAAGGACTTTAAAATTATTTATCTATTTTATTTCTGGCTGCACTGGGTTTTTAATTGCCTCCACACCGGCTTTCTCTAGTTGTGGCAAATTGGGGCTACTCTCTAGTTGCGATGCCTGGGCTTCTCTCATTGTGGTGGCTTCTCCTGCTGCAGAGCACAGGCTTTAGGGCACTTGAGGTTTCAGTAGTTGTGGCACACACATGGGCATAACTGCTCTGCAGCATGTGGGCCCTTCAAGACCCAGGGATCAGACTCATGTCACCTGCACTGGCAGGCAGATTCTTAACCACTGGACCACCAGGGAAAAGAAAAAAGTGAGTCACTCAGTCATGTCCGACTCTTTCCGTCCCTTGGATCATGTAGCCTGCCAGGCTCCTCTGTCCCTGGAATTCTCCAGGCCAGAATACTGGAGTGGGTAGCCGATCCCTTCTCCACAGGATCTTCCCAAATCAGAGATCAAACCCAGGTCTCCTGCATTGCAGGCAGATTCTTCACCATCTGAGCCACCAGGAAAGCCTGGACCACCAGGGAAGTTCTTTTCTAATAATTTTGACCTCATAACCCATGTATGGAATACCTGTTTCTATACTTCAGAGGATGTGGGATTCATGAAAGATGGTTTTAGCTCAACTGGAGGAGATTTTTTTGTAGCAGAGCCCATTAAGACCCAGTCACAGTCTCTGCATCTTGACAAACACCCCATCAGCAGATCACAAGGTCATAAAAATGTGGAGGCATTAAATTATGTTCTTGGTCACCCTTCTAGAGCTTGAAGTGGCAGGGATGGGGTGGAATTATTCTTGATGCAAAGATACTAAAAAGAGTATATTTACTGAAAGTGGCTCTAAAATACTATTTATAGAGGTCTCAAAATAGGACAATTTCTCATCTTTCTTGGATGCTAGGAGGGGTGCCTTCCTTCCTGCTTCAAGGCAGCAGAATAAACCAGCTGCCCTCATCAAGCTGACCCAGAGGGCAGATGACATTGGGCCACCCAGACAAGCCACCAGCAGAAGACGTGTGTGCTGATTCAGCTCTTACTTTACCCTGACCTGAGAAAGTCACATCATCTCTCAGTGGATCTGTTTTCCAATTTGGTAAAACAGGAATTAATGGACCAGATCCTGCCCACAAATAAACTACTCCCAGTGTAAATTAAGCACCTTGGGGATGGAGCATTAACCTTATAGACTGGAATACTTAGTAAGTTATTATCCCCCCAGCACCCTGGAGCCCTGGGGCCCAAAACCCGGAAATGACTTCTGAAAAGGACCCAACCACACCCAGAGAACACCATGCACCTTGGATTCACCCCAATACCAGTGAAAACTCTGGAAACCCCAATTTTGGTACTTTAACACAAATGTCAAGTCCAATCTGCAATTTCCCCAGCACTGTAGCTAGGCAGGAGAAAGCATTCTTGTTGCCTCTCCTTTTCTCTTATTAAAAAAAGACAGTTTGCCTGTGATTAAATAGGGAGTTTTTGGTCCCCAGAGCAAAGGCATGCACTCTTTTTAATACCGTTGAAGAAACAAACACATCGATTGAGTCAGTGATGAGAAATCCTGCAATAAGAAAGCAGCGGGTGTCCGGTCTGGAGAGAAGTTATTTAGTTTAGGGATCTAACCAGGGATTTTGCAGTTGGGAGTCAGGGTTGAATCAACACTTTTGTAAGGGCTTGATAGAGGGCAGTGTGGAAAACAAACTCTCAAAATACAGAGTGATGTGTGAAATGGTATCCCAGTGCTTTAAAAGGTGTTTGACTCTCCCAAGTAAACAATTAGTCAGAATGGCCTCAATTAACAAATGAAAAGACTCTCTCAGGTAGCAGACAGTCCTGAAAAGTAAATGCAGACAGGTGCTGGGCACACAGTAGGTGCTCAATAAGTAGCAACTTAGTAGCTATTTTTTTCTTACAGTGCCCAGCCATCCAGCCAGGTCTAGCGACCTCATCTCCCATCTTTCTTCTTTATTTAAAATCATATGAAAGTGGGAGGAAACTTGAACCAGTGTTTCTCCTCTTGCTTGACTGCTTTGCAAACCTGCCCCAGTGGAGGGACTCAGGAATCTCCAAGGGCATCCAGGAATAAGAGAGGCACTGCCAGTCACGTGGACCGGCCACCGGAGGCACGGACTCCCAGGCTCTGCAGGAGAGAATCTGAGAGGAGCCGGAACAGCAGTCTCCTACTCGCATCTGTTCCAGCTCCCACCACCCTGTTGTCCTTGTGAGTGTCCGAGGCGGCCTCACGCTTAAGACATCTTTGCATCCCCAGGACCCTGGCAACACCCCAAAATATATTTGTCAGGACACTGTCACTGGGAAGTTTCTGGGTCTTTTTTGAAAGGCAGAGATTGCTTCCCTCTCCCACCCCCATCTCCCCACCCCCATCTCCCCACCCCGCCCCCATCTAAAACAGTGAGAATTCACAAACCAGGCATGGATTTTGGCTGAGAGAGAAACAGGTGAGAGAGGAGCAAAAAGAGAAAGTAAGAGAGGAGCTGGTTAAAAACGGGACGACGGGAAGGGGATGGGCTGTGGGGGAGAGAAGAAGGGGTTCTTTTACCAGCTGTCCCCCAGGATCCAGCCAGCCTGGAAATCTTGTTTGGCTTCCATCTGAAACACTGCTTCCATTAGCCACTCTGCTCCAGATATCTTGAGCAACGGGGGGTTCTTGTAATTAACTGAAGTCTTCAGGGGAAGGGAATGCTCAGAGTAATCAACTCTGAGAAGCAGCCCAGGAGTGAGAGGGCCAGGGGCCAGGCAGCACCTGCTGACCAACAGAAAAGGGAGGGAGAGTGTGGCCCCTGCAGGATGAAGTGGGGTTTCAGAGGAGGGTTTCCGGGTCCCCTCCGAGATTCCCCACAGAGGCACAACCTCCTGTAGCTCCATAAAGAGGGAAGAAAGTCAGACACATGGAAACAGCGGATGGTGTTTTCACCAGCCCAGGCTAGTGCACACCACCCAGCATGAATGACATTCCTACACACACACACAAACACACATATACACATGCAAACACATACAGCTACACACAGTGTGTGCGCACATGCACACACACACACACTCGACACACAAGAGCACATCCCACCTAGCTCAGCTCCACAATGACTGAGTTTAAAAACAAGTAAGACAAGTAAATATCTGACAGTATGCAGATCCTCTGAAATGTCCAGAAAGGGTTCAGCCGTGTCTGACTCTGTGACCCTGTGGACCGTAGCCCTCCATGCTCCTCTGTCCACGGCAAGTATTGCAACCAAGCATACTGGAGTGGGTTGCCATTTCCTATGTCAGGGAATCTTCCCAACCCAGGGATTGAACCCACGTCTCTTGCATCTCCTGCATTGGTAGGTGGGTTCTTTACCACCGTGCCTGGGAAGTGGCAAGGGAAGCCCCCTGAAACATCCACGTAATCATAGACTGCCACAGGAAAAAAATGGAAAAGAGGAAAGATGAGATGAACAAAAACCACGGTCCTGTCTGTTGGGATACGGCTGCCCCAGGAAACTAACGCGGTGATCAAAGATGTTCAGAATGTTATCATGCAACACTAGGGTTTTGACTCAGTTTAACCAACTCGTTTGGGGCTCTTCCTACATTCCAGGCTCCATGCCAGGCACTGGGGATCCAGGAGGGAAATAAAATACTACCCTTCCTTGGGATGTTCACGATCTTTTGCAAACAGCTAGGATACCAGGTGATACGGGCCCGTGAGCACCTACCTGCCTGTGCAGTTTCAAGCGCACCTCGAGCCCTGGCAAGCTTTGGAAATGTTTGCTCACGGAGAAGATGAGCCAGTATAGCAGATAATCTATGGCTGCAAACAGCAGCCAGATATAGAGGTGGGTAAGAACTGGGAGGAAAAAGAGCCCCAGGTTCCTCCTGTCTTTAGGAGTCAGCCAGAAAGATGGGATGATGACGTACTTCTTCCTTTCTTGCTTATTCAGCGGGAGGACACAGGGCCTCTGTTCACGCCTCTCCCTTTCATCCAGCTGAACAAATTGTCTGGTGAGGTAGATGTTCTCAAACTTCCAGCCACAAGGGTCCAGGAATCGCTTCAGGAAGAGCCCAGTGCCAAGGAGCACCAGCAGCAGCCCCGTGAGGGCAAGGAGCTGCCGCCCCAGGGAGCACAGCACCTCGGTCGCCGTCACCATCCGGTACAAGACACCCAGGGCTTTGTCCGTGGTGTCGTTGAGCTGAGCCTCCAAGGCTTGGGTGGGACTGAAAAGAGAGACCTCCAGGGTCTGGTTCCAAGAAACAAGATCATCAAACAGACTCAAGTGAGTGACAAGGCCATACACCCACCGAACTGCTTCGATATATTTTTTCAAAAGTGGGAAGTGGATGGAAAAACTCTTTGCCCTCAGGTTGCAGGTTATACTGTCCAGGAGCCCTTTAAAGTTGTGAAAGATATTTTCCACGTGTCCGAAGATGACCACCCCTGTGCCCGCGGCAATCAAAGCGTTCCTGCCTTCACGCAGGCCGCAGGAGAGGAAGAACAGCAGAATGAAACACCGTGCATGCTTGGAGCAGCACAGCAGAACACACGTGGCCATCCAGGAGGTGACGAAGACGATGAATGAGGACAGAAACCAGTAGAAGGCCCCAGCGAGGAGGCCCATGGAAATTAAAGCGACAAAACAGCAAACGCCCACGTGTTGGGTGAAGGCCATCCATCCAGGGCTTCTTGGAGACACATATGTCCCCCAGAGGCTTAAGAAGATGTCGGTGCCTGTGGTCCAGACATCCATGCTCACTGTGTCCCTGAAAATGAAAAACCAGGGTCAGATGCTGCTTTTAAATGTCCTCTGTCACTTTGCAAAGGGCATGGAGATAGATTGACTGCAAAAAGAATGGCCATTATTTTTTACCCTTCTCAGTCTCCACACTATTATCGAACTTCAACTGGGTGCACTCGCCTGAACGCAGTAAAGCTCACCTACTGGCCCTGGATTGTGGGGAAGGGCCCTGAATTGTGGGGAAGGGAAGTACAGAGTTTATCCCAAGGTCCTCAGTGTGAGGCCACTCAGGAGAATGGGCAGCTTGTGTTCAAAAGACCTGAACTTGATATAAATGAGCTTATTTATGAAACAGAAATAGACTCACAGACACAGGAGACGAACATGGTTACCAAAAGGAATCATGGGGTGAGGCGTGCAGGAGAGATGAGTTAATAGTTTATGATTAACATGTACACACTTCCTGTATAAAATAGATAAAAATGCAGACCTACCATATGGCACAATTAACTGTATTCAATGTCTTTGTAATACCCTAGGGAAAAGAATCTGAAACAGAATATATGTGTGTGTGCGCATGCGTGTGTGTGTGTGCATGTGTGTGTGTGTGTGTGTGTGCATTTTCAGTTGTGTCTGACCCTTTGGGACCCCAAGGACTCTATCCTGCCAGGCTTCTCTGTCCGTAGGATTTCCCAGGCAACAATACTGGAGTGGGTTGTCATTAAGTTATGCATATATATATATATATATATATATATATATATATATATACACATATATGAAACTATATATATATAATTTAACTTGTATATATATAACTTAATCACTTTGCTATATACCTGAAACTAACACAACACTATAAATTAACTGTCAGTCAATCAGTTCAGTTGCTCAGTCGTGTCCGACACTTTGCTGTACTTCAATAAAACACATGGTTGAAAAAAAAAAAAAGACCTCGACTCCATAATGGATTTTGGGGAAGGACTGTTAAAGGCAAGGTCGAGGAGAGGCTTTCAGGGGCCTGATCAACTCACGTACCTCTTGATTGCTGGGTGAGTGTGACATTCCCAGAATTAACATCATCAACCTGGTTCCAACCAGTCTGAGGTCCACCTGCTATGGTCAGCCTGCAGTTAACTTCTTTCACCTGATGGAGGTTTTAATTTCTACAAAACAACTCAAGGATATGGTTCTGAATATTATCTATAGTCTGCGAGGAGGAACTAAAGGGCCCTGGACTTTGTTTTATGGCTAAACTCATTATTTTGTTTGGCTTGACTGTTTTCCTTTGTTTCTGTATTTTTTCACTTTTCTGATTACATTTGCTCTTTGGACTTGGAGAACACCTAGGAGGGTAAAGCTCTACTACAAACAAGAGTTGGGGCACATGGGGTTGGTTCCTGGGAAGGTCCTGCAGAGTACTGCTCAGTTGCAACATCTCCTTGAAAGGTGAATTTACTGCTTCCCCCATCAAGAGGTGAGAGAAATACAATCTGGTGGTGGGGTTTATTTCTCTAGCCCTTGAATTCTGGATGGCCTTGTGACACCACTGACCCACAGAACGTGGCAGAAATGACAATGTGACTATTCTGAGTTTATGATTCCCTCCTGCCTCTCTTGGAACCCTGCTACGAACTTGTTAACAAATCCAAGTGTATTAGCTTCTATTACTGCTAAAGCAAATTTCCACAGTTAGTGGCTTATGAAAATGTGAAAGTGTCAGTCGCTCAGTCATGTCCAACTCTTTGTGACCCCATGGACTATAGCCTCCAGGCTCCTCTGTCCGTGGAATTCTCCAGGCAAGAATACTGGAGTGGGTTGCCATTCCCTTCTCCAGGGGATCTTCCCAACCCAGGGATTGAACCTGGGTCTCCTGAATTGCAGGCAGATTCTTCAATGTCTGAGCCATCAGGGAAGCCCTTGTTAACAAGTCCAGGTGTATTTACCTCTGTAACTGCTATAGCAAATTTCCATAGACTTGGTGGCTTATAGCAATACACATTTATTCTCATACAGTTCTAAATGCCATAAGTCTAAAGTTGGTCCAGAGGGCTGGAGTTTCCAGGAGAAAATCCATTCCCTTGGCTTTTCTAGCTTATAATGCTGCCTATATTCCTTGACTTGTGGACTCCCCTCCATCTCAGAGAGAGCAATGCTTCATCTTCTTTTCTCTCCAACCTCTGCTTCCATCCTTCTGTCTTCTCTCAGGGCTCTGATCCTCTTGCCTCCCTCTTATAAGGACCCCTGTAACTATACTGGGGCCACCCAGATAATCCAGGATAATCCCTCCATCTCAAGATCATTAACTCAAGCACACATGTAGAATCTCTTTTGCCACAAAAGATAGCATAGCCACAGGTTCTGGGCATTAGGACATGGACGTCTTTGGTTGGGGCTCAGGGGGATCATTCTGCCTGTTTTACGGGTTGGACTGCTGAAGGACAAGAGGTGCATGACCAGTCTATTCCATCAACTCAGCCAACAGCCAGTCTACTGCCTGATATGTGAAGCAGGTTATCACATATCACATACCACACGTCACACATCGCATAGCGAGTCCTCAGCCGCCAGATGATCCCAGATAGTTGAACAATAATAAGAAATGCTTGTTTACTCTCAGCCCCCGAATTCTGTGCTGCTTCGTTAGGCAGTGATTGTTCACTGATAAGGGCAGCGGGAATGTGCCATGGGTCTTATTAACTGAAACAAACCTTAGGTTGATGGACAGCCTGCAGTTTCCTTAAACTGCTTGAAGTAAGATCACTTTCAGATAATCATCTATTTTCTTGTGCTCTAATTTTACAAAAAAGAAAGCACACTGAAGACATCCAAATTCAAACGTGGCATTGGACTGAGACTCATGTATTCAGCTCTGTGACACTGTGCCTTCCTTCCCTAGCTCGTCCTCCAAGGGCAGTTCTCTCCTGAGAATCTTATAAGGAAAATGAGAATAATTTGTCACTGAGTTAATCATCGTTTCTTTTTTCCCAGATCTGGCATAATTAAAATGAAGGTGCTAAGGGGTTGCTACTGCCCTGACAATCATGCAGATTAAGGTCCATGATGCACTCAGAGAGCCTTGGGTTCACTTGGAACAGTATAAAATAAATTTGAGCTCTCTTCGTTGACATGAAAATATCTAATGAGCATTATACTGTATCTATGGAATTTTAATGAAGACACTGATCAATTATTAAACCATCTCAAAGAAATCCCTTCTCACATCAAATATTGTGGGGCTGGATTTATGGAGTAGCTGAATATCATTCCTGCCAGTGAATTACACTTGTGATGTGAGAAAAGTGTCCAGGCATTGGCTGGAGGGCATGAACTGAGCAGCCTGAAATGAGGAAATGGCTTTCTTTCTGGGTTCAGGCAGAATGAGGTTAATGTAGGGCAGAAATAAGATGGGGAAATAGGCAGGTTAGGAACAAGCCTGTGGAAATTTCTCCAGCAATAATATAGAGGACTTGCAGGTCTTGGCACGTAATTTGAACGGGAAAGTTCATCGCAGAGAAGAGAAACAGGGAGATACTGTGTTGGAGAAGGGGCATTACTGTGTGGGACTGGCCATAGGGGAGATTCAAGAGCCTCCCCACAAGGGTGTTCTAACTCCATCTGGAGGAAAGGGTATGGGAGCAAATGGTCATTAGAAGGGTAACCATCAGAAGAACAGAGTTCTTTTTTCCCCTAAGCTTTCTTTCTTTCAGAACTGGAGGTTGGTTTGCAGGCTGGCAGTGAACTTTCCCATTCAGGTTACGTGCCAAGAGCGGCAAGTCCTCTATATTATTGCTGGAGAAATTTCCACAGGCTTGTTCCTAACTTGCCTGTTTCCCCATCTCATTTCTGCCCTACATTAACCCCATTCTGCCTGAACCTAGAAAGAGAGTCATTTCCTCATTTCAGGTTGCTCAGTTCATGCCAGTTTGGAGGTTGGAGGACTGATGCTGAAGCTAAAACTCCAATACTTGGGCCACCTGATGCGAAGAGCTGACTCATTTGACCCTGATGCTGGGAAAGATTGACGGTGGGAGGAGAAGTGGACGACAGAAGATGAGATGGTTGGATGGCATCGCCAACTCAATGCACATGAATTTGAGTAAACTCTGGGAGCTGGTGATAGACAGGGAGGCCTGGTGTGCTGCAGTCTATGGGGTCTCAAAGAGTTGGACACGACTGAGCGCCTGAACTGAACTGAACTGAGAGATACCATGCTTCCCTGGTGGCTCAGATGGTAAAGAATCCATCTGCAATGTAGGAGACCTGGATTTGATCCCTGGGTCGGGAAGATACCCTGGAGAAGGGAATGACAACCCACTCCAGTATTCTTGCCTGGAGAATCCCATGGACTTCAGAAGAGCCTGGCAGGCAGCAGCCCATGGGGTCACAAAGAGTCAGACAAGGCTGAACAACTAACACACACACTTTGAGTGTTCCTATGCACCGCCTCCACATCCACGCCTCTCTGACTCTCAGAAATCATGTATGGCCCCTGTGTTCCTGAACCGTCCCCGGCCTTGCCCTGCTTCACTGCCGGGCCGGAGGACTTGATCAGCCAGCAGTGAGCAGGTGGGGAGTTCCACAATGCCCAGCCCCAGTGCTGTAGGGAGGTGCCGCCTCTCCTCCTAGGCGCGGCCCCATTGCCTTCTTTGTCAGGGCTTTGGATTTGACCTCAAACCATTATGTGAGTAATTGGTGCACTAATGGGTATTACTTGCCTTTTGTGTCCTAGGGCCACTTTACCAATAGCCTCTCTCTGCATCCTCTCTGAACCCTCTGGAGACAGATGTTCTTTGCGTTTCACATAATGGACGCTGAGGCCCAGAGTGCTTGCTGAAATGTGTCAGCGACCACACAGAGCAGGTGGCACAGCGGGATTCAGGCCAGATCTCCCTGTCCCCCTGAACCATGCCCAGATTCCACGGCTCTGGGCTCAGTTGTGTGACAGGGTGCTCAGTTCACTCTATCTGCTGGAAACTCATCACACTTCCTGTCAGTGTCTCTTAAGACATTGTTTGTATGTCACAAACCCATTTCTAACTGCTTTTTTTTTTTTTTGCATCAAAATAGTTGACCCTGTGGGCCTCCCTGGTGGCTCAGACAATAAAGAATCCGCCTGCAATGCAGGTGACCTGGGTTCAATGCCTGGGTTGGGAAGATCCCCTGGAGGAGGGCATAGCAACCCATTCAGTATTCTTGCCTGGAGAATCCCCATAGACAGAGGCCTGGCAGGCTGCAGTCCCTGGGGTGGCAAAGAGTCGGACACACATGAACGACTAAGCACAGCACAGCACAGGTTATCCCTGTAAGCATGTTTCTCAAATAAGCAGATTTTTTCTCTACAGCAAATCACAGATCGCAGCTGTTTTATGTTTTCTAATATCCTTTATGAGGTACCATGTTGCTTGCTTCCTAAAAAATTAATAATGCATATTTTGGATTTGTTTTCCCCTTCCCCTGCCTTTATCCTTGTACATTGTGTTCTTAATAAAGAGATTTCTCTGCAAGTGAGAAACAGATTTATGGATCCATTAAAATTTTAACATTTGCCAATAAAATCTAATAACAATTATATAAGATATATGCCTGCAATTTTGTCTTGTAAGAGGCACATGTTTTCTTAACAAGCAACAGATCTAATATTATTCCCATTTGATTTGGCGTTGAAAACAGCACATCACCAAAAGACACCAAATCGTTCTGCAGCAAGAGGCCATATGCCTTCCCTCCTATTTTATATTAATTTAATATCTCAAGCCACAGGGAAGAGCCTTGGACCATGAGCCCAGGACTGGCCTTCCACTCTGCCCTTCCATCACTGTTGAATGAGGCCTTGATTTCTTCACCAATCTCTCCTCCTCATTTTCCCTACTTGAATAGAAGACATGCTTGAGCTCCTTCCTGGTGAGGTTTAAGGAGAGGAGCTTTCACAAGCAGGTTAAAATACCCTGGAGATAAGGTACCCAGTAAATGCAATCTGTTTCTTCTTGTTTCTTTGCTGCCACAGAGAATTGAACCTTTGTTCTCTGAAGCTCTTTAGGCAAGGCTTGAAGGCCCTAAGTATGGGAGGCTCAGAAGCAGGAGCGGGGCTGCTCCGCCTTCCCAGCACTGGCATTTGACACGGTGCCTTTATTAATAGCTGTCTGTTGATGTCTATTCTCTGGTCCTACAGAGGTGCAGTCATTCTGCTCATCTTTCTTCCAATGGCCCCAATCCTTTCTTTTTAGGAAAAAAAAAACCCCAAAAACAGGGAATCAGGATTTGGATAATAAGCCAGTTGCTTATTTTTTCTCAAAGACTTTTTCAGGCAGATATCAGATTTTTTATTTTATTTTTAGAGCTGGAAGAAATCTTATAGGTCAGAGTTTCTTAAACTTGAGTATGTTATCTCTCGGGGAGTTGTGTCAAAATGCAGATTTTGATCCCAAACATCCAGAATGGCACCTGAGAGTCCACATTCTTAACAAGGCTTGGGTGGTGCTGATGCTGCTGATCTGAGAACCGGACACTGGGTCGCAGTCTCTAGAATTCAGCACTGTCTGACAGCACCTCAAGTGCTGATGGAGACATTCTGTATCTGAGCTGTCTGACATGGTCAGCACAGGCCCTGTGTGACGACTGAGCACTTGACCTAGAACTAGTGCAACTGAGAAGTTGCATTCCTAACTTTAGTTTTAATTCATTTAAATTTAAATAGTCTCATGTGGCTGGTGTCTGTGTACTGAACAACACAGCTCTAGATGACTAACACCTGGCCAGCTGGTTTCCACAGATGAGCAAATGAAAATCCAGAGAGGCTGCTGGACTTGCCAAGGCCATTCCAACACTCGAGGCGGAGGTGGGAAGCAGACCCCAGTTTCCTGCCACAGGGTGACACATTTCCTATCCCATCTGAGTCTTCATGAAGCCCATTTTAAAATCCCTACCAGAGTTCCTAAGCAACAGAGTATCACGTTTCCCGCATACCAAATTTGCCTTCAGCTATTTCTAAATAAATAATTAGAAAAGAAGAACAAGCAAAATAGTAATAACAATAACAGATAATATTAATAGTGATCAGGTTGTTACCGAGAGTCTGGCCACTGTTATGGCATCTGAAATACATTATTCCCAATCTTCACCACAGCTCTGTATGATTATATCGATACAGTTTAGATGAGACAACTCAGGCTCAGAGAGGCTGAATAACTTGCCCAAATCCACAGAGCAAATAAGCAGAAGAAACAATTCTATCTCATGTTTAAGTAGTACTGAGGATTCAGGATAGGCAAGCTTCTCAGTTTCTCTTTAACATGATCCTCAAAGAGTAGTTTCTAAATCTGGTTGAACTATATTCCCCAAACACCAATCACGCACGTATCATGAAATGCATATTCAACAACGTGGGTATATGCTCTCCTTGCCTTGTCATCTGCATTGTGTGTCCTCCACCTTCTCTGCCAGCACAGATTAGCTGAATCCTCCAGAGCTGACAATGGATTTCGAGCCGGGGGTCAGGCCCATCCTGGTCTGAGGTCCAGGCTGCAAGGAACGTGTTCTTCCCTGGTCGGGAGATGAGACCTGTATTCAGTGTTGGTCCCCACTTTCTCAACTGGGTGGGAGGTCAAGGTCAGGGTTTTCCCTGATTTAGGGCATTAGGGTAGTGTGGGCAGCACTGAGGTTTTCAAATGCCTGCAGGGGTCAGACGGGCACCATAAAGAGTGAAGGAAATCAGGAGATAGAGACTTCTTGTAGGGCAGGGGTGTGGGGCAGTGGGTCTTGGGGGATTATGAAGCCCAAGCCCCAGTTGAAGTTGCCACACCCCAGCAGATTTTCTGCGGCCAGATTTTCTGATTTTTTTCAAGAGAAGCCAGAAATCTCATTTTCTTTGGGTAACATCTGAGTTTTTCTTTTCTTTCTTTCTTTCTTTCTTTTTTTTTTTTTAAAGTTGACTCAATTTATTTTTAAATAGTCTGACAAAGCTTTTGGACAGTGGTCATCAGTTTGCAGTCCTTGGCCTTTGGGGAATCCTGACCTGACTTCCTCCTCCTTTCTCTGCTCTGCCTTCCTCCTCATCTTATCCTGCTTGTTCTGAATTGCCTTTCTCTCTTTTTATCCCCTGAGACATTTTAAAAAATCATGCTGTAGGCCAGATTCCAGTCTCATGCATAAAGGTTTTTCTTTATGCCTTGGGAATATTTATTTCTGCCCAAAGATCTCCAGCTCTATTTTATTCCCTTCTCTTGTGCTACTGGATTGAGCGCCTCACCTCCATTGCTTCTTCAGCAGCACCTAAAAGTCTCACCGGATCTCTTTAGCCTGTGGTTCCCATGTATCATGCCTCCGTTAGCAACAATGTTTATGTCCTGACTCAGTGTCACTGTCTCCCCAGGACCATGTACCTGTTTTTTGCCTTTACCAAAAGCAATATCCCAAGAATAATGACTACTTTTCTGCCTTTACCCCTAAACTCCAGTTTCACCACACCCTGGAGCCAGGAAGCCAGTGCTGGAGTCCACAGGAGACTATCACCGAGGACCCATCTCTCTTTCGCGGGATGAAAGTCATTTTTGTGTGGCTGGGTTGCTGTGCTTAGTCGTCACTCAGTCGGGTCCGACTCTTTGTGACCTTATGGACTATAGCCTGCCTGGCTCATCTGTCAACGGGGATTCTCCAGGCAAGAATACTGGAGTGGGTTACCATGCCCGCCTCCAGGGGATCTTCCCAACTCAGGGATCGAACCCAGGTCTCCTGCATTGCAAGCAGATTCTTTACTGTCTGGGCCACCAGGGAGGAGGGAACAAGTTAAGAAGCAGGGGCAGTGATGAGAAGCACTTGGTCCAAGCAGGGAGCCAAGCAGAACGTGCGGTCTGTGTACACAACTTGAGCCCACACTTATCTGCTTCCATGCAGCACTGAGCCGTTGCTATGGGAAACAGAAGCAGCCAGGTCCCTCCATCAACCTGCACACGACAGCAACCACCAGTGGGGAGGCGCATTCACAGTGGATTCGGTGGTCTTTCCCAGGAGGTATTAAATGTCAGTGGTTGCAGCAAAATGCCTGGCATGGAGGGCATGGGCTCCCAGCTCCCATCCCTTAGCCCCAGAGCTCTGTTTACCCTCTTTGTTGGGGTGTCAGGGAGACGAACATTCCAATGTTGTCCTGTGATTCTTTTGGGCCCAGATTAACTCACAAGGCGCAAAGTATGCATCCTTGCTTCAGATATAAGGCCCAATCAACAGCCATGACAAAAACTACTGGAGCCTCTGAAGCAGCCCTCCCCGGGAGCCTTCTGGGTGGAAGGGTGTTGAAGATGCATACACGCCACCAGTGCCGCTCTGGGGCTGATAGACAGAAACCCACAGGCTCTCTGCTTTGGCAAGTGCAGGAGAAGCCAACTCAGCCTTCTTTAGGGAAAGACCCAGAGGACAAGCACCTCAGCATTGTCCTGTTTCTCCCCTCCTTCCTCGCGTGGGGAGCACTTGCCTGGCTTGACATCACAAGATCTCCAGTAAGGGAGACCAGCTCCGATGGCGCCTGCCCACCAGGTCCGCTGCCGATGCACTTTCTCTGCTCTGCCAGCCCCGTTTTGCTAATCCCCTGCAGAAACCTAATCTGCACCCGTCAGCCTCTCACTGACTTCAGGGCTTGGTGGGAATCTCTAAGGGAATCTGGAGAAAGGGCAGAGGAGGCATAGAAAAAGAGCGTGAGGCTGGGAGACAGTAGACCTGTGACCTAGCCTGGTCCCCTGACTCTCTGGAGACCACAGAGGTGACATGGGCTAGCTGAGAAGCTCAGTTCTAAGGGTCCTCTAGACCACGGTCTCGGGAAGGAAGGCAAAGGAGAGCGGCCGAGCCCACTCTAGGCAGTGGCATTCAGCAGCTGCCCAGGAGCCCCCAGAGAGGGACATGAGGAGAATGGAGCGTTTCTTGTCCTTTCTTTTTTTCTTTTTTTTTTTAAACTCTTGCAAACTTCATAAATTGGTTGGGAACGCACTGTTCTCTAAGCCTGCCAAAATAGCACGAGCAGCGCCGAGAGGTGGAATGAGTTCCTTATCATTTTGTTTCCATCACTCTTGCCTTGGGAAAGCCAGCAAACGCCTTCCTCTCTGAAAGCAACCTTCACACAAGAAAGGAAAGATTAATGAAAGCTATCGGGGTAAACCGAGCAGCGTCTACAGAACATTTCAGTCCAGCTCGGCATTGTCTGTGAGGCCTGGCAGCCCTTTTGTAGCCAGTCCCGTTCCTCTCCCCGACCCGAGGCTCGGTTAACGGATCAATTCTTCAAAAGCCTGGGGTGGCGCAAGTCCACGCAGCTGTCTGTTAAGAAGATGCTCAAGCTGCTGTCCTCCCTGAGAGGAGAGATTCAGATCCCTCAGACCATTATTAACAAAAGCTTTCTTTCTGCTATTTCTGTTTACCCGGTAAACTGTCAGGGACAGAAACAGGGGCTTCAAGTTTCCTCTGGTCTCATCTGTTTATTCCAATTTACTAATACTTAATTTTTTCTTTAAAAAAAAAAAGCAATTTCAAAATCAAGATTATTCTGGAAGTTTACTTACAGGTTCCTCTCAGGTTCTTCTCTGAATGCAGCAAGGCCCTTCCCAAGGGCTCTGAGTCTTGATATACAAGAGGGAAAAAGGAAGTGGAAGTAACGGAAGGGTCACATCGGCATGAATCAACCTCTTTAATTCTCCGCAGAAGTGACTAAGTCATTTAATATTGACAAAGAGGGTAACCGATGCAAAGGAACTACATGTTTCTTTCTAATGTTTTCCTCAGAATAGATGTTGCAGAAATAAATTCTAGAAAATAATGAAATAGGATGTTTTCAAGCACCCAGTCTCTTGCCTTCTTCCTCTTCTTCCCTTACTCATACTCCCCACACCCATCCCTACCCCAGAGAGGGGACCAAACATTCCCCATTCCCACTCCCACTCCCAGATGAGGCAAGAAGGAGCCTCCTCTGCCCTGACGACCCGAGACAGGTGTAGCACTCTGCATCCTGTGTCGCCATCTTGCTAGGACTTCCCATCCTAGACATTTAGCTTCAGTTCAAGAGAACCAGCTTGTGGGGTTGCAAGGAATTAGGAAAGCCCAAAACTCTTCTACACAAGTGGTCTTCACTTCTTCACTGAAACCCACAATAAACCTGCCTGAACTTTTATCTTAAGAAAGCACACATTTAGGCCAAAATGCAAGCATTCCTGAGAAGGGTCAATGCGAAAGGAAAATCTAAGACAAGTAACTGTATAGCTGGGACATTGAAAACTCACATCAAGCTCAGTGAAGATACACAAACATATGATGTTTACGAAACACAGCTGTCCATCAATAAGCAACAGGGATTCAGCAAGTTTTGTGAGTAAATTAATATTACAAAAAGCCAGTGAGCCTCACTGGAGAGGGTTAGAGGGGAGTGAACACAGGAACAGGGAGCTGAGTTAAGAGGTAGGACAGTGTATTCATCAGGGTTCTCCAAAAAAACAGAACCAACAGGCTGTGTGTGTGGAAAGAGAAAGGTTTATTTTGAGGAACTGACTCACATGATTGTGGAGCTGGTACCTCTAAAGCTAGCAGGGTGGGCCAGCAGGCTGGAGACCCAAGGAAGAGTAATGTTGCAGCCGGGGTCCAAAGGTGAGCTGCAGGCTGAATTCCCTCTTCCTTGGAGGACCTCAGTCTTTTCTCTCCTAAGACCTTCAACTGATTGGACAAGGCCCACCCGCATCCGAGAGGATAATCTGCTTTACTCACAGTCTGCTGACTTCATTGTCCATCTAGTCTTAAAAATTATCTTCAGAGAAATGTCTAGATTCATGTTTGACCCAATATCTGGGTACTGTGGCCTAGCCAAATTGAAATAGGAAATGAATCATCACAACCAGATTGAGTAATAGTAAGGAAAGACAAAAACATAGGGCTTTGCTTGTTCACTTGTTTAGATTGTAAAAGGTGAATGGACAGAATTTGGTAGCTGGGGGAGAGAATAAAAAGGAATCAGTGATGATCAGAGCTTTCCACCTGAGCCAGGAAGAGCATGGAAGCACTGGTTCTGAAAGAATGCGGCTGGAGAAACAAGGTCCCAGACAGATGACCGGATGGAAATATCCATCCTCTGAACAGGCAGGAATGTGGACCTGGGCATAGGAGGGGACATGAGGTAGAAAGACAGAGCTGAGAGTTAGCCAGACATATGCTTGCAGGGTAGGTGGGCTTCTCAAGTGCCACAGTGATAAAGAATTCACCCGCCAATGCAGGAGACACAAGAGATGTGACTTAGATCCCTGGGTTGCAAGGATCTCCTGGAGAAAGGAAATGGCAACTCACTCCAGTATTCTTGCCTGGGAAACCCCATGGACAAAGGAGCCTGGCAGGCTACAGTCCATGGGGTTGACCGAGCAACTGAGCTTGCTCAGGCACACATACACGCATACACACACACACACACACACACTTTCAGAGTAGCATCCAAGGATATGGAAGTGGAGTGAGGGGCTCTGTTTGTGGTGTGTTGGGTTACTTGGCACCTCCCTGGTACTCCAAGGGCCGGGGCTGCTTCTGTGTCACTAAGCTCACAGAATACATCAGGGAAAGCATTAGGAACATGGCTGCCTGCATCGAGGAAGAGAGGCGAGTGCAGTGGGAAAGGAGGCATTCCAGACAGAGCAGGTCACGCCTGCAAATGCAGGGAGACCAATGAGAGGGCTGACACAACTCTAGATGTTCCACTGAGGTGGAAGGGGCTAGGGACAAGCAGCCACAAATGATGCAGGCAAGCCTGCTAGAGCCACATCCTTGACAGCGCATCATGTCAGGGGGCCTACTTAGTCCTGAAGGAAATGAGAGCCATCGAGGCAAGATGTTTTCATTCAAACAAGAAGGTCCAGACCACAGCACAAATGCCTGATTGGGTAATCCAGACGCGATGTAGGGGCTCCAAGACAGGGACGCATTAGGGAAGGCAGAATCGGAAGCTGGCTGGAGACTGTGAGGGCAGGAAGATCATGAGGTCCCAGAAATGGCCCTTCAGTAAAAGGGGTGGGCGCAGGAACCAAAGGTGAAGAGGGGAGGGGTAAGTTGAAGTGTTAAGGATGGAAACAGCGAGGTGAGGGCAGTAGTAGAGAGGTAACGATTTTGGTTTTTGGAAGAACAGAGAAAATTCAGCATATAAGGCTCACCAAGGAGATCAGATGGGGGGAAAGGAAGAAAGCCCTCTTAGGGAAGGAGAAGAGGGGGCCTTTTGCTCAAAGAGGAGGGGAAGAGGCAGAGGTTGCTGGCTTGAGCAGAGCAAATGTGGGAGTAGGTGCTGGAAGAAGCCCTGGGAGGAGTGGGAGGACCTCAGCCCCCAGGGGCCATCACAGGGAGCCAGGTGCTTAGTTTGGAGAGCTGCCTGGCAATGCCCAAGCTAGGAGTGAGAGAAAACGGCCATCTGGGTTTAGACCTTAGAGATGCCTAAAACTGGGTGCAACTTGAGGTTGGGGGCCTGGAATGCAGGTAGATAAGATTCAGCTGTTGCTGCAAAATTTCTTTCTGGTGCAACTAGTGAACTTAGAGAATTGGAAAGCTATGCTCAGCGAGGTAGTGCAACCTGATTCAGCTCAAATGTTCCTCAGTGGCTTTGAGTCTGCAGTAGTGGGCTGGACTCTGAGAGTATCTGTACTCCTCAGATAAATGGCTTCAGAACAGCAACGGTCCTGATATGCAGAAACGATCTGATTTCAATGCGAGGGCCTGCTGATCGCCAGCCAACTAAGACTGGGGCCTGAACTTCCAAGGCATCTCTAGAATTCTGGTTGAGATGGAACAGTCACTCACTTCACTGCTGAAGTGAGTTTACAGTCCTAGAGTCAGGAACATCTCCTATTCTTTCTCCAGCATCAAGAATGTCTGCCCCACAGAGGTGATTTTCGATTGGATGAGTTATGAAGCACAGATACTCCAGGGTTCACTGGAGACCCATGTGAGTCATCCAGCCCACGGATCCTTCTGCAGAAGGAGGGTGTTTTGTGAGGCTGCAGGGTCTGGCATAGACAAGTGCAATCAGTTTGTCCATTTAGCAGCTTTTAACCTCTTAAAAATTGTGACAGTCTCTTCTGAACAACATGTTAGAGCCAAGAAATTCCAAATGTTGAATAAACAGAATTCTGTCCCATGAGGCCAGCTGCACTATCTCAGCTCTAAAACTCTCTTCTTTTCATTTCAGAGTGATAATCCCGGGTCTATTTTTACTGCGCTTATCCCAGTGATGTCCTTTCTAATTCCAGACCTTGATCATCTCTGCTGTTTGAATACTGGAGTCTTCAGCATTTAGTACTCACTTCTGTAAGGACGCTGTTCCTCGCCTCCCACTTCCCACCCCCACCTTTGCCTTATGTGTCATCTCCAGGACCTTTTCTGGCTCCATCCTCTTTTTCTTCTATTCAAGTTCACTTTTTCAAGCATAACTTGGCTGGGTTCTGGGACTTCCCTGATGAAAGAGGCATGATGCTAAAAGCTCACATCTGGCTGTTAAGACAGATGCAGGCATAAGCCAGTCTAGACAGAAGGACAATGATGTTATATAGAAAGACCTGCCGGAACTGGGATGGGCAACCCTCTCCGGGGTAGAGGGTGGAGTAAGAGAGAGCCAGCAAGAGGAGGAGGAGGCTGAGTGCTGCAGTTGGAGAAGTGGGAAGGGAACGAGCTGAGCCACAGTGCCCTGGAGGTGCCAGTGGAGCCCGGTGGATGCCCACGGGGAAACACTCTCCCTTCCCTTTCCCTGACTCTGCACAGTCAGACCCTGGATTTGGGACCCCACCTTGGCCAATGAGACCCTAGGGGAAATCTATGAGAAGCTCACAGCAGAGTTGTCTTCTCTCTTAAAAAGATGTATGAAAGAAGAAATAAGTTCATCTTTACTAGACCTGGCTGGGTCTGCATGTGACTTCTTGAAAAGCTACACCCATTTTCATAACATGAGGGGAGACAGAGCCAAAGATAGGAGGAATCTGTGTCATCAGTAGCATCTGCAGCCCCTGAACAAACCCTCGACGCTCTCTGCTCCCAGAGCCCTGATACAAGACCCCAAACATATCCCAGTTGTTCAAGTCAGTTTTTAAAAAGTAAACTTTACTTTTTAGGGCAGTTGTAGGTTTACAGCAAAGCTGAGCAGACAGTGCAGAGATTTCTCCTCTACACCCGGTCCCACACACCCTTGACCACCCCCACCGTCAACATCCCACACCAGAATGGAAAATGTGCTACAACTGATGAATCTACACTGACATGTCACAACCACCCAGAGCCTGTAGGGTACATTATAAATCACTCTTGGGTCCTACATTCAATGGGTTTGGACACATGTGTCTGCAATAACAGTGAACACTCAGTCAGACAGAAAAGTTTCACTGCCCTAAAAATTCTCTGTGTTCTCCCTGCTAATCCCTCTCTCCCTGCCAACCTTTGGAAACCACTGTTCTTTTTACTGTCTCCAACGTTTTGCCTTTCCACAACGTCATATAGCTGTAATCACATGATATGTAACCTTTTCAGAGTGGATTTTTTTTTCACTTAGTATTATGTACATAACTTTTTTCCATCAGTTTCCAAGGTCAAGTCACTTTTAAATACTACCTTATTGAGGTACAATGGACATACAACAAACTGCACATATTTAAACTGTATAATTTGGTTAGTTTTGATATATGGGGACACCTACGAAACCATCATCACAGTCAGGATAGTGAACAAACCCACTCCCTCGGAAGTTTCCTGGTGCAGCCCTGTGACCCCTCCCACCTTCCCCTCCCTACTCCACCCCATTCATAGGCCACCACTGATCTGCTTTCTTCCACTGTAGATTAGTTTGCATTTTCTAAAGAACTACACAGTATGTAGTCTTTATTTTTTTTTTTGTCTTTTTTCATGCAGTGTAATTATTCTGAGATTTCTCCAGATTTCACTCTTTTTGATTGCTGAGTAGTATTCCACTGAATGGACACACTACAGTTTGTTTATCCTTAAACTGGTTGATGGACACTTAGGCAGTTTCCACTTTGAGGCTATTAAAAATAAAACTGCTGTGAACGTTTGAAAATCAGTCTTTGGATGGACACAACTTTCATTTCTTTTGGGAAGATACCTAGGAGTGATATGGCTGGATCATACAGTAGGTGCGTGTGTATCTTTCAAGTTTTCTAAAGTGGTTGCACCATTTTACACCCTCTCCAGCAAAGCCTGAGAGGTCCAGTGGCTTCATGTCTTCATTAGCATTTGGTATGATCAGTTTTTTTCATTTAACCCCCTCTAATCAGTATGTGGTGGTGTATCACTGTAGCTTTAATTTGCATGTGTCTAGTGACTCATGATGTGGAGCATCTTTTCACGAACTTCTTTGCCATTCCTGTATCTTCTTTGGTGAAGTACCCATACCTGTCTCTAATTTGTTTTTAATACAGCTGCAACAGTAACAATTTCTTTCTGTTAAAATATGTACCTTCTTTACCAAAACAATGCTTATTCATTATTGAAAATCACCCTTTAACTTTACCATTCAAAGTCATTGTTTATTTTATACATTTCAAATATTTTTCCAGTTCGCAATTTGCATGTTAGTTTCATTTACAGGTCTGTTTTTTAATATATAGAGATTTTTTAAGTGCTACCCCTCTTTGTCATTGAAGCCATAATTATATAGTTCGACTCTCACCACCAGGGTTGTTTGCCTATTTAACTATTTAATCTATCTAATATTATTTGATAAGTTATGAACTGGATACTCATAATAGTTTCCTACAGATGTAACAAATGGCCACAAACTTAGTGGCTTAAAACAATAGAAATGCATTCCTTCATAATCCTAGAGGTCAGACGTCTGAGATGGGTCTCAGGGGATTCAAATCAAGGTGTCAGCAGTGCTGATTTTCTTTCTAGAGGTCCCAGGGAAGAATCTGTGCCCTTGCTTTTCCTGGCTTCAAGAGTCTGCCCACATTCTTTGTCCAGTGTCCACCTTGATCTGCAAAGCCAGCAATCGCATCATGCCAAACTCTACTTCCTTCCTCATAAAGTTCTTTGATTTTGAGCCTCCTCCCTCCCTTTTACAACCCTTGTGACTACTCTGGCCCCTCCTGGATAAACCAATATAATCCTTTGATTTCAAAACCCATGATCCAATCATATCCATTTGCCATTGTAAAGTGGCACACACCCAACTTCCAGGAGTTAGGACGTGCAACTCTGGGGCGGGGGGCATTATTCTATCACAGGATCTAATATTGCTTTTTATCCAAATGGTTCACCAGTTGGCCCAATATTATTTATTAAATAATCAATCCATAATTTCTCTACTGATTAGAAATGTCAGCTTCATCATATAAAAAATTCATAGGAGAAGACATTTTTATTTCAGAACTTTCTATTCTGTTCCTCTGGTCATTAGAACACATTTTTTCTAACACGGGTACATGGTCCCTGTTGGTACAGGTCACATTTCAAATTCCTTTCAAACTCTTGAGAGCTCCACAGTCCACTTCTGTCCCTCTTCTCAGCCTCATTGCCGACCTGGGCTCCAGCCACAGGCAGGGGAGCCTAGTAACATGGTGACCTGTCTATCCTGTAGGTGATACAACCGTATAAGAGTACCACCTTCTAAAGGGACACCAAAGTGAAAATACAAGGTCTACAAGATGTGTAATGATGGGATGCCACCTCATACTGTGTGAAAAATAATGAACTATATTTTGATGTTTTGGGCTTCCCTGGTGATACAGTGGTAAAGAATCTGTCTGGCAGTACAGCAGACAAAGGTTTGATCCCTGGTCCCCCAATTTTTTAACACAAGGGACCAGTTTCGTGGAAGACCTTCTTCCACAGGCGGGAGGAGGGGATGGTTTTGGTTCCCCCCACCTTCCACCACTCACCTCCTCTTATGCGGCCCAGTTGCTAACAGGCCACAGATCGGTCCATGGCCCTAGGTTTGGGGACCCCTGCTATAGAAGGAATAAACTATCATCTTTGACTTCGAGGCATTCCCAATCTGATGGAAAGCTCAAACACATGAAATGAGAATTTTAGTACAGAGAGAGAGCTCTCGCGAGGAGAACAGCTCACCTCTCAGGTTGCATACTTGTTTTTTTTTTTTGATGTTTCCATTATGCTATCATTTATTAAGAATCACCACGCTACTCATTTTGCCAAATAGCAGAATCTGTCAAAATCAGAGTATTTTTACTAACATTCAGCTGTAATGATGTTTCACAATGGTCATTGGTGTTACTAATGAATACCCTGAGCTTACACTGGGAAGCTGCCTGGTATTTGCTTCCTCAGCCACCTAAGCTGCCTGGTGGTATAATGTCCAGCAGCCAGGGTAAGAAACGCTATGATCACCATTCTAGTCATTGCAGATCCCTCTGCCACTGACTTTCAAGCAAGACATTCTGTGCTTCTGTTTTTCATTTGCAATGTGGCAGGGTAAAACCAGATGATCTCTAGGGTCATTTTCAGTTTTAAAATTCTATTCTACCAACTCTCATTTATTGCTGATGGGAGTGCAAAATGGTAAAGCTACATTAGAGAATAGCTTGACAGTTTCTTACAAAATTAGACATACTCTTACCATATAATCCAGCAAACACAATCCTTGGTATTTACCCAAAGATGTTAAAAACCTTAGTCCACACAAATATCTGCACATGGATGTTTGTGGCAGCTTAATTCATAATTGTCCAAAGCCTGGAGTCAACCAAGATGTCCTTCAGTAGGTGAACAGATTAAAAAAAAAATGGTACATCTGGACAATAGGATATTCGGTGTTAAAAAGAAATAACCTATTTAGCCACGAAAAGGCATGAGGGAAGCTTAAATACACACTACTAAGTGAAAGAAGCCACTTTGAAAAGGCTACATACTGTATGATGCCAACTATATAATATTCTGGAAAAGGCAAAACTATGGAGACAGTAAAAGATCAGTGACTGCCAGGGTTAAAGAGGTAGGAGGCATGAGTAGGTAGAGCACAAAGAATTTTTAGGGCAATGAAGCTATATGATACTACAATGGTAGATATATGTCAATATGTTCAAACCTGTTCAACGTACAACACCAAGAGTAATTTATAATGGAAACTATGGACTTTGAGTGATCATGATGTATGAATGTAGGTTCATTATTGTTTATAACAAATTTTCTACTCTGGTGGAGGATGTTGTTAGTGGGGGAGGCTGTGCACGTGTGGAGGCGGAAGGTGTAAAGGGAATTCTCTGTATTTTCCAGTCAAAAAATGGAAAATAGTTTTGCTGTAAACCTAAAACCATTCTAAAAAACATAAACCTATTTTTAAAAATTCTATTATTTCATAATCTCTATTACTTAGAAATCATGAAATAAATGGTTCTGAGTGACATTGAACGTTATGGTTATTTCCCAATATCTTTTCCCTGAACTCATACGACTTTCAGTCTTGAAGCTCACTGACTCCTGAAAACCTGGTTT
The DNA here is from genome assembly GCA_007570785.1 of Antilocapra americana. Lineage (NCBI taxonomy): Eukaryota > Metazoa > Chordata > Mammalia > Artiodactyla > Antilocapridae > Antilocapra > Antilocapra americana. The sequence continues at coordinate 37,096,820 of ML661885.1, forward strand.
CTGCATATAGCAGGATAATTCCCAGATGGAGATAGCCATGAACCCAGTCCCATGGGAGGGGCTGAGGAGCCTTCACTGCAGAAGTTCAGGACAGTCTGTAGAGCAAGCCTGACTGAAGCTGGGCAGAGACTCTGCAAATAACACTCATGCAGGGTCAACCCTGGCATCCTTCACCTCACTGCTGGTTATTCTCCAGCAAGAACCAACCAGCTCTCCAGCACTGGAAATTTACCCTAGACCCAGAAGATCTGGGCTCAAAATGGAAAGTTCACTTAGAAGAGGAACTTTTAAAATAAATATATAAAATAGCAGAGTGGAGAAGCATTTGCCTCTTGAGATTAAAACACAGTTGAATTTAATATGTCATCTTCATATCATGGATCTGTAAATAGAAAATGTGGCACCTCTTTATGCACTGAAGTAGAATGATCTCCAAGAAATACTGACTGGAAAAAAAATGAGGAGCAGAATGATATGGTATGCGCCATTTGTATAAATAGGGGTAAAAAGAATAAGCATATTATTTTTATCTATCCTGCTATCTCTGAAAAGATACACAAAGAACACATTAACCATGATTGCTCCTGAAGAGAAAAGGAACCTGGGTGGCTGAAGGACAAAGACTGAGGTGGAGAGACTTTTTACTGCATTTCTTTGGTATATTTCAAATTTTGAATCAAATACACTACTATTTGAAAAACAAAGAACACAAAGCCTCAACAATAATGAAAGTCATTAACCATAAAATCATTTAATATCTTACACAATTTTACAAATAAAGCTCTGTTAATTATATAAATATATTTATACAAGTGTATGTCAATAACACTAAAATATTAACACTGGAAAAAAAAAGTAAACAATAAAGCAGATTGACTTGCATTTGAAGCCAGTTACTCGCTGCGTGCTCTTGGACAAGCCACCTACCCATTCTGAGCCTTTGCTTTCCTTTGAGCACAGTGATGTCTATTATCGTGCAAATTAGAGAATCTAGTGGACAGTGGGTTCAAGGGCTGTCACTGGGAATGCATGGGGAGCTGGTGGTTGGGATGTGGATCAGCCCCAGGACCTACTGTTACCTACCCCAGGGGGTAACAGAACACAGCCCTCCTAGGGCGAATAAAGCAGCTCTGACCAGTGTCCCTATTCTGGGAAGCAGTTCTGGTTTCAAAGGCAGCTCTGGCCCAAAAGACTCAGCGTAAGTGAGACCTCTTAGTCCCTGGCCTTCTCTTGGTCTTGTTCCTGCCAGCCATCAACAGGATAAACACCTGAAATGTGCATGCCCTTAGGCACCTGTCCAATCTAGTCCAGATTGCTTCTTGGCTAGGGTGGGTGGGCAACTGAAAAGCCGGAAGGGCTGCCCAGGCCCCCTCCCCCATGGCTGAATTTCTCCTTCTTGCCACAGTAGTTGGGGCTTCTTCTTCCTCCAGTCAGACCCTCCCTAGGGCGCAGGAGCGCCTGTGCCTTCCCAGCAGTTAGTTCTTCATTCCCCAGAAGGAGAGGGGTCATGAATCAACTCGTGGGTCGTGAGTTAGGGAAGTGGCTTCTTCTTTCTTTAGGTTTGGTCATGGATAAAACTGAGACACCAAGTCTGAGTCACAAGAGCAGAACAGGGAGGCTAGGCTGCAGGAACGCTAGCCCCCCGCGACCTTTGCTGTCCTTCCACCCACTAACCGATCTGAAAAAAAATCAAACTGTTCACAGATGAACCGAGTAGAGGTTACCGGGGAAGGTGGGGGCAATGTAGGGGTGGGCAGTGGGTGTCAGACAGGCTCAGGGATGCACTGTACAACACCAGGAATACAGCCAATATTTTGTAATAACTGGAAATGTAAAGTAACCTTTTAAACTGTATTAAATTTTAAAAATTAAAAAAAGTACAAACAAAATTAAGTAAAAGGAAATCAAAGATGGCTTGTTCTCATCTGATCTCTGTATCCTCCCTCCAGAGTGCCCCCCACCACCGCCAACCTCTTCCCCAATACAGTTGTTCAACGGAAACTTCCAAGTTATTTATCAATAAGCAGTAGGAAGATGGAAATGTCTTAATTTTTCCTTCTCTGTAGCATCCCTGACTCACTCAGACTGGCCTCCCTTAGTGCCCTGAAGAGAGCTGGATTTAGAAAAAATATTACTTCAGCTCTTGGGATGGAAAAAGATCTAGCCAGGAGGCAGAGACACTGGAAAATTGCTAATAAATTGTTACTGCTTGCTATTAAAAGGATCGATAAGATAAGGCCAGAAATAACTGATGGAAGGAACTTGTGCTCTGAGTACTAAGCGGGGAAGTGGTGCCTGGTGGCTCAGCACCTACCTTTCTGGCCAGGCTCAACGCATGTCCCACCTCTTCAGCAGAGCCTTGGGCATCTCTTCATTCATTGCCTTGGAGATCAGGAGGTTATGAAAAATTAAATCAAATATCATGGGGGAGGGAAGTTCAGGTTTCAGGGAGATTGCCTACTCGATGAGTGTAGCATGGGAAATGTACCAGCATCCTCTTTTGTGATTTTATTTGGGATGTTCTCATGGGGCAGAACTGGGGTAAGGAGTGCTTGATCTTTGGGAGTCTTCCCCACAACAGGAAGGAGCCAAGGTGTGCCACTGGCTCAGCCTCCCCTGCAGCCCTGCCTGCTGCTCTGCATGCCTGTCCAGGCTTTGTGCAGCCTTTCTGCAGCCCTGGGAGAGGTACTGTAGGCCCTACAACAGGACAGATGTGTGGTAGACCAGGCTTCTCTGTGGCTCTTCCAGCCAGCACACCTCCTCCCAAGATCCAAGAGGATGAATCCATGCATTCAGCAGCCCAATCTTTCAGTCATACACATCTTTGTTCATCTTCTTGCCTTTTTTTTTCCTGGCCACAAAGTGGGACAGCAGAAAGGCCTATGGTGGGATTCCAAGGTGCCCCAGGAGTCTTGTTAGCTGAAAGTCCTGCCTGCCCCTCCCCCAATATGTCCATAGAATTCTTGTTCTTTAGAAGCTTCAGAATGCCTTGAACAAACCACATTTTTCTGCTAACCACCCTTCCAACACGTGGAAGTATTTGCAGTCTCAAGGATCAGCACAGGGAATCAGCTGTCCCTGCAAAGAGCAAGGCCACGAGGTGCAAAGTGAGGGGCCAGGGCTACAGAAGGTGCGTGGTCAAGAGACTCCACAATCCAGAAGTTGCCTGAAGGTGAGCCATCTTTGGGCAAAAACAAAACAAAACAAAACAAAAACCATTACATTATGTGTGGCTCTCTTGCTATCTCCCCTTCACTTTCTTTTGCCAATGTTCTTCTATGCCTTGCTTTTCTGCTCTAGGGAGCTCTGGATAATTTTCTTTTCTTTTTTTCAAGAGGCGTCCAGGTTCAAGGGCGTTACCTTCCCTTTCTCCCAAATTCAAACAAGTCCAGCCTCCTTTCAGCAGAAGCCCACACTCACCAGCGGCCTGGGTATCACAGGCATAACAGGAAATCATTTCACAGGCATCAGAGGAGCACTGAGTGCATGTGGTGGCCTGGACTGGGGGCTCCTGGGTCATCACCCGCTCACATAGCTGTCGCTCTCCTTACTGTGTGGGGGGCCTTCTGAGAGCTAGAAATATCCATTGCACAGGGCTGCTCAGCATCCCAGCTCTGGAGCCCAGATCAGACCCCAAAGTCAGGCTCTGTCCTCTTACCTCACCCTTCCTCGGGGGCCTCAGGAAGATGAATCTCTTAACAGGGGCAGAGAAGGCTCTAGAAGGGTAGGCTCATGACTCTGGGGCCCAGATCCTTGACCTTTGCTGATGGCAAGTAAGGCTCTCAGGAAAGCCAGGACCTGTGGAGGCTATAGCTGGGAAGAGACCGACTCCAAAGACTCTGGCAATTCCTTAGGTCAATCTGGGGTTCCCGGCCTGCCGGGAGCAGTGCTAGTAAACTCCTGATGGAGGGAAAGAGCCTAAAACAGCCATTCTCCAGGCGATACAATCAGGGACCAAACGGGAGAGAGGCTCACAGGCAGACACAGGGCCTGGCCTCTCTGACGGAGGCGTCCAGGCCATGAGAGGCCCTATGTGGGGCTGGGAGTCAGGTTGCAGACGTGGAATTCAGATCACACCAAGGCTGAGCACAGCCCTCAGGAGAGCCACACTCCTGGGGTTCGCCAGACCCGCCTCAGCTTGCTAGAAGCCAAGTGAAGCCTGGAGCACTGACGTGCCCGCAGACTTCCAGTTGGCATTTCTACACCATAGAGCAGCCAACCTGGGCAGTCGGCGATGTGCCACGAAACAAGTTAGGAAAATGCCAGTGGGGGCGGGGGCAGGGGCTGACAGAGACAGCTGCATGTCCGCCTGCCTGGGACCTCGTGGGGTGGGGACAGAGGATTGAGCCACACATGTCCACAAGCGAGGCTACCTGGGCAGTCTGCAGGGTGCAGGCTCTGGGGTGAGGCTGGTGGCCCTGGCCATTGGGCAGGGGCACAGATCGGTGAGGCGTCTGGTTCCATAAGGGCGAAACTGGTGGCCAGGCATTTCAGGAAGAGGCTCTGTCCTCCACGCTTGGCCTGAAGGTGGCAGCTCATTCTGTGTCTGGAGCAGTTGGGCGCTTCCTTCTCTGAGACCTTTAAAATAGGCCAGCGTCTCGCTCCTGGAGTGTCTCCAAACCCCGGAGGTTATGAAACAGCCTTACTTCTGTTTTCAGAGATTCGTTAGTGGAATCAACCGCATCACTCAACACTCCACAGCCTGGAATGGCACAGAGTAGCCCCTGGTAAAAGGGTCATCACCCCAAAGGGCCTTGCAGTCAAGCGTGTCCCCGGGGAGTCAACCAATGTTCCTGTGAGCCCCTGAAATGCCACTGGCTTGTGGAGTGGCCCTGTCCCAGCAACTGAAATCCTGAGGATGAGAAAATTCCTGTGATTTCCTCCCTGCCTGCCTACCCTGTTCAAATAAGTCACATTCCAGGAGTCACCAGGCCAAGTGGTTTGGAGGGATAAGGCTGGAGCCTGTGAAGGAATGGAAGCACCCATTGGTCCAAGGGAATCCAGTATGTGGGTACAAAGCATCCAGTGGACCCAGGAGCGATGACTGCCACCCTCTCCCGCTGTGCTGATGAGATGCAGGGCACACCCTGCTGGGAATTCTGGGGACTGCAGCCTACCCGTCCAGACAAGCCCCAGGAGAGACTAGCAACAGTAGTGACGATTATAGCCACCACTGCGGACAGGCTCTGCACCCCGCACTCCTGCAAACAACTTATATCTATTATAGACCCATTTTTGGAGAAGACTCTTGAGAGTCCCTTGGGAGCAAGGAGATCAAATCCATCAATCCTAAAGGAAACCAACCCTGAATATTCATTGGAAGGACTGATGCTGAAGCTGAAGCTCCGATATTTTGGGCACTTGATGCGAAGAGCCCACTCATTGGAAAAGACCCTGGTGCTGGGAAAGATTGAGGGCAGGAGGAGAAGGGGGTGGCAGGAGATAAGATGGTTGGATGGCATCACTGACTCAACGGACATGAGTGATCACACTCTGGGAGACAGCGAAGGACTGAGAAGCCTGGCATACTGCAGGCAGTTCATAGGGTTGCAAAGAGGAGGACACGACTTAGCAACTGAGCAACAACAAATTCCTTTAATGCCAACAACAGCCTTGTATCATTGGTACTCGATTTATAGATGATGAAACTGAGAAGTTAACAGAGAAGTGAAAGAACTTGCCCAAGGTCACATAGCTGGTAGGTGGAAGTTCCGAGATTCAAACCCAAGCAATTGGGCATGGCTTGAGAAGGTGCTTTTAAGAACTAAACTGAGGTGCCTCTTAAAGATGCAGTGAGAACCATGGTCAACAGAGGCGAAGTGCAGATTCACGGAGGAGCTCGTCTTGGGGACCCAAGCCTGTTCTGTGTACAAAGCACAGAGCTCAGCCACGTGGCCACCACTGTAGAAAGGATGCTCCGGAGCCCAGGTGGCAGGCCGCAGAGCTAAAGGAAGCCTACTTCTAGGGCTGGGAGGAAAGCATCCATGGAGGGCACCTTCCCCCAGATGCTGGGCCCCTCTGTGCCCTTACAATGACCCTGAGCACTGTTATTCTGCTCCAAACCCCTCAATGGAGATGCACAGGCTTCTGGCAAACCGCAAAGCCTGGAGGAGAATAGCAGCGGAGAGAGAATAATGGATGCCTCACTCCGAATCTGGAGCTAAGTAAGCATTAGCATGGAAATTAAGTTGGAGAAGAGAAAGCTCTAATGGACTTTGGGAACTGTCGGCTTTCCTTTTTTTTTCATTTCACAGATTGCCTTTCAGAGAGAAAATTAAACACAAAGCAAATGTTCAAGGGAAAAGGGACTGTTTTCTGATTGGTCTCCCAATGCTCGGGGCCGGGCCTGCCTGCGTGCCCCGGCCACCTTCTGCAGACAACTGTGGGCGTGGCAGGGTGAGGAGGGCATAGCTCTACAGAACCAACCTTCAGTGAAGGCAGTGGGGGTGGGTCGGCCATAACACATCAGCTGAAGCTATTAGAGCCCCTAATGGCTGTCTGGGATGAGCCGAGCACTAAGTGGGGCTTTTATGAACCTGCAGCATCCCAGCGTCCTCCTGCGGAGAAGCGGCAGCAGGGCACGCTAATCACCGCGTCCTCAGCCCGCGGCCCTCCCCGCCTCGCCTCAGTGCAGTTCCCGGCCTCTTGCACCCGAATTATTCCTGGAGGTGGGAATGCAGAGGTTGGACTCTCATAATTATATTAAGGGCTTTTGACAGGACCAACCTTTCTGTCTTCTATTTCTGTCTTGGTGAAATTCTACTGCGCTGAAATAAATGTGAGGGGAAGGATCCATCACCTCTTTCTGGGCACGAGGACGACAGCCGGGTGTATTGCGTGCCCAGCACTCGCGTCCACGGGGAGATTTATGGCTTGTTCTCCTGACTAACAGGACGATTGCCCAGACTTAGGTCAGCCGCGGGTGGGAAACCACGTTGTCTCACTTAGAGTTAAATTTATTGCATGCAGTTTGATGCCAATATCAAATTATAGGCTGAAAGGGACCCCCCCAAGGTGTCTCTGACCTAACCCCCTCATTCCTATTTCATGGGCTGGCTCTCCCCTTGCACCCCATTCTTGTCTTGACCTGATACTTGGTAGCTTGCCTTGTTAGGTAAAAAAAGGTTAATGCTGGCGAAGTCAAGGCCATTGGCCAGGACCTTCAACTGGAGAGTTGACCAAGGCTCTGACTGCCTTCCATCCCCAACCACCTGCTTCTCTGACCTCAAGGGGAGTTAACAGCTAGGAGCCTAATGGCCAACACTAGCAGACTCCTGAAGGGAGCAGTGGAGTTGGGAGGCATGATGCTAAAAGGTCAAGAAAAGCACCCTGGACAAATAGTCACCTTCTTTCACTGAAGACTCAGATAATAACCAACATTAGCAATTATATGCTATATGCTAGGTGCTGAGTTCAGCTTCTAACATGGTGCATCTCATTTAAGCTTCATCACAATTCAAATGAAGCATTATTAGTCCAGTTTGGAGATGAAGTAAAGGTTCAGAGGGTTTAAATAACTCATCCAGAGTCATATGGAGAGTAAGTTTCATGATTGGAATTATATTCATAACTCAGATGTGAACCCAGACAATCTGAAGCCTACACTCTTGGCCCCTGCATTAAATTGCCAATTATACACCCAACTGTTAGACAAAAGAGTGGAGGAGCAAGGAGGTGTGAGGCACAGCTCCCCACATCTCTTGGCACTCCCTGGCAAATATCTCTTGGGATCACAGCAAGGAACCACAGCCCCTGACACCTGTACTCCCTGGAGGTCCATCCATTTTAGTTCACATTCTGTGCTTGGTCCTTGATCTGCCCTTCACACAGTTTAGTTTGGGAAATGAAACACCATATTTATCTGAGTCTAGTAGTCATTCCAAGAGTTTCATAGTCACATCTAAGAGCTTAATTCCTGGTAAAAGCATGAATTCATATTTTGGTGCTTACTTATCAACAGATGCAACATGACCAGGGCATCACAGGGTATATACTGCTTCATTCTTGCCTATTAGGACCTGCATCAGCCAAGAGTATGCTGGGCTGCAAGGGACAGCAAATTAGACTTACAGAGTCTTACACAAAGGAATATATACTTGTTGCACCCACCAAGAAGTCTTTGGCAAGGTAGCTGATTAAGCTGACCCACTGGTTCAGTGATGTCAGGGTCAGCTGCTTTTGGCCTTTCTTACAAGGTTGCCACGTGGCTGATCAGTCCCAGCCTTGACCTTGCTGATCTGGAACAAAGGTCAACAGAGAAGTAGGAGTGGGTTTGAGTCCCAGCTCTGTCTGCTTGGCCTGTCCTTTACCTCTTTGAGCCTGAAATTGTTTCCTGAAAGATAAGGACAGAGCTTTGGTTGCTGGCTACCTGGGGGAACGGGTAGGGGGACTGGAAAAGCACCGGGCACAGAGCCAGGTGTAGAGGAAGTACTTGATACACTGAGAGTACTTTGTACCCTGGGCACATTCATCAGGGCTGCCAGGCTGTGATGTGCATGGCTTGAGGCACAGAGGTACTTAATATCTCTTCAGAAAGACAGCTGAGAGATTTCTTTGGAATTCCTTGACAAGACGCATGCATTATGAAATGGGACAACACTACAGGCCCTGGGGCTCAGCCACCGTTGTGGGCCAGTTAAGCAGAGAAGAATGGACACGGGTGGTCACACCAGCCCTGCCCTCAGAGGCCTGTGCTGGGAAGTGAGGCTGAGGGTGTCAGGGGTCATTGGCAGCCGCACTGGCTCTGAAGCCCCAGCGGTACACTTTATAAATCTTCCCATCGTGATCCGGGGCCCTTGTCAGTAAGGCAGGCAAGCAAGTTGGTTTCTCTCTGAATCTCTTTCTGCACACAGATGAATTTTGTTCTATGGGTCAGGTAAGTCTCACTGTCATTCCCTGTGATTTAAAGGAGGAAGCGATGGGGGAAATAGAGCTTTGCACCATTTAGCCAGAAACAGCAGTTTTATTCCTGGGGCTCAGTGTTTTCTGCTGAGAGTTCATGGGATGACTGTTGCTGCCAGGACAGGGCATTGGAGGACCCAAGGAGCCACCAGTCCAAGGAACGAGATACAGGTTTTGTTTGCAGGGTATAAAGGTTGAATCTGATGCTGTTTTATATCACCTCCTAGAAACACTATTTCTCAACTCACCCATTGTTACACTAGGCCCTGCTTTACCAGCAGTTAAAATGGACATCATTAGTGTCTGCCGTATTTATACAAGCTAAGAGGAGTTAACAAAGGCCTTCCACATCTATTTTCCATCCAATATGCCCATGGACTGGTTGGTAGTATTAAAATTGGAAGAAACGAAGAAAGTGGGGTGCAAAGAATCATTATAGAATATTCCTAAAGTCAGGTGAGGAAATTGAAGAAAGAGCTTAAACCTAAGTCCTCAGACCACCTCCTTTACCATTTTGATTTATTCACTACCAAGTTTTGCACCCACGCATGAGTAAGTCATGATTTGTCACCTATGCGTGCTTCACCTTCTTCACCTGGGGCCTCACAAACACGGATTCCAGACTCAGACCTGTGACGGGCCTACCACTACTTTGTGACCCTGGCACCTCACAGGGTCTGCTTTCTGTCATCCAAATAGGGACAGACCTCCCATAGGACAAGGTCACCAAGCACATAATAGATGCTCAATAAATGGTGTCGTTGGCTGTTATTGTGGGCTTCCCCGTTGGCTCAGTCGGTAAAGCGTCTACCTGCCATGCAGGAGACCTGGGTTCCGTCCCTGGGGAGAAGGAGATGGCAACTTACTCCAGTATTCTTGCCTGGGAGATCCCATGGACAGAGGAATCTCATGGGCTACAGTCCATGGTGCCGTAAGAGTCAGACACAACTTAGTAACTAAACCATCATCAATTACACGACAGAAATAATACATTATTATTAATAATAACAATATCTCTGGAAAGTGAAAGTCTCTCAGTCATGTCAAATTATTTGCGACCCCATGGACCATACAGTCCATGAAATTCTCCAGGTCAGAATACTGGAGTGAGTAGCCTTTCTCTTCTCCAGGGGATCTTCCCAACCCAGGGATCGAACCCAGGTCTTCCACATTGCAGGCTGATTCTTTACCAGCTGAGCCACCAGGGAAGCCCAAGAATAATATCTCTAATTCAGATTTACTTAACTGTCCATCTCCAACAACAAGAATGACAGTGTTGTACTTTATGCACTTATTTAAATGAATCTGTTTAAATATTAGATGTTGACTTCATTTGAATGGAAGCCTCTGAAGTCAGAGATTCTCATAATTCTCTTTGAAGTCCACCCTCTCCCATTTCCTTATCTTCATAGCACCTGTCTTTTACATATTTATCAATTTGATCTAACTTAGGTCACAGAGAGTTGAAACTACTGAGAAGCATATGTATGAATGCAGCCAGGCCAAACAAATGTTCACAAGAAAACCCACCAAAAGCAAGGTGAATTCGTTCTAACCACTTCTGAGTAGATAAAAAAAAAAAAAAAAGCAGGTCAAAAAGACTAGACCCAGTGGTTTTGACAAAGCCTGTTACTTTGGTCTGCAAGTTTTGCCCTCAGGCAAAGCCTGCAAACATTTCTGGCTGAATCTCTCTACTTCCTGGATTCTGCAGCTGTGTCCTATGAGAAGAAAATGGTTTATCCGACAACCTAATAACCCACCTCCCACTGTTGTGTCTGTAGAGTATCAGGCGGGCACATATTTAGGCAGGCAGGGAGACAGCAAGCAGAAGTGAAGGCATTCCTCTTTAAGGTGTATCTCCTGGAAAATCATAATCAGGTCTTTGGAAGAAACCTCATTGGCACAGATGGTCCTGCCTGACAAGCCCCGCCAGCCTTTGGAGTGAGAGTTGAGACACACCTAACCTAACAGGACCTTCCACCAAGGTGAATAGGAGGTTGTGTTTCAAGGGGAAAAGATGTTTTAACCCTGAATATTCATTCTCAAACCACTGGACTCCCACTGCATTTTTTCCCCTTCTTCTTCTTGTATTAGATTCACTTTTCTAAGGTCTGCAGCAAGTTTTTTGAATTCTTAAAACACTGCACCTTACTTGAGGTCATGGGGCAAGGACTGTTTTTTTTTCTAAATTGGATCAACCATTTTGAATTATATTCATACATTATGTTCATCCCTCTTGCCTCCAGACACCTCTCTCTCTCTCTCTCTCTCCCCAACTCTGGGACAGGCCCAGAGACAACCACCCCCATGAGGAGCCATCTCTGGGTCAGCATCACTCCCTAGCACCATCTCATTCTCATCTCTCCTTGAGAATGATGGTGGAGAGATCTCAGGGCTGATACCCAAAGGATGGAAGGCATCGGGTGCATGCCGATGCCTGGGTTTGTATCCTGGCTCCCCGCTTAGAGCTGTGTGAGCTTAGGCAAGTTACTTAACCTCTCTGGGCTTCAGTTGCCTAGTTGGTAAAATGAGGAATGAGAATTCGGCCAATTAAGACAAACAAAGCATGCTTCCAACAGTGGCTGCATGTGGGAAGTACTCAGTGAGTGATGTCTATTATTAGTAGCCCTAGCCATAGAGTCATAACATAATCTCATAGATCTCCTTACTCACATCATCCCAAACACAGATAGTGTGTTTGGGGATTATTACCTGTGGGCATAAGAACTGGGCATTGCACACCACACCATATGTACACACCTATCGTGTGTACACAGTACACAATGTGGGCACACCGCACCGTTCTCAGCGGTTCCCCGAGGTCTAGAGGGACGCCTTTGCTTGGCCAAGTGAGGCCAGAAGTGGAGATCAGGCGGCTTCATCCTCAGGCTGAAATTCATTACTCATCTAAAGATGTAAAAATTTTGGCCAAAGAAGAAGCACTCTCGAAATTCAAATCGCATGAAGCTGAGCCCGGGTATGTGTGTTGTGCTTAAATGAAGCAGCTTATGACGTGGGTATTCAATTTCTATAATCTGTTCTAAATTTAATCATGCAAAATGACAAGTTATCTCACTATTTTGTTTCAGTTAAAAAAAAAAAGGATTTAGATTTATGGCTGGATGTTACAAGAACTGCTGCTTCATTTCAAATCCTGGCAGGGCCCTCCAAAGCAGCAATTGACCAAGAAGCCACTTCCTGAGCTGAAGGTCAGTGTGTTGGCCCTGGAATGAATATCAACACATCAACAGTAGGAGCCAAACTCTCTTTCCTGCCATTTTGGAGTGGGGGTTGGGTGAAGGCCTTGAGGCTCCAGCTGCCCCTGGCACCACCTGGCTCCCTATCTGGCCCCCTAGCTTTTCCCACAAAGTGCTGCCACAAAGCCCCATGGGGTATGCCTGCAAGACTTGGGATGCTCCATTCCTTGCCCTTGGTCCCTTGGTAAAGTTGTACCCATCTGAAAGGGTTCCCTGGACTTAGTGGTGGGGCCTAAGGGACAGTATGTGGGTTGGGGATCCCAAGTCACTTTAATTAATTAATTAATTAATTAGACCCAGGCCCCCTGCATTGGGAGCTCAGAGTGTTAGCTACTGAACCACCAGAGAAGTGCCCCCAACCCAAGTCACTTTTAAATGTCCTTGCATAGCTCCCAGCATAGATTCAATATGTATCTCCTGGTTTATGTTCTTAGGTATCAAATCCCTCATGACTATACAGTGGAGTGGAAATAGACTTAAGGGACTAGATCTGATAGACAGAGTGCCTGGTGAACTATGGACAGAAGTTTGTGACACTGTACAGGACACAGGGATCAAATCATCCCCAAGAAAAAGAAATGGGAAAAACCAAAATGGCTGCCTGAGGAGGTCTTACAAACAGCTGTGAAAAGAAGAGAAGCGAAAAGCAAAGGAGAAAAGGAAAGGTATGCCCATTTGAATGTAGTGTTCCAAAGAATAGCAAGGAGAGATAATAAAGCCTTCTTCAATGATCAGTGCAAAGAAATAGAGGAAAACAATAGAATGAGAAAGACTAGAGATCTCTTCAAGAAAATTAGAGACACCAAGGGAACATTTTATGAAAAGTAGGGCTCAATAAAGAATAGAAATGGTATGGACCTAACAGAAGCAGAAGATATTAAGAAGAGGTGGCAAGAATACACAGAAGAACTGTGCAAAAAAGATGTTCATGACCCAGATAACCACAATAGTGTGATCACTCACCTAGAGCCAGACATCCTAGAATGTGAAGTCAAGAGGGCCTTAGGAAACATCACTACCAACAAAGCTAATGGAGGTGATGGAATTCCAGTTAAGCTATTTCATATCCTGTAAGAGGATGCTGTGAAAGTGCTGCACTCAATATGCCAGCAAATTTGGAAAACTCAGCAGTGGCTACTGGACTGGAAAGGGTCAGTTTTCATTCCAATCCCAAAGAAAGGCAATGCCAAAGAATGTTCAAACTACCGCACAATGCACTCAGCTCACACTCTAGTAAAGTAATGCTCAAAATTCTCCAAGCCAGGCTTCAATATATGTGAACTGTGAACTTCCAGATATTCAAGCTACTTTTAAAAAAGGCAGAGGAACCATAGATCAAATTGCCCACATCTACTAGATCACTGAAAAATCAAGAAAGTTCCAGAAAAACATCTATTTCTGCTTTATTGACTATGCCAAAGCCTTTGACTGTGTAGATCACAACAAACTGTAGAAAATTCTTCAAGACATGGGAATACCAGACCTGCCTCTTGAGAAATCTGTATGCAGGTCAGAAAGCAACATTTAGAACTGGACATAGAACAACAGATGGTTCCAAATAGGAAAAGGAGTACGTCAAGGCTGTATATGGTCACCCTACTTATTTAACTTATATGCAGAAATGCCATGAGAAATGCCAGGCTGGATGAAGCACAAGCTGGAATCAAGATTGCTAGGAGAAATATCAGTAACCTCAGATATGCAGATGACATCAACCTTATGGCAGAAAGTGAAGAAGAACTAAAGAGCCTCTTGATGAAAATGAAAGAGGAGAGTGAAAAAGCTGGCTTAAAGCTCAACATTCAGAAAACTAAGATCATGGCATCCAGTCCCATCACTTCATAGCAAATAGACAGGGAAACAGTGCCCAAAATCACTGTAGATGGGGATTGTAGCCATGAAATTAAAAGATGTTTACTCTTTGGAAGGTAAGTTATGACCAAACTAGACAGCATATTAAAAAGCAGAGATATTACTTTGTCAACAAAGGTCCATCTAGCAAGGTTATGGTTTTTCTAGTGGTCATGTATGGATGTGGGAGTTGGACTATAAAGAAAGCTGAGTGCTGAAGAATTGATGCTTTTGAACTATGGTGTTGGAGAAGACTCTTGAGAGTCCCTTGGACTGCAAGGAGATCCAACCAGTCCATCCTAAAGAAGATCAGTCCTGGGTGTTCATTGGAAGGACTGATGTTGAAGCTGAAACCCCAATACTTTGGCCACCTGATGCAAAGACCTGACTCATTTGAAAAGACCCTGATGCTGGGAAAGATTGAGAGCATGGGGAGAAGGGGACAAGAGAGGATGAGATGGTTAGATAGCATCACCAACTCAATGGACATGGGTTTGGGTGGACTCAGGAAGTTGGTGATGGACAGGGAGGCCTGGTGTGCTGCAGTTCATGGGGTCACAAAGAGTCGGACACGACTGAGCGACTGAACTGAATTGAAAAAAATAAATTAATTTTAAAAACAAAATTAAAAAATCATCTATGGAATTGACTTAAAATGTAGATTCCTGGGTTTTAAGACTGAGTGACTGAACTGAACTGAACAACCTTTTTCCTTATCAAAGGTCTGATAAGAAAATTTCCAGATGGCTAAAACTCCTCTTTAACTAGACAGAGGAAATGGGACCTGGGAGAACTTTTTATTCATTTTTTTAACCAGGTCTGGTTATACCTTCTGTCTGGTATAGATAAGCAAACGTATTTACTTTTTTGTAACAGAGACAAGAGGACAAAACTCTTATGGTGTTTCTTGAGCTTTCAGAGCCTAAGTAAAAGTGTTGTCAATCATAAATTGTCAGTTGATCCTGAATCCCAAGAGTTGCACTCAAGACCACCCGATCTAAAGCCATCCCTGATGAATTGCAGTCTCATTTTCCCATCTTATTTTTCGGCACATAGATATGTTTCTTGTTTGCTTATCTTCGGTCTCCAGAGCACAAAATGTCAACTTCAACCACAGCTGTGTCCACAGAGCTGTGTCCACAGAGCCCAGAATCAACACTGAAGGCTCGTTGCTGCATTAACTCCTGTTATGCAAGAGAGACCAGGAAACAAGTGGAGAACCAGAAGAGGAAGGAGAGCCTCATGGGGCACGGGGACATCTGGATATCTACAAAGTAAATGAAGCTGCTTCCAGGGGAAATCCCAGGAGGAAAAGGTCCAGAGCCTGATGACCATGCGGAAGTAGAAGAGGCTAGGAGAGCTGGCTTCCTCCTTTCTCCATCACTGGACCTTCGAAAATAAGCAGTAGTTTCAAGTCTCAACAGAACTCTTCAATCAAGCTTTTCCTTCTGCAAGCTGCTTGATGTTCATGGGATCCTCTTTTGCATTCTTGGCTCCCATAGTCTGAGACCAGCTGCTGGAATTCATCTTCCCTTCTGTTCCCGTCACCCCACATCACAGCCACAGGTCCAGTGGCTATGCTAGGCAGTGTTGGGAGCATAACAAACTTCATGGTTGCCCATGCCTGCTACCTAAACTGAGAAGACAGCAATATGGACTTCACATGATTTTTAGAGCTATAAATCAAAACACAGCCCATAGAGGGCAGGAGGGGGTGAGGCCTGAGGACAGTGCTCAGGGACACTGCCAGATGCAGACAGAAGGGGCTTTGAGCAGTGGCTCAGTCAGTTACGGCTGCATAATAATACACCACAGCTCCATGGGTTTAACAACACAAATTTATTTTTCAGTTCAGGAGACCAGAAGTTGAGGATCAAGGTAGCAACAGGTTGGTATCTTCTGAGGCCTCTGTCCTTGGCTCACAGGTGGCCACCTTCTCACGGAGTACTCACAAGGTCTTTCCTTGGTGTTTGAACCTCCCTGGTGTTTCTCTGTGTGTCCAAGTTTCCTCATTTCATAAAGATATCAGTCACATTGGATTATAGCCCATCCTATTGAAGTGGAAATCCGAGTTCTTGTTCTCAGAGCGAAGAATGAACTTCAAGAACACACAAACACTCCCAGTAGCAAATGAATAGGATTTGTTAAAGAGAAGAAAAGTACAGACTTGTCAGCACAGGCACTGAGAGGGGGTAAATAGTCCACCAAAATGTGGGAATTACAGCAGCTTTATATTCTTACCACTCTTCATCTGTACATTTTGGTTGGCTCCTGTCCTTAAAATATGTCATATTTAACCAATCGTTTAAAGGTCAACATGCTTAACATCTTTTTGGCTTCTTTTGCTCCTCAGATTAAGTCACCACCCTTTTTTATGCCCCCTGGCCATGTTTCAGTGGACCAGAAGTATGGGCTTAAGATTAATGATCATCAGTTGTTTTCCCCTCAGGCATATGGAACAGAACTTACTGTCCTTCCCTGGATCTGAGTGCTAATAATTTATCAGACCAAGGACACATTCCAGGAATTTGGGAGGTATAGGTTTTGGCTAATTGAAAACAAGACCAAGGTCTCAGAGTCCTACACTGACTGCCTAGCAATTTCTACCTGATTACTGATTTCATTTTAACGTAATCGCCTGTCTAAAGGCTCTGCCTCTATATGTAGTCATTTTCAGGAGTATTGAGGGTTAGGATTCAACATATGAATTTAGTGAGAACACACTTTAGCCCATAATAAGCAGTGTAAGAATAGGAAACTATGCTGGGCACCCCTGGCCTGGGAGGTTTGAAAGGATGGGAGGTAGAAAGGAAAGATACAGTGGCAATTAGAACCAAGGGTGAGTTCTGGAGTTTAAAACCACCAGTTAAAACTGGGATTATTTTATGAGTTGATTTGTTCTTATTGCTCCTGCCCCCACAACTAAATATCTTGAAATCCTATCCTCTGCAACTCCAGAATGTGACCTTCTTTGGTAATCAAGTTAAAAGGAGGTTATTAGGGTGGGTCCTAATCAGATTTGACTGGTGTCCTTATAAAAGGGGAAATTTGAACACTGAGACACACAGAGAAGGAAAAGGATAGAAATATGGAGGATTAGAGGGAGTGATCTATGAGTGTACTCAGTTGTGAGTGATTCTGTGACACCATGGACTATAACCTGCCAGGCTCCTCCTTCCATGGGATTTTCAGGGCAAGAATACTGTTGTGGGTTGCCATTTCCTCCTCCAGGGAATCTTCCTGATCCAGGGACTGAACCTGAGCTTCCTGCAATGGCAGGCAGGTTCTTTACCACTGTGCCACCTGGGAATCCAATCTATGAGCTAAGGAATGCCAAAGATGGTCAGGAAACTACCAGAAGCTGGGAAAAACACAGAAGGATTCCCTTACAGCTTTCAGAGGGAGCATTAACTTGTTTTTTGTCCTCACAATTTAGATATTATTTTTCGTAACATCAAGGTTAGATTTTTCCAAATTTAGAATTTAAAAAAAAATTTTTACTTACCCTTTTTTCTTGTATCTCAGACCTATGAAAGATTCTTTCTTTCTCTCTTTATAGTATAGACTTAAGAAGTTCAATTAGTAAGGGTTTGGAGGTCAACTTCTTCAGGGTTTATCTAAAAATGTCTTTATTTTGCCCTTGTTCTTGAGAAGCAGTTGTGCGAAGTGCATCTATCTAGTTTGACAGCTGTCTTATCTCTGCAATTTGAAGATACTTTCTTACTATTTTCTAACTCCCACTGTTGCTGCTAAGTCAGCTGTGACTCTAATTACCACTTGTTTGTGACTATCTTTCCTTTCTCACCGTGGCTATCCTAAAGACATCATTGCAGTTTTGCTATGATGTGTCTAAGTACCTTCTTTCGTCTACCTTCTTTTTAGTCATTCTGCTTGGAAGTCTTAGGAATTCCTAAATCTGAGGATTGTGTCTTTCATAGTATTTGGAAAATGACTTTCTCTCTCTCTCTCTCCCTTTTAATGGGGGAGGAAATGTGCTAATCCAAGCAAAAAACTAAGATTATGGCTTCCAGTCCCATCACTTGATGGAAAATAGATGGAGAAGAAATGGAAGCAGTGACAAACTTTATTTTCTTGGGCTCCAAAATCACTGCAGATGTGACTGCGGCCATGAGATTAAAAGATGCTTGCTCCTTGGAAGACAAGGTTTGTCTATGACAAACCTAGGCAGCATGTTAAAAAACAGAGATATCACTTTGCCAGCAAAGGTCCATCTTCTCAAAGCTATGGTTTTTCCAGTAGTCATGTGTGGATGTGAGAGCTAAGCCATAAGCAAGACTGAAGAATTGATGCTTTCAAACTGTGGTGCTTGGGAAGACTCTTGAGAGTCTCTTGGACAGCAAGGAGATCCAACCAGTCAATCCTAAAGGAAATCAACCCTGAAAATTCATTGGAAGGACTGATGCTGAAGCTCCAATACTTTGGCTACCTGATGTGAAGAGCCAAATCATTGGAGAAGAGCCTGATGCTGGGAAAGATTGAAGGCAGGAGAAGGGGATGACAGAGGATGAAATGATTGGATGGCATCAGCACCTCAATATACATGAGTTTGCGCAAACTCTGGGACATAGTAATGGACAGGGAAGTCTGTTGTGCTGCAGTCCATGGGGTCACAGACTTGGACATAGCTGAGCAACTGAAAGACAAAATGTGCTAATAAATATTTTATTTTAAAACATGTTTAGGTTTATAGAAGCACATAGATAGTGTAAAGACAGAAAGTAGTACATATACCCCACACCCAATTTCCCCTATTATTAACATTTTACATTGGTGAGGTGCATTCTCATTTGCTTTAAAATTCTGCTTCTCATCAGTTCTTTTTGACCTCTTCTCCTATAACTCTCATTAGATGTATATTGGCGTTTTACTCTATCTTAAACGCTCTTGACAATTATTTCATAGTTTCTGTCTCTTTTGACACCTGTCCTACCGTGTAATTTACTTAGACCTATCTTCCAGCTCACCAATTCTCTCTTCAGCTATGTCCATACTGCTGTTTAGCCCAGTGAGTAGTATTTTATATTTCATTTATAATAGTCTTTATTTCTATAAGTTCTATTTGGATATTTTTCAAATTTTATCTGAATATTATCACCGATTGTCTGCTCTCTTTATTAGTATTTTTAACTCCTCCTTTGTTTCTTTAAACATATTGTATTCTACATTTGATAATCCAAATACTTGAAGTCTTTGTCATTTTGGTCTTTATTTTTAATACTGATTTATTCATAAAATATTGCCTCATTTTCTGTTTTGTGATTTTTTTTTCCTTTGTAAAAATATGTATTTGCTACAACTCTATCAATGACAATTAAGGCCTGGGTTGAGAGTGAAACTAATGTTCTCTTATGCCAAATGGAGGGACCACAGACAATACTTGGGTTGGGAGAGGGGGTTACTTGTCCAGGTCTGAGACAGACAGTTATCCCTGCTGTCTTTCTCTGAGTGCCATGAAGTGTTTTGTTTTTCTAATTTCCTATTCCTCAGTGGGTGTAACTCTTTTAAAAACCTATAAATACCTGTGATGGCCTTTGATCTGCCTCCTCCCTTTGAATTTCATCCCTCTGAGCACTGATGTTCTAGATCAGTGGTCCCCAACCTTTTTGGCTCCAGGAATTGGTTCCATGGAAGACAGTTTTTCCATGGATTGGGGGAGGTGGGGCAGGGGATGGTTTCTGGATGGTTCAAATGCATTACATTTATTGTGCACTTCATTTCTATTATGATTACATTGGCTCCGCCTTGGATCATCAGGCATTAGAGCCTAGAGTCTGAGGACCCCTGTTCTAGACCAGTGCCCCTAGGGTTTTCTTGCTTCCCTATTGTGCTGACGTGCCTTCCTGAATTCCTGCAGTTGTACCCGGCCACCACCACAATACTCTCTAAACCATACATAATGTATATACATTATATATATTATAAAACAGCCCCTAAAGTATATTATCATTTATATTGTATGTACCTATTTGAATAACATATAGCATATGTACATGTTTATGGATGAATACAATGGAGCGGTTATTAATGTTATGCTGAAGAGGATACAGAATGAGAAGGAAAGAAGAGTGGACTTATTCATACTAGAACAGCAACAGCAAAATAAGAGAAACAATAATTTGCCCCATATGTTTATACTCATGAAGTAGAAACACAAGTGGGATACCTGTTTTAGCATTTGGCACGTTTTAAGGTAAATAAGAGAGAACTTTCATTAAGAATTCCAAACATGCCAGCAATAATTTTTGCATGTCCCAATTTTCACACAAGAGAGGGGAGAGAAAGGCTGGAAGGATGGCAGGGCAGTTTCTCCCCCTGCCCCCTAACCCCTGCCCCTCACCTCTCCTGACTTTGCCAGCATTTGAGCCCTGACAGGAAACTAAAAGAAAGGTGATGTTAACAACCTCAGGCACGTGACTTCCTAACCCAGCACTTCTTAATCCACTTCTTAGCTTTGTTTCCAATCACACTTAGCAAAAGGTGCACGTTTACCTTTACAGCTCATTATCTGAGCTGCCATTGTTCCTGTTTCTCTCAAAGCTGGTCTCCAGTTCTCAGAATCTCTCTTCTCAACCTCCTAACAGTCCTTTCCACAGATACATAGGCGTATTTCTCTGGGTTCTCCCTCGGATCTGTGTGCCCAGGTGGCCAAGGCAACACATGCCTGTAGAATTGGCTGTCCCTGAAATGGGGTCAGATGATGAGAAAGAGAGTGTGTTCAGGCCTCTAGTGCCTGCGGAAACAATGGCATCCTATCTTCATGTGCAATTTGAAGTCAGCTTGCCTTTGAATGAGACAGGTCTGAAGCATCACTGGTACGGAAATAAACTCTTTGTTTACTCCAAGCTCAAAGGAACACACATTCAGCTCATCTCTGTTGAGAAGACTGTATCCCTGTGACAATCAAAGAGGCTTGACTGTTGGCAATGATTAGGAGACTCTGTTATGGAGATGATGGTCCAGGACTTCTATCTTCCATTTGTGGCTTCTCAAAGTTAAAACCCTGGTGAACTTTTCCTTTTGTTTTTCTAGGTCATAAAGAGGAAACCTGGATTTTAGATGACTGCAAAAAGGTCAAATACCTCAAAAAAAAAATTTCTGAAAGATTTAAATCTGACAATGGTGTTATATTTTGTGAAATCATATTACAGAATGAATTTTGCTACGATGGAGACACAGACAGACTAACAGCAATAAAGCACAGGCTTACCTTGTAAGACAAAAAGATAAACCTTACAAGCCATTTGTAAACTTTTATAAATTCTGTTTATGTAATTTTTATTTTACTTTAAAAAAATGTTTATTTATTTGGCTGCACTGGGTCTTGGTTATGGCACTTGGTTTGTTGTTGGCCAAAGTCTTGGCTTTCTCTGCCCACTGAAGCTGAATAAAAAGTACGGAGACAGAGTTTGGAGGAAGTAGAAAGGTGGCTTTAATTCTCAGTCAGTCGAGAGGGGAACATAATAGACTCCTGCCTCTAGATGTGTGCCCCCGCCTCCAGGAGGAGTCTAGGGACTTACGTAACATAAGGGCTTGTGGTCAGGAGTCTATGACGAGGAGCAAAGGTGTTAGAATTTTGATTTCTTCTTCTAGGATTGTGTCAAAGACAGTAATAGGCTGGCGTCAGTAACCCAGTAACTGGGTCTGGCAGTTTGGTGGCTCTGTGGTCTTCTTTCTGATGTGTAACTACTAACTATGAGAGGAAGGGTGTTGCAAGGGTAAACACCAGATAGAGGATGTGTTTAGCACAGAGTCAAAGGAAAAGAGGTTTCAAGTGTAACTCCTGCAGAGTTAAGCAATAGAAAAGCAAACTTAGTTACCTACATGTAAGGCGCAGTTAAAAGCAAAAATAGTAGAAATGTTCAGGCCTGCTTCTTATTCTCTTTATCTTTGTTCTCAGGAAAACGAAAGAAAAAAAAAAAAACCTCATTCCATTTTTTTCTTTTTCACTGTTCAATCCTCCTGCATTGTGGGGGTTCTTCTTAGTTGTGGCTCATGGAATCTATTAGTAGTTCCCTGCTCAGGGATTGAACCCAGGCTTCCTGCATTGGGAACACGGACTCTTTGCCTCTGGATCACCAGGGAAGTCCCTATGTCATTTTAAATCTTTTTTTTTTAGGTTACCTTTTTAAAAATTTATCTTTCTTAATGATTTCCATCTATTTGGATAATATTTTCCAACTTGGTGACTTTTTATTTTTAAAATCTTTTTTTTTTTTTTTACTAGAGAGGTTTTTAATTTTATAAGCTCAAATCTGTCTATCTTTTTCTTTATGCCTTCAGAGTTTTTTCATTTTGGTTTTTCTTGTTTAGAAAGGCCTTTCTTATCTCAGGGTTATAAAGAGATACTCTAATTGTCTAGGTTTTCTTTTTGTACCTTGATCTTTACCCCATCTGGAATTTATTTTTGTGTATAGTGTAAGGATCCAACTTAATTTTTTTCCCTTTATGAATATCCCTCATTGTTCCTTACTGGCCTATTTGGCTGCCTTGAAAAGGTAAGCCTGGGAATGATCAGCCTATAGGTCAGCAGCAAGAATTTGTTCTGTCCTTACTGCATAAGTGGTGGGGTTATTTTCAAGTAGAAAAAGTGCAGGTGAAACCAACCATGGATACTTAGTTGTAACAAACATGAATAACTTGCTGATTTTCTTCCAAAAGATACTCTGACTATAGGACTCTACTGCGTCAAATTCATTTCCTTTCAGTTTTTAAAGGAATCATTATACATTTGCTTTATACCCTGAACATTGGGAATGATCATACAAAATAACAGCCCCTCTTCTCAAAATGCTTAGTCTTATGGAAAAATCAATTGTATATCAATATCTGAACTATGATGTGAAGAGCTGACTCATGGGAAAGCACCCGCTGCAGTCCATGGGGTCGCAAAGAGTCGGACACGACTGAGCAACTGAACTGACCTGAATTGAAACCCTTGAAACCAATTTTCACTGTTCTCACTTGTTAGTTCAGATTGTCTGGGAGGGACTGAAAAGCTGCGAACATGATGTTGATCTCTCTCAATCATCAAATACTCCCAGAGCTCTGTAGCTTTTCAGACCCGTGGAAATAAATTCTCTGGGAGCAACTTCCCCACTGACTCTCCTCTCTGCAGGAATGACCAGCCAAGCATGAGGCTCACGCAGGACTCCATCTGTCACAGGGCATTAGCGCTGTGAGTACACACCGTGCTCACCAAGCAGAAGATACAAAACACCCTCGGCTGTCTCGGCACAAGCCCGAGCCTGACCTCTCCTCTCAGA
This sequence comes from Antilocapra americana, assembly GCA_007570785.1. Lineage (NCBI taxonomy): Eukaryota > Metazoa > Chordata > Mammalia > Artiodactyla > Antilocapridae > Antilocapra > Antilocapra americana. The sequence continues at coordinate 37,120,113 of ML661885.1, forward strand.
GCCAGTTCTAGTGTCAGTCACCCAACAGCAGCAGGCTTTCTGCCCAAGCACAGCTGGCCCTGAAGATGCTGACCCTACATATCAGCTCTGAGGGGAGCAAGAAAAAGATGCTGAAGACAACAGAATGGACCTCATGCCCTAGGTCAGAGCCCCCTGAATTTGCCCAGGACATTTCCTGGACAGTAAGACCCTGGAACAGGAACAGCGTAGCTGTGGTCTAAGCTGGGAGAATACAGGCCCATGCAGACCAAGCGGCATCGTTCTCTGCTAATAAGTACCCTGCGCTCAGCCTGTTGGAGCAGGAAGGTGGAAAACTGGACATCCTCCTTGCCTTAATCCAGATCGTAACGGCCTCGAAGGCTGCTCTCCTAAGAGCACTGGGGCTGGTCATACTGTTCAGCTGTATCGTTTAAGCTTCTCTTAAAAAGACAAACAAACAAAAAACCCAAAGCAGGCCCAGTAAAATCTGCCCTCTGCCCATGGTCACATGCGAGAAAGATGGACTTTATACAAATATTTGACCTTCATTTGCTAGAGATATTTCTATGCAAACACACACACACACACACATGCGCACATAGCCAGCTACTTAAAATGTTTCTTCTAATACCTATTTTTTATGAGAAAAAATAATCTCAGCTTCAGAGATTTTTTTTTTCAATAGTTGTTTATTTATTTATTTGGTTGAGTCTGATCTTAGTTGTGGCACACAGGATCTTCCCTGCATCCTGTGGGACCTTTCGTTGTGTAGCATGGACTCTCCAGCTGTGGCACATGGACTTAGTTGCATGTGGAACTTAGTTCCCTGATCAGGGGTTGAACCCATGTCTCCTGCAAGTTGGATTCTTAACTACTGGGCCATCAGGGAAGCCCCTCTTTCAGAGATTCTGCCTGCCACAGAACCCTCTGGCTCCAAGTCTTTCCTTGACTGATGCTTCTTGTCCTTTAGGGCTTCCCTGGTGGCTCAGATGGTAAAGAATGTACCTGCAATGTGGGTGACCCGAGTTTAATCCCTGGGTTAGGAAGATGGCCTGGAGAAGGGCATGGCAACCCATTCCAGAATTCTTGCCTGGAAAATTCAGCTTACACATCGCCCCCTTCTGAGAGTCTTTTCCTATCTAGTCTAGGACATACCCTTCAGCCCAGGCTCCCCACCTACCCTGTGACTTCCTTTTTGGAGGAAAGGAAGAACTAGAAGTAATTTATTTCATTTTATCAGAACTAAATATAATTGGAAGTTATCTCTTTCACTCATTCATTCCTCTGCTCAGTTGTTTATCGGACGCCTGCCTCCACTAGAAGATAAGCTTCGTGGAAACAGAAAACTTATCTTGCTCACTCTCTCCCCAGCTCCTAAAACAGTGTTTGGCAAGAGTAAACGTTCAATAAACATTTGCTGAATGAACAGATGAAAACCTGTCAGACTCCATTTAGCAAAGCTGCTTTGATTTTGCTGCTACCTCAAGCGAACATCTTATTTCCCTTCCTTTTTTTTTTTCCCCCATAGTCTGATGCTCTGTCTCCACTTTTGATGACTTCTTCCTCAGCCTGGCTTCATATCTGGCCCTCCGTAAAGCAGATCTCTTGAAGGTCACCTGTATCTCCTTCATGGTCAGACTCAGCAGCTTTTCATTGGCCTCCGCTTATTTGACTAACCTTCAGATTTGGCAGCGAGGACATTTCTTGCGAGGGTTTCCCAGATGGCTCAGTGGGTAATGTATCTGTCTGCAATGCAGGAGATGCAGGCAGACTGAGTTCGATCCCCTGGTCGGGAAGATCCCCTGGAGGAGGACATGGCAACCCGCTCCAGCCCTCTTGCCTGGAGAATCCCATGGACAGAGGAGCCTGGTGGGCTACAGTCCATGGGGTCGCACAGAGTTGGACACAAGTGACTGAGCATGCACACACACCCTTCTTGTGATGCTTCTCATGAGTGTAGCCCTAGTAAACTGAGCCCTTGCTCGTCTCTGTTTTTATTTTGCCTGCTATGTATCTGTTCTTCCCGTGTGCTCCTTTACCTTCTGTCCTCACGGCCTTGTTCCCACTCTCTTTCCTCTTTACATCGTAGGTGGCATCTACTACTGTCTTCATCACAGGTCTCAGTCGTGGATAACACATACGGGAGTCAGAAGGGCAGTTCACAGATGGCGTTTCTTTTACTCTAGCACATGCATGGTTGTTTTTCTGCATTCTCCTGATCCCAAGGATGATGATGTGACTCGCTTTTGCTGATGAAATGTGAAGGAGAGAGAAAGGCGTGTGTCACTTCCAGGCAGCAGTGTTAAGAACTGGCTCCTGATTGTCCAGGTTTCCCTTGCCCAGTCTCTGTGACAGCTGAGAACACCCTAAAATGAAGCTACCATGAAACTACATCCCTGCGTAATTCGGGTGAACAGAGCCTCCCTGCTGAATTGCAGTGGCATGGAGTGTGAGTTATAAATAAGCACTGTTGTTTCAAGTCACTGGGGTTTTTAGTGCTGCTTCTTATAGCAACATAACCTGGCCTATCCTGACTAATACAACAACTCAGTCTGACTTTTTAAGGAAGCTCAGTGCCCACTTCTCCAACTGCCTTCAAGATTTCTACCTGCTTTACTTAGAGAAGTATAAACCTAAAATATCTATATTTATGTTTATCATTTTCTTCCCCAACTCTGAACATCCTTTTCCCCTGATTTTTATTTCTTGGCTAATAGCACTAATACACTTCTCAAAACTTTAACTTATACAGTCAGTTACCACACATCCTCCATCTTTTATTTACACCCTGCTGAGTTGTTCCGTTGGTCCCTCCCGGGTCTTAACCTTGGCTTTTACACTGCAGGGTCCACCCTAGACAGGTACACTACTCGATCAATCCTAGACTAGTACACCTCTTGAGTTGTCTCACTGTTTCCATTCTGTTTACTTTATAATCAACTCTAAAGTAAATATCCAGATTGGATTATTCTTTTGTTCAAAAACTTCAATGTGCCACCATTGTCTCCTGAATCAATTCTCAGTCCTTGGTCTAGCATTTAGACCCTGTCTTTCTCACCTCTAATCTGCTCTCTGACTGCTCCTTTGCATGGGTCTTACATTCGCAATAAACCACTTAACTCACTATAAATGAAATATACTCTGAGCTAGTTTGCCTCTGATACACTTAGAATTAATTCCCTGTCCTTGCTTTTCTTTCCACATGCCTGTTGAAACCCAAGTCCACCTTCAAAATCCTGCTGAGATGCCATTTTCATCATAGAACCTTCTCTGATCATTCCAGCTAACAGTGACCCCACTCTCTTCTGAGCCCTCAGGTACTTGCTTTGCTCAACTTCTTACTGACACAGTAATTTCTGCAGGATTCTCATCTCTCCTATAGTAACCTTTCCTCTTTGAACTCACATATCCTGGACACCTTTGACTTCCCCACGGAGCACAGTTCCTAACTTTTATTGTTCTTCCATAAACACTAGTTGAGTGAAGAAGCTCCAGGACATGACCTCAATTCGCAGAAAAGTTGTGTGACTAAGCGAAGTGAATGCCTGTGGGAATTTAACAATTTGACAGAATGGAGAGTTGTATCAAGTCTAAGCAATAATCAGTGTTATTACTGTTGTCTTTTTGGGTCTACATCTAATACAAAAAGGGGCCATCACTGGGCTATGAAATTTTATTTGATGTGAATTAGAGAAGTTTTGCTGGTGGTAATGACCACCTAAATATTAGCAACATCTGTGGCTCACCATCATTAGCTTTTCCCAGTGTGGTTTATTAAAGAAATACTGTCAGATCCCAACTGCATACTTAAGGCCATTTATTTATAGCACAGCAAGTACTGGAGAAGTAACTGGAAACCCTCAAATCTCCCTCCTGTCACTTGTTTACAGGAATAAAAAAAATCTTATTACTGAAATGACTCCTTTATAACCTTCTCCTTGCTCTTGGATATCAGCTTTTCACCATACCCATCTAACCCTGGGAGTATGGGTGGCATACATTGTTAAGTAATGAGTGACCCCAGAGCCCGTGACTCTCTAAAGGTGAGAAACACAAATGCAGACAACCATGGACATGAACTTGCTTTGCGAACTCTCCACATCAGTGGCTCTTTAAAGTGCAGTCCCCAGACTAGTAGCACCAGCAGCACCTGGATCCTTGTTGGAAATGCAGATTCTGGAGCCCATTCTCAGACCTACCAAGTCAGGAACTCTGGCAATGGAGTCTAGGCATTTGTATTTTAACAAAGTCTTCCTGTTAGATGGACACTCAAGTTTGAGAACCACTGCTCTATACCGTGTGTTAAGATCTGAAGTCAAGAGAACTGAGTAAAGTTTATTACTAGCGGGGTAAAAGATGTCTCTGGGTTTTAGATTGTTCATCTGTTCTCAATCTATTAGGCCTATTGCTGCACTGCCACAGTGTGTGTATGTGTGTGCTTAATGACAGTATTAGGGTGAACATTTCTGATGAAAATACTGATGTCACAGCTTAACAGATATTCTGAATTGTACATTATGCCACAGTTTTAGCTTATCTCTTGGGTTATTGCTGCCCCTGCTGCAAAGTCGCTTCAGTCGTGTCCGACTCTGTGCGACCCCATAGATGGCAGCCCACCAGGCTCCCCCGTCCCTGGGATTCTCCAGGCAAGAGCACTGGAGTGGGTTGCCATTTCCCTCTCCAGTGCATGAAAGTGAAAAGCGAAAGTGAAGTTGCTCAACCGTGTCTGACTCTTCGCAACCCCATGGACTGCAGCCTACCAGGCTCCTCCGTCCATGGGATTTTCCAGGCAAGAGTTCTGGAGTGGGGTGCCATTGCCTTCTCCGGTCTCTTGGGTTAAGTAGAGGCTCATTCAAAGAAGCTTAAATTGTGGGGAGGGAATTACTGTGAGCAATAAGGTGAAGTGAGTAGGAGATCCTTTGGATATCTCGGAAGAGGTCTAAAACAGGGTGGAGCCTCACACTGTCTGTAGCTGATTGATGGCTCTGAGGTTAAGTTTGGTCAAAGTACCCTGGTGGCGCTGCAATACCACACCACGACTGTGATGCAATTCCAGTCTCATATGTTTGCTTTTTAAAATCCTACTATCAACTTCCTCTGTTTAATCATGTTTTTTTGTGCTCCACGATTTTGGGGTGTAGAGTTAGTTCTTTCACTGGTTTTCTGTTGAGAGAAAGAGTATAAACTTGTCTTTTGGGTCCCACATTATTGATCATTTTTGGTGAGAGTCAAATACTTACTTGATAACTATACTGTGCAGACCTAAACCAATCAAAATGGAGAATCAACATATTAGAAAAGATGCCAACCGATTAGAATGAGCGCTGACTGCAAATACCTGGCATGGCCATACCACAGCATACCTGCTGAATATCAGGCTGAAAAAGAGCTGTTTAGATCTGTCCCTTTCGAATGGACTTTGGCAGAACAAAAGGATCAATATAAGCAGAAATTATAGGGATTTTATTGCTCAATAGCATAACCGCAGAGCTCAGCACAATGCCTGGCATATAGTAGACATCCATTAAATGCTTATCAGGGCATTTAATTTGGAAACTATGCTTCTAAATATTTAAATAATACCTGTACTTAAAATTCAAGCTCTGAGTTAAATATTTTGTCCCTTTCTTGTAATTGGGCCTTGAGTCTGCTCATCTATTCCTCTTGCCCTAACCACTGCCTCATCAACATGGCATGGACCATTTCAACAAACTTCTGGTTCATCTTCCTATCTCTAGAATCTTTCTCTCTGATACAACTTCTATATTCTCTCCAAAGCATCTCTCTGTTGCAATGTTTAAGTATTACAATCACTTATCCATGCTTCTGTTTGAGGATATGGTAATGAATAAAAAAGCATAAAGACATACATAAAGATGACAAACAGAAATACAAGATTGTAGTTGCCTCTCAAGGGATAAGGAGGAGTTAGAAAAAGATTCAATCAGCTAACATAATTCTTTATATGCTATAAATTTAAAATTAGTTTACATACTTATAAAACACAAGAGTTGATTTTTAAAATTTTATTTTTATTTTTTTATTTTTGGCTGCACTGAATCTTGGTTGCTTTGCATAGATTTTCTCTAGTTGCAAAGAGTGGAGGCTACACTTTCTTGTGATACATAGTCTTCTCAGTTGCACAAGCTTAGTTGCTCTGCAGCATACGTACTCTTCCCAGTCAGGGAATTGAACCTGCATCCCCTGCATTGGCAGGCAATCCAATCCGCTTCTTATCCACTGTGCCACCAGGGAGTTCCAAAAGAGTTGATGTTATTGTGCTATTATTAGTAGTACTACCATTAAAATAAATAAATAACATTTTAGCTGCAGATTTATGCTTCTAGTCGTAAAAGTAACGCTGAACTTACCTTCCTTCTAAAAACAGCTATAAAACTGAACAATATATATGAAGCAACACTTTCCAGGTATGAAACAACACTCAGTGTACAACTGTGAGCTTGAGAGGAAGAAAGTCATGGGCATTCTGGCTTTCTATCTGGGGACACTTTCCTGGCTCAGCATGAGGAGGTGCAGACCAAGCACAGTTGTCATCCTGCTGAGCTAAGGAGTCAAGGAGCAGCATTCTGGGCTGCTGAAGCAGCTGGAATTTTTGGACAGGAAACCTGAGAAAAGGAAGCTGTACAGAGAGGTGACCTTAGAAGTCAGCATGTTAATTCACCTCAATTCCTTGGCTGAGGACACTACTGTGTACAAAAAGGCTAGACTTTAGAGATCAAATATGTTGAGATTAGCTGAGAGATGATGCTGGAAGATGTTGAATTGTAGATCAGCCAGAGTGGAGACTTCTTGAGTACTTCGCACATTCAGTTGTTATTCCAGAAAAATCATGACTTAAGGAGGAGAATCATGCTCTAAGACTAAACTCAAAACTGAAACAGACCTGCCTACTATAGAATTTGACAAGTCTGATGTGACCCAAAGACTTTACCAATGACTTAACAGTAATTTAAATATAAAAAGAAGTAATCTGGGTAGAATATAGTCAAACCACTGAAAACCAAAAATGGAGAGAAAATCTTTAAAGCAGTCATATTTTAAAAAATTTTGCTTAAAAAACAGAAAGAAGAGTACAAATAATGGCTGACTTCTCATCACAGATAACGGAGGCCAGAAGACAATGGAATGATATCTTAAAGTTCTACAAAACAAAACACAGAATTCTTACCATGTAGTTGTGATGGCAGGAGTGGTAGCTACCATTTTGTAACCAGGAAGCAACCTTGAAGAAAAAATGGGCTTGTATTTTAAGGCTCCTTTTACTGGGGACTCTGTTACCTATGACTGAACACAATCTCTAATTAATATAGGAAATAACTTTGGCTGAGCACTTATTATTTACTAAGCTATGTTGGATGTGGTCATTTCTTTTATCATTTAAACCCCGAAAGCCCAGAAGTGGGCTTTCTATGCCTCTGCTTACAGATGAGGAAACTGAAACAGAAAAGTGAACAGTAAACAGAAAAGCTCATCTCCTTTAGGCAACCTTCCTAAAAAAAACTAACCAGTTCTTCCTCTGTATGCACCTGTCTAGAATATATCTTATCTAGCAACTGACATATGGACATAGAGGAAGACATCTGGGGCATATCAGAGTACCCCTTTGCAGCCTGGAATGGTATCTGATTCACCATGGCATTGCAGGTGCCTGAACAGAATTTAATGTGTATTTTTTAAAAGTAAAATCAAGAGAATACACTGTCTTGTAGTATATTCTCTAGAGTTGTCACTGTTAAGAAGACCCAGTTGTATAGTGGAGACAAGAACCAGTGGCAATTGGGAAAGTTTTACTACTGGGAAACCAAGACCTGAGAAGTTTTTACAATCTTCAGTCTCCTGCCAGGACCACTGCTTGCTGATGACTCAATGCTTCTTGGCGCCTTGAGTTCTATTCTGTTTTGACCAGTGTCATTCATTATATTACCAGAACGTAGGAGGAAAAAAAGCACAGAACTATCTCAGTTGAAGGAAAAAGGCATCTGACAAAATTCAACATCCATTCACGACAAAAACCCTCAGCAAATTAAGGATAGGAGGAAGCATCCTCAATATGATAAAGAGGACGTGCAACAATCCTACAGTTAACATAGCAGTTAATGGGTAAATATTGAATACTTACCCCTGCCAAGCCTGGAAGTCTTGGGCAGGACTTCCAGGAAAGCTTTCAAAATAGAAGTTTCTGCCACCATCACAAAATAGAGCATTCCTATGAAATCTTACAAGCTGTAAAATGACTTAAAGTAAAGAAGCGATTACCTTAGGACCTGTCTTGCTAAGGGATGAACAGATAAAGCAAGGTGCTCACAGGCACAGTTCAAAGCTGTGGCAGCTTGATGCTGAGATGGTGAGTGAAGTTCCTGGGGAAGGAGCTTGGCAGGGTCGCTCTTGCTGCTTGGTGTGACTAGTGACTCTAGAAGTGAAAGTGAAAGTCACTTAGCCGTGTTTGACTCTTTGCAACCCCATGGACTGTACAGTCCATAGAATTCTCTAGGCCAGAATACTGGAGTGAGTAGCCTTTCCCTTCTCCACGGGATCTTCCCAACCCAGGAATTGAACCCAGGTCTCCCACATTACAGGTGGATTCTTTACCAGTTGAGCCATAAGGAAAGCCCAAGAATACTGGAGTGGGTAACCTATCCCTTCTCCAGTGGATCTTCCCAACCCAGAAATCGAACCAGGGTCTCCTGCATTGCAGGCAGATTCTTTACAAAACTGAGCTATCAGGGAAGCCCACTGACTGTATAAGAGCACTGCAAACAAACGCTGAACACTATTTTTGCTTTCACTAACAGTGAAAAGTGAAAAGAGTACTAATGTAGGTTTTTACTAAAGGTGAAGTGGTACCAAGTGGAGGATGCCTGTATTTCCCCACCTGATGGTACCCTTTACTGCTCATGAAGAACTAGATCTTTGGTTTTGGGAGTTTGGAATTATTTCTCTAACAGTCTTTTTTTTTTTTTTTTTATTGGTTTTGCCATACAATGACATGAAATCGCCATGGGTTTACATATGCTCCCCCTCCAGAACCCCCCTCCCTCCTCCCTCCCCCTGGGAAATCTCGGTGCACAAGCCCTGAGCATCAATCCTGGGCTGTCGATTGATTTCACATATGACAATCAACATGTTTCAATGCCATTCTCCCATATCATCCCACCCTTGCCCTCTTCCACAGAGTCCACGTGTCTGTTCTATAGATCTGCGTTCCTTTTGCTGTCTCGCATGCAGGGTTCTCGTTACCATCTTTCTAAATTCCATATATATGCGTTAGTATACTGTATTGTTGTTTTTCCATCTGGCTTACTTCACTCTGGATAATAGGCTCCAGTTCCGTCCACCTGAGTAGAACTGATTCAAATGAATATTTTTAATGCTGAGTAATATTCCATTGTGTATATGTACCACAGCTTTCTTATCCATTCGTCAGTTGATGGGCATCTAGATTGCTTCCATGTCCTGGCTATTGTAAACAATGTGGCAATAAACATTGGGGTACACGTGGCTCTTTCAATTCTGGCCTCGGTTAGTCTCTAACAGTCTTGAGGCACCAAGTTTTTACCTAAAGGTTGACTGCCTTGTCAACCTTGAGTGCTCGGCACCTGTCAGAACTCAGAATATTCAGGACCAACCAGTCCTTCCTCTGGCCCCCATGTTCCCACATCACTGGGGATTTGGGGGGCTGCTTTGATTTTTGTTTGGCTAGTTTTGTTTACTATGTCACAAGCAACTTATATAAGCTTCCTGGCTGTTATCATCAGGGCCCCACTGGAGTTTCCAGGGATCCTGATGTTCTTGAGTGGACACCCAAGAAGTCTTTAGTCCCTGGCAGACTGTCAGCTAGACTTATGACAGAGGGGAGCCCAGACTCTGGAGGTGAGACCCAGAAAAGAGCCTGACCTGCTTCTTGCTTAGGAAGCATCCAAAGAAGCTGCATTAGCAGGAAAGTGAGGATCTGCCCATGGGGATCTTGAGGTCGCCCTGCTCCCATCCAGAATTATCTTCCAGGAGCCGGGACTTCCCCTCCCATTGCCAATGCTCCTGGACACACAGAGCCAGCCCATATGGAGTGAACTCTCCCGGGGTATTATTTAAGTCCTAGCTTTTGGATGACTGCCCAGCTCTGCCTGCCCAGCTGCTTCCATCTGAGAAGGCCCTGAGCTACCTTCCTGCTTGAGATTTCTCACTGTCATCTTTCTTGCTTGCAGGCCTGACAGTGGGCTGCTGAATCCACTGAGAGTACCTTCATTTCCAGGAGGGGAATTAGATAAAGTCTGCTATTAGCTCAGCAGAACCACCTCCAAAGCCAGCAGTTAGTGCCCTGAATTTCTAGACGGATCTATCTGTTTCCTTAGGAACACTTGTAACTTCAATGAGTCAGACCAGCTAAGAATGAAACAATTTTTAAGACATTTTAATTAATTGCTTATACTCATAATAGTTAAGTTGGTGCTGGACAGGGAAGCCTAGCGTGCTGCAGTCCAGGGGGTCACAGAGCCAGACACTACTGAGCGATTGAACTGAACTGATAATAGTTGAATTTGCAAGCCCTTATTTTATATTTTCATGGTGCTGTGTGTTCTACATACATACTCTCATTTAATCCTTATGGCAACCCAAAGCATTGGATAATTTTACTATTTTTATTTTGTAGTGGTGGGTACTGAGATTCAGACTATAAATGATACTGTCAAGGACAAACACTAAGTAAGTGGCAGAACTGGGAACCAGCCAATAGAATGCAATTCTAAAACACAGAAACAAACAAAAAACCCAAAACTAGTTTGTTGAGTAGAAGCTAGTCATTTACACTCTTGGGGGTAAGTCACTATTTCATTTCATAGTCATCACAGTGAGGAAGAAGATACTGGTCATGATCAGACAGTGCCCTAGAGCTTTTAATTGATGTGCTAAAAAATTCAGAGGATATAAGGATGATTCCCTGGCAGGTGTGGTAATGGCCAGAGAAGCATGCAAAAACCAAGGAAAAACAAATCATTCTAATATTCCAACAAGAAAAAAGGGAAAGGCAGACAAAACAGAAATATATAAATCAAACATATAAGTGAAAAGTCTAATTACAGAGTGGTTCCACTCTGATGAGAAAAGGAAGAGGCAGGCGTCCATTAGTGAGGCAAGGAGCATCTGGGTGTGTATCTATGGGAAGAGTGGCAGAGGCTGGAATATAGTGAGCCGGAGAAAATGCTGACGGTAATAAAAATGGCTCTTTTAGGGCTTTGGGGAAAAGGAGTTTTCAAAGACCCATTGCTCAGAGGTAATGGTGGAAAAATATGAAAGCATTTTTCTAATTCTCTTTTGTTTCTTTTGTCTGAGACTGGGAAAAGAGTCTTTAAGGGGAAATGGCAGGACAAAACAGAAAAACAAAAATAACTAAAGAACAGGAATTGATGTCCATGATAAGGAAAAGAACTGCCATTAGTGAGTGCCTAGTTCATGACAAGCCCATATCTATGTTCTGATCAGACTTCAATAATAAATCAGAGAAGTAGGTACTATAATCAGCAATGCCTTCCTCTTTCCCCATCTCTCCTCCCATACCTGTGCTTTGTTAGCACCTTGCAGTAGGAGGCACATATAACAAAAGTGGTAAATCTATATTTCAGCAAGTCATTTGAGAATGGCTCTGTGGATTGCCTGAGGATAAAGAGGTAAGATGCATGGTGGATGATGGTAAGGTGACATGGTCTCATAATTGATTGAACAACTCTGCTGTCAGAGGACCCCAGAGGTTTGCATCTGGATATACCACTTAGTAGGGCTTCCCTGGTAGCTCATCTGGTAAAGAATCTATCTGCAATGCAGGAGATCCTGGTTTGATCCCTGGGTCAGGAAGATCCCCAGAGAAGGGATATTCCACTCCAGTATTCTTGCCTGGAAAACTCCATGGACAGAGTCTGGCAGACTACAGTCAATGGAGTCCCAAAGAGTTGGATACAACTGAGCGACTAAGCACAGCACAGCATACTCCTTATCAGATGGGAAACTTTGTTCACATTATTTAAACTATCTGAGCTGCAGTTTTCTTATCTGCAAAATAAAGATAATAACATGATTTACTTCACAAGGATTGCTAGATTACATATATTAAGGGCATCTTGAGGCTCAGACAGTAAAGAGTCTGCCTGCAGTGTGAGAGACCCAGGTTCAATCCCTGGGTCAGGAAGATCCCCTGGAGAAGGGAATGGCAACTCACTCCACTATTTTTGCCTGGAGAATCCCAAGGACAGAGGAGCCTGGCAGCTATGGTCCCTGGGGTCACAAAGAACTAGACATGACTGAGTGACTAACATGTTCACTTTCATAAACTATAATATATTACATGTTAATAACTATTATTATCTAGCAATTATCAATAGAGGGTCAAAGCTTTGATCTTGACCCTATATTAGTCAACATTTAATAATGGAAGAAAAACAGAGGAAACACCTTTATCAAATTTTCAGGTAACCCAGAGCAGGCAATTAAAGCAGATACATTTGATATTCTTAATAATTCAGAGTTTATGCTAAAGTTAGGCTGGAATATTCAACAAACCCAATTAGAAAAAATAACTTATCGGGAATGAACTTTTAGGGACTTCCTTGGTGGTCCAGTGGTTAAGAATCTGCCTGCCAATGCAGGTGACAGGGTTCAACCTCTGGTTAGGGAAGAAAGATGATAGCATCTGGTCCCATCACCTCCAGTGGCCGCAACTAGAGAAAGCTCAGGAACAACAATGAAGATTCAGCACAATCATAAATAAATAAAGACTGTGGCTTCTGTGGTTAGCCAAAAACAAAATTTCACAAGGACAGAATGAGGAAGCTGTTCACTAAAGGAGGGCCTGGGAGAGTTGGTTGACCTCGAGCCCAGTCTGAAAGAGCTGTGTGAGGTGGCTGCATAAAAAAACAAGACAATTATAAACTGTGTTTATAAAAGTAGAGGCCACAGAATAGTATCCATACTATTGTTGGGCCCATATCCATTTGGGATCCTCTGTTTAATTCTAGAGACCATTTTAAAGGACAAGCATTGATTTCTAGTCAATGAGAAATGGTTGAAAGGATTAGAAGTGCCTGGGAGAGAGGAGTAAATAGTGATAGTGATAATTATAATCACCATCACCACAGAATGGTTAATACTTACTGAGTACCTACTATGTAGAATTAATATCTGTTACCTCATTTAATCCTCTCAAATACTTTGGGAACTGGGTACCATTATCCCTGTTTCCCCATTTATTAGCTGATAAAGCAGACTTGAGAGGCTGGGAGCTCACTCGAGGTTGTAAAGCTGGAAGTGAAGGAGCATATATTTGAATCCAAGCATTCTTATCTAGTGGCTGAGTGGTAAAGAATCCACCTGCAATGCAGGAGATATGGTCTGGAAAGATCCCCTGGAGAAGGACATGGCAACCCCCCCCAGTATTCTTGCCTAAGAAATCCCATGGACAGAGGAGCCTGGTGGGTTACAGTCCACGGGGTTGCAAAAGAGTTGGATATGATTCAGCAGCTTAAGAACAACAAAATTCTTATCTAGAACATGTACTTTTAGCCAGCTTGTTATCCTGCTTTCTAAGAGCTGGGAAAAATTATGATAGCTAACTTAAAATATTCTATCGTGTGGAACAGAGGTCAGCCCTTGGTTGTATAGTTCTAGTATGCATGCATGCTAAGTCACTTCAGTTGTGTCCGACTCTTTGTGAGGCCACGGACTGCAGCCCACCAGGCTCCTACATCCATGGGATTCTCCAGGCCGGAATACTGCATGCCCTCCTCCGGGGAATCTCCAGAATTTGAACCCTCGTCTCCTGGGGCTCCTGCCTCGAAGGCAAATTCTTTACCACTGAGCCACCAGGAAAGCCTGTAGTCCTGGAAGATAATGCTAATACAATAGGAAAGAAATTTTGTATTCTATCACAGGTTGATCACTAGAGGGATGTTGCCTATAAGCTTCAATTATACATAATGGCCCATCTCTGGGAACCCTGCCTCCCAGGTAATAAGCTTCAAGCTAAAAAGCTTTGTTTAGCTCACAAGAAACATCCTGACCAGGCCCACCTGTGAATGACTGCAGGGAGGAAGAAATTAACACGTTCCCTCCAAAGGCTGATGGGAACTAGGAAGTGCTTGACTTTACAGCCTCCCCTTTTGGTCTGTGCATGAGCTAAGTTGCTTTAGTCGTTTCCAACTCTTTGCGACCCTATGGACTCTAGCCCGCCAGACTTCTCTGTCCATGGGATTCTCCAGGCAAGAATACCAAAGTGGGTTGCTGTGCCCTACTCCAGGGGATATTTTAGACCCAGGGATCGAACCAGAGTTTCTATATGTCTGTCTTGGGAGGTGGGTTCTTTACCACTAGCCTCAATAAAAGAAGCCTAAGTTCTAACTCAGACAAGATGGTTCTTGGGGCATAGGTTCACCATATCGCTGGTCTTCCAGCTCTCTGAATCAGGTTGTTATTCCTTGCTCCAACAGCTCGGTCTGTCGTACGCAGGCAGGATGAGTTTGGACTTGGTAACACTGAAGCCCAGCAAGTTTTGAATTCCAGAAGAGAGATTTAGGCTAGGTGTTAGGAAGGGGAGTCTAACTGTGAGAGACTGTGGGATGGGCTGCATTGACGAGTTGCTCTCTCCACTCGTCAAGCAGAGGCTGTGTGGCCAGCAGGGACTGGAAATTTTTCAGGTAAGGCCTTAGCAGCTGCTGGGACCACTTGTCATGAGGATCCTTGCTTCAAAATTCCCCGAAGCAGCAGCAGCTACCCCAGAGCTTGACACCTGGAGCAAGGAATCATTTGGTTGCTGACAGCTCCGTATAGTAGGGTAGGTCACTCCAGTGTGTTCAGCTGGGAACTTTCTGTTTGTTTGTTGTTGTTGTTTTCCGTTAGAATAAGCCAATTTATTTTACATTTGAGTGGGGTGTCCTGTTGGAGAGAGGAAATAGTTGTTGGATTTCTACCCGATTTGTGAACCAGTTCATTTATCTCTTTGGATGCTAGCATTTTACGTATGAGGTTTGTGTGTCGTGTGTCTTAAATTTCTGTCTTTAGAAATGGGGAATGTTTCAGCGATCCCTGAAGTCCTCTGGGGCACTTTTTGGATAAGTGATCTGACTTATGATTTACAGCTGTGAACCCACGGGTAAGAGGGTTAGCATGGGCTGCTGTGCTTGCTATGTTAATATGTTGTTTATGGTCTCCTGTGGCGCTGGGATGTGTAAAACCCAAGACCAAGTTTGACGTTTTATTTAGGATTATCTGTTTGTCCTTTATTGTTTCTCCACTTACAGCCAAATCAGTTGTGATATTTAAAACTTTTGCTAATGTCAAATGGAGGAAAGGAACAGAAAAAAAATAATAAACCTGGCTGCTCTTCTCCAAGAGTGGGACATTCCCAGGAAGAAGAGAAAGGTTCCACTTGGTTACTAAAATCACCAAAAGCTACAAATAGAAATAGAAGTGTGTTTTCCGTAGATATTACTACAAAGGGTTTAGTCATTCAGAAAGGTGACTTTTATTTGTCCCATCTGTCAAAAACCCAATTTGAATCGCTTCTTTAGTAACTGATAGGTTTTTCATTGTTGTACTTGATTCAGAGTTACACTTTGGAATGGAAACTATGATGTCCTGTGTTTTTTTGTTTGCTTGTTTTTATTGGTTACTTTATATATATTTATTTTAGTTTGTAAAATGTAAACACAGACTAGTTCATTGGCAGAAATAGATTAATAAATGTCTCTGCATCAGTGTATCATGCCTTGTATTTCCTTTGACATTCAATGTCAAATCATAAATGAACTTCTTTTAAGATGACTTTGCCCTCTTATATAACAAAATAGCTATTAAAATGTTTATGTTTTATGAAAATAACATATATTAATGGCAAACAATAAAATATAAAAATAAGACATGAACATATATTTATATGATATACAATATTTGCATGATATATAATGTTTATATGGTAAACAATATTATCTTCTATTTGGTATAAAGTTACTTGTGTAAATTTTAAAAATGCTATTAATGTGTATCAATCTTATATCTCACTTTTTACAATTCAAACTTTGCTTGAACTCCAATTTTTATTTTCCAGTAGAAATGGGAAAAATGGGAAATTATTTAAACTATTGACATAATCTCTGTCTGTTCTTCATTATGAAAATGTATTTAGTATTTCCCCTTTGACCTCCTCCCCAGCATTTTGATTAAAGCCTCATCAGAATCCTAGTTTCCTATGGTGCATTTCATACACTGGTGTTGACCCAAGAGATTGTATTTCTGATCTCCTCAATTTAGGTTTTCTCTTCACATCTAGAGGATGCATAAATACATTTTTTCAATGTAAATATGTTTAAAATGAAAGTAGTCAACCTTAGTCCTTTTCATGAAGTCCAGATCTGTTTGCTTTCATATTCATACAAAAATAGTATGAGAACACTCCAATATACAACTAACAAAAAGGGTAATCATAATATCAATGATTCTAGTGCACTAATATAGCAGGAAACCTGTATTTCAATGACACTCCTTATCTTTATTTTGTCATCTGTAAAAGGAAAGGTTACAGATCTGTCCCTTTATTTATCTTTCTTCCTCTTGTTAATTCTCTCTTTCTGCAGCCAACATCTTTAGAGAAAGATGCTCATTAACAGATGAACATGCCCAAAGAGGATTCAATAAACTCATTCCAAACTCCCTTGCTGCTAGGAAAAGACATGTTTCATTGACTCTGTCAAGTACATCTGCTCAGTTGCTCAGTCATGTCCAACACTTTTGTGACCCCATGGACTGTAGCCCACTGGGCTCCTCTGTCCATGGGGATTCTCCTGGCAAGAATACTGGAGTGGGTTGCCATTTCCTCCTCCAGGGGATCTTCTCGCCTTAGGGATCGAACCTGTATCTCCTGCATTGCAGGTGGATTCTTTACTGCTGAGCTACCTGGGAAACCCCTATCAAGCACACATGCATAAAAGAAAAATATGAGGAAGAACCTAATGCAATTTATAAACTCATTTTGTAGCAAAACACTTGGGGCAATCAACTCATGTTTATATATTTACTATTAATTTATATCATACTTCCCAAATGCTCAAATTTGGTACCTTCTGGGAGACAATCCTAAGGGCTTGGAATAAATGATCTGCATCAATAAAAATCCATAGTGACATTTTTTTCAAGAGTCAAAATATGTAGATTTGGAAAAGAAGGTAGAGAAGTATAAATTATACCTCTATTACAATTTCTGATCTATTCATCTAAGAAGAGATGAATTATTTTGTTCTTCACTGCAGCAATTTGGACTCTACTCTTTGTAGGGCTGGGGTGTTTTTGCTTGGTTGCTTGCTTATTTTTTGCTGCCTTGACAGTAATTGCAGTTACCTTAAAAGTTTTTTTTTTTTATTTTATATTGGAATGGAGTTGATTTACAATGTTGTGTTTCAGATGTACAGCAAAGTGATTCAGTTATACATGTATCTCTTCTTATTCAGATTCTTGTCCCATTTGGTTACTACAGGGTATTGAGTAGAGTTCCTTGTGCTATGCAATAGGTCCTTGTTGATTATCTATTTTATATACAGTAGTGTGAATATGTTAATCCCAAACTCCTTATTTATCCCTTTTGGTAACCAAAGTTTGTATTTAAAGTCTGAGTCTGTTTCTGTTTATAAATAAGTTCATTTGTATCATTTTTAAGATTCCACAGGTAAGTGGTGTCATATGATATGTCTTTCTCTTTTGGGTTTAGTTGTTATCAACTAGGTACATGTTGCTGAAATGGCATTATTTCATTTCTTATGGCTGAGTAGTATTTCATTATATGTGTGTACCATATCTTCTTTATCCATTCCTCTGTCGATGGACATTTAGGCTGCTTCTGTGTCATGGCTATTGTAAATAGTGCTGCAGCGAACATTGGGGTGCATTTTGAATTATGATTTTTTTTTCCGGATATGTGCTCAGGAGTAGGATTGCTGGATCATATTTTTAGTTTTTAAAGGAAACTTCATCTTGTTCTCCTTAGTGGCTGCACCAATTTATATTCCCACCAACAGTGTAGGAGGGTTCCCTTTTCTCCACACCATCTCTAGCTTTTATTGTTTGTAGGCTTTTTGATGATAGCCATTTTGACTGGTGTGAGGTGACCCCTCATTGTAGTTTGGGTTTGCATTTCTCTAATACTTAATGATATTGATCATCTCTTTTATGTGCTTTTGACCATCTGTTTGTGTCTTTGGAGAAATGTCTGTTCAGATTTTCTGCCCATTTTTTTTTTAATTGGGTTTTTCGGTTTCTTTTTTTTTACGGCACTGTGTTGCATGAGCTGTTTGCATATTTTGGATATTAATTCCTTGTTGTCTGCAACGTTTGAAAACATTTTCTCCCACTATGATTTATCTTTTCCTCTTTTATGGTTTCTTTTGGGTGAAAAGTTTATTTAGGTCCTGTTTGTTTATATTTGTGTTTATTTACTTTAGGAACTAGGTCCAAAGAGATATTGCTCCGATTTATGTCAAAGGATGTTCTGTTTATGTTTTCCTCTTTAGAGTTTTATAGTATCCAGTCTTATATTTAGGTCTTTAATCCATTTTGAGTTTATTTTTATTTATGGTATTAGAGACTGTTCTAATTTAATTCTTTTTTGTGTAGCTGTTAAGTTTTGTCATGTTTCCCAGCATGACTTATTGAAGAGACTGTATTTTCTCCATTGTATATTCTTGCCTCTTTTGTCAAGATTAATTAATTATAGGTGTGTGAGTTTATCTCAGGACTTTCTACCCTCTTCCATTGATCTAGATTTCTGTCTTTGTGCCAGTACCATACTGTTTTGATGGCTGAAGTTTTTAGTGTAGTCTGAGGTTAGGGAACCTGATTCCTCCTGCTTCATTTTTCTTCCTCAAGATTGCTTTGGCTATTTGTTTTGTGTCTCCATACAAATTTTAAGGTTTTAAAAAAATAAATAAAACTTAAAAAAAATTTAAGTTCTTTTTGTTCTAGTTCTGTGAAAAAATGCTACTGGTAATTTGATAAGGATTGCATTGAATCTGTAGATTGTCTTGGGTAGTATAGTCATTTTGAATATTAATTCTTCCAATCTAAGAACTTGATATATCTTTCTTTCCATTTGTTTGTATGTTCTTCAATTTTTTTCATCAGCATCTTATAGTTTTTGGACTATGGGTTTTTTGCCTATTTAGGTAGGCTTATTCCTAGGTGTTTTATTATTTTTAATATAAGTGAGTTTTTACTTACAATTTAATTAAAAATTGACTTCCCTGGTGGCTCAGATGATAAAGCGTCTTCCTACAATGTGGAAGGTTCGGGTTTGATCCCTGGGTCGGGAAGATCCTCTGGAGAAGGAAATGGCACCCCACTCCAGTACTCTTGCCTGGAAAATCCCATGGATGGAGGAGCATGATAGGCTATAGTCCATGGGGTTGCAAAGAGTCGGACATGACTGAGCGACTTCACTTTCTTAATTAAAAATTACTATTTTTAATAGTAAGTGAGATTGTTTCAATTTCTCTTTCTTTCATTATTAGCATATAGAATTGCAACAAATTTCTGTATATTAATTTTGCATCCTGCAATTTACCAAATGCCTTGGTGAGCTCTAGTAGTTTTCTGGTACCTTCATTAGGATTGTCTGAGTATAGTATCATGTCATCTTCAGTGACAGTTTTACTTCTTTTCCAGTTTGGATTTCTTTTATTTCTTCTTCTTTTCTGATTGCTGTGGCTAGGACTATGTTGAATAAAAATGGCAAGAGCGGGCACTTTTGTCCCTTTTCTGATTTTATTTTTTGGCCTCCCCACATGGCTTGTGGAACTTCCCTTAATCAGTGCTGGAAGAACAGTCTCAGAACTGTTGGTCTCAATTGGTCATTTAAGTTTCATAGTAAAGGACTGGTTAATGACAACAATGGATTGTAAAACTGTCAGAAAAAGGATGTTTTGTGGACTGTTTTGTGTGTGGCAGTTTTAAGTCAGCAGTTTTAAAATACAGTATCTTTTAATTCGTTGAAGTCATTTTTAAGGCAATTCTCCCCTGATTTGGATTAAGGTATAGGAATTATATATCCTGGAGACCACAATCAACAGTAAAAACTGAGAGAATGAATACTAATTTGAGATAAGATGGACATGAGTTTGAGTAAGCTCTGGGAGATGGTGATGGACAGGGAAACCTTGTGTGCTTCAGTCCATGGGGTCGCAAAGAGTTGGACACGACTGCACAACTGAACTGAACTGAAGGCCTTGCCAGTTGCCTTGCTATAGATCAGTGCCTTCTGGGTGGTTCCCAGAAGCAGGCTTAAATTAACCCTCTTTGAAATGTTGACTGGTTGGCCATTCCAGGTGTCTGCCCAGGTGAGAGAATCTATAGATGATTTAAAAGACCTAGCGGTTGCCAATTATGTTAAAACTTTGGGCACTATACTAATCTCTGTTTATGAGTCTGCCTCCAACAGGTCTGCCTATGGAACTGGAGTGATATCATTATTGCTGGAGAAGGGTCAACCAATTTAATTGTGCTCAAATATAAATAGCACAGGAATTAAGTATATGTATTGGGAACTGGAATCAAACCCCTAAGTTCAGTTAAAAATTAGACAACAAAGTACTAAGAGGTTTCATGAGGTTCAGTTAGCTGTATTAAAAAAAATAAATAAAAGGAAATATTCATTACCTCTGGAAGTAGCCAGAGTGGTATTTGTCCTTTTCCCACAAGATGGTGGAGTGGACACTGACAGTGAGGGAGCTGTGATAGGAGAGAAATTTTATATTCTATTACAAGTTAATTGCTAAAACAACATTGCTTATAAATTATACATTGTAGCAATACGTGAACCATGAACTTCCAAATGTTCAAGCTGGTTTTAGAAAAGGCAGAGGAACCAGAGATCAAATTGCCAACATCCGTTGGATCATTGAAAAAGCAAGAGAGTTCCAGAAAAACATCTATTTCTGCTTTATTGACTATGCCAAAGCCTTTGACTTTGTGGATCACAATAAACTGTGGAAAATTCTTCAAGAGATGGGAATACCAGACCACCTGACCTGCCTCTTGAGAAATCTGTATACTGGTCAGGAAGCAACAGTTAGAACTGGACATGGAACAACAGACTGGTTCCCAATAGGAAAAGGAGTACGTCAGGGCTGTATATGGTCACTCTGCTTATTTAAGTTATATGCAGAGTACATCATGAGAACTGCTGGGCTGGAGGAAGCACAAGCTGGAACAAGATTGCTGGGAGAAATATCAATAACCTCAGATATGCAGATGACACCACCCTTATTGCTGAAAGTGAAGAAGAACTAAAGAGCCTCTTGATGAAAGTGAAAGAGGAGAGTGAAAAAGTTGGCTTAAAGCTCAACATTCAAAAAACTAAGGTCATAGCATCCAGTCCCATCACTTCATGGGAAATAGATGGGGAAACAGTGGCTGACTTTATTTTTCTGGGCTCCAAAATCACTGCAGACGGTGATTGCAGCCATGAAATTAAAAGACACTTACTCCTTGGAAGAAAAGTTATGACCAACCTAGACAAGCATATTAAAAAGCAGAGACATTACTTTGTCAACAAAGGTCCGTCTAGTCAAGGCTATGGTTTTTCCAGTGGTCATGTATGGATATGAGAGTTGGACTATGAAGAAAGCTGAGCACTGAAGAATTGATGCTTTTGAACTGTGGTGTTGGAGAAGACTCTTGAGAGTCCCTTGGACTGTAAGGAGATTCCACCAGTCCATCCTAAAGGAGATCAGTCCTGGGTGTTCATTGGAAAGACTGATGTTGAAGCTGAAACTCTAATACTTTGGCCACCTGATGCGAAGAGCTGACTCATTTGAAAAGACCCTGATGCTGGGAAAGACTGAGGGCAAGAGAAGGGGACGACAGAGGATGAGATGGTTGGATGGCATCACCGACTCAATGGACATGGGTTTGGGTGGACTCTGGGAGTTGGTGATGGACAGGGAGGCCTGGCGTGCCTCAGTTCATGGGGTCGCAAAGAGTCGGACAACACTGAGTGACTGAACTGAATTGAATTGCTTTAAATTATACATAATGGCCCATCTTTAGGAACCCTGCCTCAGGTAATGAACGTTAAATTAAAGAACCTTTGTTTAGCTCTCAGGAAACATCCTCCCACCTGTGGATCACTGCAGGCAGGAAGAAATCAACACATCCCCTTTGAAGGTTGATGGGAACTAGGAAGTGTTTGACTTTACTCTCTCCCCTTTTAATATAAAAGAAACCTGAGTTATAACTCAGGAAGATCGTTCTTCGGAAAACAGGTCCACCACCTTCTCAGTCTACTGCCCAACAACTTGTCTATTTATTGGCTTGTCGTGTGATGAGCCATAGGAACTTGAACTTGCTAACAGTGAGCCCAGGAAGTGTAATCCCAAAAGGGTGATTTAGGCTAGGTGTTTAGGAGGGATAGTCTAAGTGTCAGAGACTATGGAATGGGTTGCTTTGCTGAGTTTCTCTCTCCAGCCACTTCCCAAGCAGAGGTTGGATGGCCACCTCTTGGGGTTTTTTTTAATGCTACGAGATTGTTCTCAAAGACGCCTTCAAGATTCTATGATTCCATCAGCCTTGTTTTTGGCTAGACGTATTAATTAGGACTAGTGATTTCAAAAGCAGACACTCAACTAATCAACAACTAGAATGGATGGGCTTTCTTGGAAGAGCAAAGATGGCAGTCATAATGGAACCAGGAACATGAAACCTGCAGGACTCTCTTCAATTCATGCCTCCACTTGGCTTTGCTGAGTTTCTTTTCTATCAAAGCAACTTCCATCATATAACAGAAAACATAGCCACTGATAGCTCTTAGTCTTTTTTCCCATGAAATTTCTGTGATGGGAGATGAGCTGCTTCTTTGGTGTCAAGGCAAAACAAGACAAAAATAACAAATCTTCACAGGCAAGGGTATAGACTGACCCATTTTAGGAGTCTGCAGCCCCTATACCACCATCAGTTGCAACCAGAAGAATGGGATTAGTTAGAAAATGGCAGATCTCTTGGGAACACTGTGGATGGATCAGAAAAGGAGGCAAACTGAACAGAAAACAGGAAGCTGGTGTTCAGGCATTAACATGACAGGGTTAGTCTTTTCTGATTCAACCATATGCAAACTATTAACAAAAATTTAAAGACTCAGGAATTATCCATATTGATAACAGCAATCTTTCCAAGAATATCTGAAAGGGATATTCACTGTTAAGGCTGAGTATTTGAGCTCTGTAATCGCTTAGTGCTGAGCTAGGTGCTATGCTGGGTACAGAACTATAGAATATGGTTTCTATATTCAAAGGTTTAACAACTGAATGGGATTAGGACCATGCATTCTGAGAACTATTTTAATTACAATTAAATAGAGGATTCCTGGGTAGGAAATGGCAATCCACTCCAGTATTCTTGCCTGCCTGGAAAATTCCATGGACAGAGGAAACTGGCAGGTTACAGTCCATGGGATTGCAGAGTCAGACATGACTAAGCATGCATGCACACAAATAGAGGATTAGCTCTTATTGATGATGTCATTTACAAGTAGTTCTCCCATCAAATTTAAGTTAAAACATTGTTCTCAACAAAACTCTCAGTGGTTCAGAAATAGCTTAGGCTGTAGGAATCTGCATTCACTCATTTATTCATTTGTTCACTGGTATGCATGTCTTATGAACTCACCTTTGCTTTAGACACACTATGTAGAATAATGAAAATGGTAGAGCTGTGTTCCTTCTCTCAGATTTCTTAGCTGCTGTTCTCTGCCTGGAATATTCTTCATCTAACCCCCATCCTCCATTGCCGTCATTACCTTGTGTTTAACTCCTATATATTTTTATAGATACTAGCCTTCCTTGACTCTCTCAGCTGGTTAAAGCACTGCCGTATAGTTTCATAGCATTTCTGCCCTGGGGAAGTTATCTTATTTGTAATTTTTCACACAGTGTGAAAAATTTTCATACAGTGTGTATCTTCATTAGAATGAAAGTTTCATGAGGACAGGGCCATGCTTTTTCTGTTTACTATAATGCCTAAAATCGTGTCTCAAAAATAGCAGGATTAAATAGTCATTAACTTGGCAGATATTTATAAAGCATCTTTGTGTACAGCACTGTTTTTGGCATTGAGTATATAAAACAGGGGAGAAAATAGCTATGGTCTCTTTTTTGAAGGAGCTTCTAAGGTAGTCAAAGTATATATTTAATGATGGAAGAATGTCTAACTCAAACTCCTTGTGAAAGTCACTCAGTCGTGTCTGACCAGGGACCGAATCCAGGTTTCCCACATGGCAGGTGGATTCTTTACCATCTGAGGCATCAGGGAAGCCCATAAATATGAGTGGGTTGCCATGCCCTGCTCTTTCCCAGATAAACAACCGATTGTCAGAGAGACTCAGTGACTTATATCATACAAAGAATTTGAGTGTCATAAATTGTTTTTGTTCCCTCTTACACACTGCTTCTCAATACATATTTCACTAACCAAAGGTGGATGTGTGAACTTCTGTTCATCCGTGCATGGATGTTAGAGGCTGTTGAGGAGGCATCATGGACTGTGTGAGTAGAGACAAACATTCCGAGAATGTTTTTATGTCAAGGGTTAAGTCGGCACAAGCAGACAGCTTGGTGATTTCTTGGCCAGTTCTCCCCAAAGCCCTTGTGATGGTGATCACGAAGTCCTTTATCATTGCTTTTGAACCCTTGGTGTCCAGAGTTCCTGGGAAAATGAAGGTGTTGGCGCCAAGGGCATCCATGTGATTAGGGTTCAGTTTGGAACTGCTATAGGAGAACCCAGTCTTCAGCTGGGAATTGCAGGAAGGGACTAACGTGGATCCCTTTTGAGAAAGTAGAAGGGCTTTTTAGGACAGGGCATATAAAAAAAGCAAGAAGAGTTTTAGAATAGGAGTGTATGGATAGTAAAGAAATAGCTCACTAGAGCAGAGAGTATATATTAATGAAAAGATAATATGGGCTAGGTATGGGGGACCTTGGAAATGGAAGAAATGGCTGGTTCAGGGAATGGAGAAAGGACTAAGTTTGGATTTCAGTTGGATTTCTAATTTATCAAGTGAAAGTGTGAGCTGCTCAGTCATAGTTGACTCTTTGAGACCCCATGGACTGTAGCCCACCAGGCTCCTACATCCATGGGATTCTCCAGGAAAGAATACTGGAGTGGGTTACCATTTCCTTCTCCAAGGGATCTTCCCAACTCAGAGACTGAACCCAGGTCTCCTGCATTGCAGGCAGATTTTTTACCATCTGAGCCCCCACGGAAGCCCATTCTAATTAATCAAACCCATTTTACAGTTTGAAGAATTGCCCTAGAAGGTATGGAGAGAACTTCTCTTCCATTCATATGTGACAGAAGCCAGTCTCTGGACTGGTTGTTACATGTCAGTCATAGCTCAGTCAGTAAAAAAAATCCAGCTACAATGCAGGAGACCTGGGTTGACTCCGGGGTCTGGAAGATCCCCTGGGGAAGGAAATGACAACCCACTCCAGTATTCTTGCCTGGGAAATCGCATGGACAGAGGAGGCTGGTGGGCAACAGTCCATGGGGTCGCAAGAGTCAGACATGACTTAGTGACTAAACTACCATGTCAGGTTACAATGACAACTGAAAATGCACCCCACCCTGGTCTCCCACAAAGCTGGACTGACACATCCGTGGAAGCACAGCACAGAGCCAACTGTCACCCTTGTCATTTCCCCCCAGGGGATGGCAGAGCTGGTACACGATTCTGACTCTGCTCTCAGTGGGGGCCATGCTGACTCAGAAATCTCACTCGTTTAAATTTGGGAGTTGCCAAGTCACTTCATCAGAAAGCACCTCAATGTGGAATGACCTTTTGAAAAGCAACAAGTTTAATGATGTGAGCTGAAATCCTTTGGCGTTTAAACGAAGTGCTCTGCTGAGGGCTACTTGCTACGACCAGCGGTCTGCTTCTGTTAAGGAGAGGCAGAAGATGATTTCAGTGTCTCTAAGTGATGTGTGGGTTCAGGGTGGGGAATGCGTGGGGAGAAGAGAAGTCAGAAGGCCATGCATACGACGTCTGTAAAGAAAATGTTTTATTTAAAGTGTTAAATACCATCACCAGAATGAATTTGAGTTTTACATGAGTGTTCATCACAGGACGAATCTGCCCTTTTTATTTTTTTCCAACTGGAATCCCCTTTACTTTTAAAACATACTATGTACAGGGTAGCGATGGCCACTGGCATGGTGCTATTTACACGACTAGGTCACGAGCTGAGGTGCAGACATGTGAAAATTAAAAAAAACAAAACACCAACTTTAAAATAAATACTGCATAATGACAGGTATGTACAAATATTCCATACAGTCATGTCCTTCTTATTAAAATTAGAAATAATTTATATAGGAATATGCACAAAAGATTATGTGACTGCATCTTCGTATCAGGAAAATGTTAAACGTTTATTCTAAGGGATAGTATAGACACTATAGGTCTATTAAAGCAATTGTTGCTGGTACACAAGTGTCTAAATTATTTCAATAGTTTTATTCTTTTATTTCGCAACTTTACCTGGGTCCATCGCAGGTCTCAGAATGTCAAGACACAGTCTCGGTGTATTTCATATTGCACCACAAAAAGAGAAGGCATTTTTAGTGATACTCACTTTTAACTTTTGCACCATATCAAGCATGATATTTTTAATGGTCAGCACTGAATTTAAAAGGAACACAAAAGAGCAATTTTTTGTGCATGGCATTAACTTAAACAAATGGTATGTATGTAGATTTCAAAAGTTGTTGCTAGAAGTTGAAACCAATCTATAAGAACATGTTTATCAAAGTGTACAGAAAGAAACAAATTGTGGGTGGCTTATTACATTACTCAGTGACTTTTCCTCTAAATAGGGGAACTTAAGAGAAATTTGACCTTGCAGCACCACCCAATGGTAATAACTGTCTGTGAAACCAAAGGCAGGGGTTTGATTTTAGGGCATTTGTGTGTAGACTTTTGGTGATGGCATCAAAGAACTGTTACTAGGCAGATTGACTTTCTTTGAGTTACCTAAAAATTGGAGCTTTAAAATTATCTGTTGCAAATTTATGTTTGCTATGTTTCTTTAGAAATATAATTTGTGAAAAATTGAGTTTTACTACAGAAAAATGAATTAATAAACTGCCCTGTATTTCAGGGCTCCAAATTTTTAGCAGTGCTTCTATTCACATAGTAAATGGAAACTGGCTAAAGAAATTGCTTTTAATTAATTAAAAACAAAACCTAAAACCTTCTAGAAATAATACTTTAACCCCTGTATGAATAATGCTGGTGCTAAAAACAAATTTATTAGACATTACAATGGCCACATGATTTTGGGATTTTCCTGTAAACTGAACTTGGAAGGTGAAAATAAAATTACCATGCACTGTACAATAAATTGCAAAAGTTCAAATATCTTCTTTATCAAACACATGCTGACTTACTTTAATGTACTCCCAAGTCATGTTGCAAAATCCTTTTCAACATGCTTGAAATAAAGAAAGCTCTTAAATAGTTTTTTCCCCCCTTGAGAAATTCAGAAGCATTTACAGCTCTGAATTGAACATGGGGGTATAAAGAGAGTATCAGGTCAAAAACTTGTGATTTTTTTTTTTTTTAGCATAATGTTCACTCTAGTAGGGAGAAAGAAAATAAAAAGATTAAAAGAGGGAGAAGAGGAAAAGTGAGAAAAAGGAAGAAAGATGTGAACAATTTGCACATGTTGAACTTTGTAAGATTTGTATATTTACCATGGAAATAAATTGAATATATTATACTTATTTGTCACATAGAGAATTTTAAGTATTTTCTAGAAAGTATTTTCTTCTGTAATGTCTGCCAAAACACAGACTATGATTAAATAAACATGGTGTGTCTTTGTATCACCCGGCTGCATTCTCTCCCTTTTTTAAAACCATGCACTAGTGAAATTTATTTTTAAAAATAATATAAATTGTCAAAAATGGCTGATTTTTATTTTTAATTTTTTGCAAGTTGCAGCCCCAAGAAAATAATTTAAATATTCAGCTAATCTGTCCATGCAAAAAAAAGTTTAATTTCATTCAGTACAGTGTAGCCACAGAATTTTGTTTTTCAGAGTCCAACACATCTTGGCATTAGTGCGCGACATGCCTGCTGGAGCTCCGAGGTCTGCCACTGCTCACATCGTCACTTTGGACCGGCTGCTCCTGTCCTGTCCAGGGGAGGGCTGACGTTCTGTCCTAGACCTCATCTTTGGTCTCTTGCTTTTCACCTGATGCTTCCCAGGACTTCAATCCTTCGCTTATAACATGGCTTAATGGCTGGATAGCTCCATTTCTGTGGCATCACAGGACTTTGGGGTCAGAGAAACGAAGAAAAAGGAACAATAAAAATATAAAGGTGCCATTGAAAAGGGCTTTTGTTGCATGAAACTGACTGATTCTTTGATATTAATCCATGGCTTCAGATTGGACCAAAACTCGAGTGTTCCTGAACTCCAAACCTGATAGTTCTTCACAGCTCCGCTCCTTCACCTGAGGGCCTCCTTTAGGGCACAATGTGTGCGACTTCCTCTGAGAACACAGGATCGCTCTGTATCCCTAGGAACAGGCTCAGAAGACACAACATTAAGCATGCAGTGCTACCAGGGTTTGCGACCTGTGATTTTTTTTTTTTTGTAACGCTGGTTGCTATAACAACAGTTTTACAGCTGCTATGAACGAGAGTAAGAAGGTCCGGTTGAGCTTTCCAGAGACGACTGGGAAGCTCTTCTTGTCAGAGGGGCCAAGGTCGGATCTACTAGGGAGGAAGGGGGGAAGAGTTTGAACCAGCCAATCACCATGTTGGATAACTCCAGTTCATCTAAAAGTATCTGGGCCACTCCCATAAAGGATTTGTGATCCATGCGGCCGTAGTCTCCCCAGACAATGATCTGTTGGCAAAATTAAAAGAGTGATGTCAGTATAATCATGTATGTAAGGGCTTGTAAACCAAAATACAATCAAGTAATGACAGCTCAGTTGGCAAAAAAAATCCACCTGCAGTGCAGGAGACCCTGCTTCGATTCCTGGGTCGGAAAGACCCTCTGGAGAAGGGATAGGCCACCCACTCCAGTATTCTTGGGCTTTCTGGTGGCTCAGCTGGTAAAGAATCCGCCTGCAATGCAGGGGACCTGGATTTGATCCCTGAGTTGGGAAGATCCCCTGGAGAAGGGAAAGGCAACCCACTCCAGTAGTCTGGCCTGGAGAATTCCATGGACTGTATAGTCAGTCCACGGGGTTGCAAAGAGTCGGACACAACTGAGCAACTTTCACACAATGTGCTGACATTAAACATCAAGTTATGTAGCTGTATTTAATTACTGGGATAGTTATCCTTACTGGAATTCAAAGGTACAATCGGAAAACTATACAGGAGTGTTAGGATCATAAGCTGTTGAGGAAGATGAGAGCTGTGTGATGGGGGTTTACAAGTCTATAGTTCACTTTAAAGGAAACTGTGTGTATGGCATTTTTTCGTATTTTTTTTTCCATAAGGGATGGTTTATTACAGGATATTCAACATAGTTCCCTAGTGTGTACAGCTTTATAGCACTGGCCACTGCTTGGAAGTTTCCCAAGAATTTCAGCTGGGGGTGAGGAATGGAAGGGAATGTGATACAAAGTTTGACGCCATGAAGACACCTTCTTAGGTAAGGAATATAGAGTTCAGCAAATACCTGTAAAACCTTTCCTTGGGGACTTTCTTCAAAAGATAATAGCTGCTGGTAAAGGGGTTCCAGCGTTTTCCTTGCCACTTTTGTCTTCTTTTTGGCTATGCAGACTCCATTATCTAACAGATACACCTTTACATATGGTGCTTGGGAGAGAAAACACAGGAAAGTCACGTGATGAGCGGCGGTCACAGGAGACCCGACTACGGGCGGCGCCTGCCACAGCCCAATCCTGGGTTAACCCGACTACGGGCGGCGCCTGCCACAACTTAGTCTTGGCTTAAAGAGCCAGCAGTCAAAAGTCACTGGCCTTTCCACACTATGTCAAAATTATCATATAAACAAGAGATAAATTATTAGATAACAAGAGGTTAGGTATCAGTCATTCAGGTAGTTTTAGGCAGTTAACACAGCCTCTGAGTTGATTACTATTTTGCCATCAACTGGTTTTATATACTGCTTTTAAAAAAGAAATCCTCCTAGTCCCTAACAATATCCAAGAAAGAGGTTTCACTCGGTTTTTCATGTGTCAATTCACAAATCTAGTTAAACGTGCTCAAAATCATACTGTTTTACCCATCCCCATGGAGCATTTATCACTCAAAAGGGCTTATTTATTGATGGTGTGGGTACAAGACAAGGGTGGGGTTTGATGTTCAAATTAGTTGGAAATAGGCAACTAATTATAAATACCATGGACTGATATTTTTCTGACAGGCTCTTTATAAAAGCATTTTCATGCATGTACAAATTGCGGTATTCTTTCTAGCAATCAGTTGACTCAACTCAGACCTTTGTGAACACAACTGTCTTAATTACCACTGCAAGGTTGTGCAATAGGCAACACTGGGTAACAATGTGAACTTTCTGCAAGGATGGGAAGGTTAGAGACTCAAAATTACAGTTCGTTCAGTGGAGGTGCTGAGGTGAGAAACCAAGTTTCAGAATTGTTCTGTACGTCAGGTCTGAAGTTGTCTACATCTCTGTACCAGGCATCTGGAATCTGTGGCATTCCCTATGGTTCTAAGCACCTTAGATTATAAAATTTTGGTACAAAATGTGACAGTGCAATAAAAACATATAATGGTGCCTCTCTATACACTCCAGGAAGTAAGAGTTTTCTAACTAGAATGTCCTGGATTTATGCTACTTTGGGGACCGATATGTATCTATATTAATTCCGGAACTCTAAGGATTTCTAAGGAGAATTTTGAAGCTCAGATGAACTGAAGAATAACACAAAATATCAGCTAATAAGAACTTAGGTGATTCATTTTGCGCAACATGTACATAAGTGTGGTAATTTTTATTTTGTAGGGTTTCTACCACATATGTGCTTATTAGCTAATGACTTCTCCCCCCCAGATCACCCTCACTGGGTGCTCACTCAGAAGAAATGCAAACTACTACAGATAACTGACTCATTTATCAGTACCCTTGATTATCTAAAAACAAAGTTTTCAGCATCTCTTCAAAAATAAAGTCTCTGATTGAAAAGTATAGAATATGAACAATAACAGATGAAATCTCTTTTGTTCTTACCTGGCAGTGTCTTGGAACCTGGTTTTACAACAAGGCCACGGGCCCGAATTATTTCCACCTCCAGCTGTCCCTTTTTGTCCATCATTCCTACCTGAATGTCACCTAATAACGAGTGAGGAAGAAACAAACAGGTCTTAACATACAAAAGCAGATAGAAAAAAATGCTTGTGTCAAAGATCTCAGTTTAACCTTGTTGGATCACTTCCCATGTATTTTCCTAAATTCAAATGTATCGAATGGATAAGAAAGCTGTGGTACATATACACAGTGGAATATTACTCAGCCATTAAAAAGAATACATTTGAATCAGTTCTAATGAGGTGGATGAAACTGGAGTCCATTATACAGAGTGAAGTAAGTCAGAAAGAAAAATGCCAATACAGTATACTAATGCATATATATGGAATTTAGACAGATGATAATGATAACCCTATATGTGAGACAGAAAAAGAGACACAGATGTATAGAACAGTCTTTTGGACTCTGTGGGAGAAGGTGAGGGTGGGATGATCTGAGAGAATAGAATTGAAACATGTATATTATCATGTGTGAAACAGATTGCCAGTCCAGGTTCAATACATAAGACAAGTGCTTGGGGCTGGTGCACCAGGATAACCCAGAGGGATGGGATGGGGAGGGAGGTGGGAGGGGGGTTCAGGATGGGGAACATGTGTAAACCCATGGCTGATTCTTATCAATGTATGGCAAATGGCAAAAATCACTACAATATTGTAAAGTAATTAGCCTCCAACTAAAATAAATAAATAAAAATGTATCAGTGATATCTTACTTTAAAAAGCATATAAATTAAAATGGAAAAAGTTGAAGTTTATATTGTTAAAATTTAAGATACTCATTCCAGATAATACTCTTAAAGATCTTATGAAATTAGGGAATGTGACTTTCAATAAGCTAAAAGGAAAACAGTGAATCACATGACAGAAATTCTTACCCATTGCAGGTGTGGCCAGAGTTTGGCGCCCCACTAGCTGGGCAGGGCCAAGGCCATCCAGAAAATCACTGAATTGGCTATCCGAGGCCAAGCGGACACCAGGGAAGATCAGACTAAAAGCAAAATAACACAGGATTATTTTGTGTTACCCTCAACTCCTGTTTCCATCTAGCCCCCTGCCTGTGGCCGGAGAAGTTGGTGTCACTATTTTGTCCCTTATATTAATTGGATCCTAAGTGCCCCCTGCACCTCCACAGCCCTCCTTCCTTATACTGCATGCACGCTTCTGTTTGTGTGTCTTTCTCTTCCTTGTCTGGAGGGCACGAACTGTGAGTTCTATGTATAGCACTCCTACACGCTGAGCACTTATTCCGTGACTGGCATGAGCATATTGAATCTCTTAGCTGCATTATGTGACAGTCTATTATTGAGTCCATCTTATCAATGAAGAAAGCCTTCAGATTATTGCCATCAATACCCAACCACATTGCTATTTCTTCCACCTTAAAGAAATGAAAAATCCCTTTCCCAACACCCTTTCTTCTTCAGCTCTACAATCTCATTTCTCTCCCTGGAATTTCTTGAAAGAGCTGTCTCTATGTACACTCTTCATTTTCTTTAACTTTTTTTCTTCTTCCGCACTGCACAGGCACGTGGGATCTTAGTTCCCGACCAGAGATCAAACCCACGCCCCCTGCTTTGGAAGCTCCATGTCTTAACCACCGGGCTGCCAAGGAAGTCCCTATCTTCAATTTCTTTCCTCTCATATCAGTTTTTCCTTGCTCTTCCAAGCTTTGTTTTTCTCTACTCCACCAAAATTTCTCTGATCAAGGTTTACCTAATAACCACAGTGGTAAATCTTGACTGTTAATACTCCGTACTCATCTAATTGAACATATTAGTCTCATTTGATCCAAGTGATCCCTCCCTCTTACTTGAAACACTGCTTCCTGAACCCTCTAGTCTTCTGGGTTTCCTCTGTAGCTATTTCACTGTTTCCTTTGCTAGTTCTCCCACTAAATATAGCCGCTCAGTCCTTTGACCTCTTCCCTGTATGTCCCGATTCCCTTGGCAGTCTCATCCCACCTCAAGGTTTTAAACATCATCTATAGTGACATTACCAAGACTGACAGCTCCAGCTGGGCTTCTCCAGTGGGTCCCAGACCTGTATTCTAACTGCTCTACTTACCTGCTTGAACGTCTAACCGGCAATCAAAACTCAGCTTGTCGCACACTGACCCTCAACCCCCGAAACAGAAAACCAAGCCCTGTTCTTCTCAGAGGATTCCTGTCTTAAACGGCAACTTCATTCTTTCAATTGCTCAGCCCTGCAGCTGTCTTTCCTTTGGACTGACTGCTAAAGCTGTAATTCCCAGTATGACTGTATTTGGAGGTAGAAACTTTAAAGGGATAGCTAAGGTTAAAGGAGGTCATAACGGTGGGGCCCTAAGCTGATATGACGGTGTCCTTAGAAGAAACACCAGAGGTACATATGCAGAGGGGAAACGCCATGTGAGGACCTTGTGAAAAGGTGGCCATCTGGGGGCCAAAAAGAAGAGAGGTCTCAGGAGAAGGTAAACTTGCTGACATCTTGATCTTAGACTTTCATCCTCCAAAACTATGAGGAAATAAATTTCTGTTGTTTAAGTGGTATTGTTTCTTTTTCTTTTATTTTTTTTGACAGTAGCCCTAACAAACTTCCCAGATAGCTCAGTAGGTAAAGAATCTGCCTGCCATGCAGGAATCTCAAGAGACACAGGTTTGATCCTTGGGTCGGAAGATCCTCTGGAGAAGGGCATGGCAACTCACTCCAGTATTCCTGCCTGGAGAATCCCGTGGAGAGAGGAGCCTGGCGGGCCACAGTCCATGGGGTTGCAAAGGGCTGGACACGACTGACCACAGTGCAACCAACCAATACATTCTATTTCTCTCACATTCACATCAAATGGATTATTGAATCTTCCTGGTTCTCCTGTCAAAATACATCCAGAATCTGGCCTCATCAATGCTAACGTTCAGGTCCCAGCCATCATCTTCTCCTTCTGTGTTGCTGCAGAAGCCTTCTGAATGCCACTTTTACGCTCTACTCCCACAGCAACCAGGCTGATCTATTAAAGCTGAAGTCAGATAACGTCAGGTCTCTGCTCACTATCTTGCATTGGTTTCTCATCCCGATGTGAGTAAAAGCAAAGTCCTTGCAATGATATGTAAAGACAACCCCAGCCACCCACCCCTGCCCACCATATCTTAATTTCTAGTTTCTTATCACTTCTGCCTTATTCCCCGGGGATGCCCTTCCCACTGTTGATGCCAGGCAAGCTTCAGCCTCAGCACTGCTTCAGCCTGAGATGTTCTTCATATATCCACATGCTCACTAACTTCCTTCAGATTTTTAATCAGATGTGCCCCTTTCCCTGTCTATCCTTCATAAAACCCTACCCTTAGCCTCTACCATCTCTCTTCCTACCTTTCCTCCTTAGCATTTATACCACCCAGTCTATTATATATTTTACTGGCTATTCTTGTATATGCACTTAAATACATTTCTAATTTATTGTCTATCTTATCTGTTAGACTGCAAGTTTGATGAGGGTAGAGTTTTTTTTCTTCTTTGTTTACTGCTATATCTCCAGCACTAGACCCATGCTTGCAATATTGTATGTACTTATTAAACTCAATCAGTTAATGAATAAAAGAAATGAATGATAAAAAATCAATTAATAATTAAGTGAATCTTAAAAAAATACATAACTTGCCCAAATTTGTATAGCACCAAAAACCAGATTAGTGTTTAAGCCTATATGATTTTAAAGCCTATGTCAAACCAGCAACTGAGTTTTGCTCCCTTGTGTGACTTATATCCCCAACTCATAGTGAAGCCTAGGACATTAGAAGGTATGGAAATACCTGTTGAGTGAATTTATGAGTATTAATCTCATTTCTCCAATAAGACCATAAGCATCTGGAATGCAAGGGTCATAGTTTAAACATTTAAAATCCCTAGCAGTATCTAGCACAGCACTTTGCAGTGATGCGTGCTCATGTACATTTTTTTTTTACTTGATTCTCCATCTCTTTTAAGACTTCCTTTATGAATGTCAAATCTGTTTCTTCCCCCAAACTTAATTCCCAAATATAAAATTAATCTGAACATGTTTAATGCTTCCATAAATATCACATATAACCTTATTTATAGATATATGAAAACCATATACATTTCTTTATTTACATAATTGTGCTATGCAAATGATTCCTAAGGCCATATCATCAACACTCTGCCAGCCGCTCCCATGGCCTCACGTTTGTGAACTGACTACACATTCTGTTGCCTAAGCATCTGCTGCTTGCATAGTGATGATAGATGAGGTCAGTAAACCCCCCTTTCCTCTATTAATGTCCTTTACATATCCATTTACAGCTCTGCAGTTGCTAATTTCCGTTAATTCATTGGTGACAGGCCTGTACAATCTTTACGAATGCCTTTAAAATATCTCAGACACAGTGGAGTCAAGGGAAAGCTACATGATAATTACCTAAAGGAAAGGCTCAGCAAACTTTGTGGCATTTCTTTTCGGTTGTTACATTTATCCAAACTGTTTGCTACTGGATGGAACTAAGCAGGTATCAGTTTTCTATATTTTTTAGTAATAACTGTTAGAGCAAAGATTTTCAAAATCAGCATTGTACATGTGGCATGGGCATAGGTACTTAAAGTGTTCCTGTGTTTTTATGTACTATTTCAAGGCAGGGCAGACTTCCATCTGTGACAGTTATATTTTAGCATCTTGCCTTTAAAGTGAAGCACTTTATCCCAAAATCTATTTCCAATGATGTAAAAAGCCAGGTATGTCACATTTCTCGGTGGCAGGTAAGCAAAAGTTTTCTTCACAGCAAATCAGCTAGTGACAGTTAAAACAGCGCCACAGAGCATGCGAGTTAGCTTTTGTGAAAGCACAGAGAGAGGGGGAGAGAAGGAAGACTCCCGCGAGGCGTGGAGGAGACCACTACTCAGCCAGCATCACTCACTTTCCTTCTGAGCTGTAGCTGTTCATGCTGCCGTCCGTAGATTCTCGGCTTGCTTGTCGAGTCATCCAGTTCCTCATTTCCACAGCCAAGCCTGTTTCTGTACTTCTCTGGACAGTGCTCCGTAGCTTTTTACCTCCGGTTTCTGCAAAGACAGGATACAAATGAGGTGATACAGGTTACAAAATGTATCAGTCAATGCTCTGAGGCTCTCAGAGGTGTAAATGTAAATTGCTTTCATGAAGGAGACAGAAAAGGTATTTCAAATCTTGTCTTGTTGAGTGGGATGAAAATTTTCTAAAAAATTGTCAAGAAACACAAAATATCATTGTTTTATTTCCATTTAAAACAGTGTTCAAATAGGTAACAAAAGGAACAAAAAGTTTCAAACTATGTAAAATAAAATAAACTTTGTTTTCATTGTACTATTTAAATCAAGATTTAATCTATGCCTGTCTTTTTCTTTTTTCTTTCTTGCTGTCACAGTCAAAGAGTAGGCCTTCACATTATTTCCAAAGAATAGGTGGTGAACAATCCTCAATTCTAGCTTCAACTTTCATACAAAAACCTGTTTCTGTGGGGTGATCAATGTCAGAAAGTATAAAGAAAGCTATGCTAAGGAGACAGTCCTGCCTGAGAACACTTTGACATCTGTTGGCAATTTTCAAAGATTCCCATGGGGAATGCAAAAAAATCCAGCACTCCCATGTGAAAAAGAGCTTTTAAGTTTTTTGTCATAGATAGTCATGTACGTGGGGCTCCCCAGGTGCCTCAGTTGGTAAAGAATTCACAGAGACCCAGGTTTGATCCCTGGGTTGGGAGGATCCCCTGGAGGAGGAAATGGCTACCCACTCCAGTATTCTTGCCTGGAGAATCCCATGGACAGAGGAGCCTGGTGGGCTACAATTCAAGGCGTCACAAAAGAGCTAGACATGAGCTAGTGACTAAAGTACAGTCACCACCAAGCCATGTTCTTAAGGATCTTTAACAGTTTGACCAGGAGGTTTGCTTAGGGAAGCCCACTAGGAGGCCAAACAGGAAATGGAGTCAAGGCTGCAGATGTGACAGAGGTATGAAGTGCCATCTGCAGACACAGGAGGAAGGAGCTCCCGCTCACAGAGGCGGTGGGGTTTGAGCTGGGCTTAAAAAATGGGCAGATTATGATCTAAGAAACAACCCCAATTATCAGAGATCTTGCAGGTTGGAATATGGAGCTGAGAGACAACTAAAGCTGCAGCAACAGGGGAATGGCTCAAAATACTTATCTTAGTTTACTCCCTGTCAGGCCTAACTATTTATCCACATTGACCATACAAATCATCAGTATTTTGGGAGATGACAAGCTCTTTTATTGCCTGGTATTAATAACTTCATTTTAGATCAATAAGTATTTGGTGATATTGCCAATGACTTGTGGAAATCCTTTCCATCAAACCTCTTGAAATATATGCTCACCATTTTGAAACACTGCTTTAAATATCATCTGTTCTCCACTTCCAATTTTAATGTATGTCAAAATTCTTTAATAAGTACATATAAAATATGCAATGACTGATCTACAACTCAGTTCCACAGATCAGTAGATATGTAGACTGATCTACAACTGAGGCTGATATTTTAGATAATTGATAATAAAACATGTTGTACTGATATGAACTCTTAAGAGGAGATAGATACATCACCGTCCACAGATGAGGGAAAGCACATCCTTCCAGAGAAATGATTAGTTAATACATGTACAAAATGATAAAATGTTAAAATTACTCATTTGCAACCTCCAGTGGAATAATTCAAATAAGACATATCAATGGATGCTAATGCCATTAAATAAAAGAATGTTAATATAAGCCAAAAAAAATCATCCCACAAATTAGTTCTAATCACTAAAGGAGAATACGTATTTTAATACTGGGAAACCTGGCTACTGCCATCTTGATCATGGGAGCAAACTTGGTGGCACTAATAATGTGGTATTCACCGTAGCACCTACCAAGTTGAGCTGGACAAAAATATACAACCTGTTTCTAGTCAGGTCTTTGTAACGATCTTCTAAGTTTTCAGAAACAGGATAGAATAACAAGGTAAATGATACACATACACAAACCAGATAAACCCAGAACATGGGATTTTGTTCAAAAATCACTTAAAATTAATATCATGAAAACTAACAAGGTGGTGAAATTGTTTCAGATTTTAAAATATCACAGGAGGTAACCATTAAATGCTATGAGTATACTTTGGTTTCTTTAAAAAAAAAAAAAGAAAAGAAAAGAAACCCTAAAAGCAAAACACTAAAAGGAATTTTAGGACAAGTAGGGAGAATCTGAATATGAATTGGATATTAGATAAGATAAGAAAATTGTTAATTTTCCTAGGTAGATAATGGCATGTATTATAAAAAATTTCCTTATCATTAGGAGATACATGCTGAAGTATTTAGACCTCAAGTCTTACATTGCTTGCAACTTACTTTCAAAGAGTATAGCCAAAAAAATGCATATTCATAAAACAAAGAATGAAATGTTAACAACAATAAAAAGGATGGAGATGAAGAGTAAATCTTGACAGTCATACACTCAATATTTATGATTTTACTTGAGATTGATTCCCAGATGGCCACATTAAATTGAGTGAAGTCAAATATCATGCTATCACTTATATGCGGAATCTAAAAAAATGGTACAAATGAACTTATTTACAAACAGAAATAGAGTCATTACCAAGGAGGAAGAGGGGGAGGGATAAATTGGGAGACTGGGATTGACATATACACACTATTACATATAAAATAGATAATTAATAAGGATCTACTGTATAGCACAGGGAACTCTACTCAATACTCTGTAATGACCTATTACAGGGAAAAGTATCTAAAAAAGAGTGGATATATGTATAGTATATATAACTGATTCACTTTGCTATATAGCAGAAATCAACACAACTTAATCAAAAAAGTAGTAAAATTTTGTACAGGAATGAACTGGAATCATGAAAGGTGCTGGACTGGTGTGAGGGAGGCTCGGCCCCTCTGCGGAAGCTGCACTGTTCACTTCTGGTGAAGAACGCCTGAATGAAAAAATCACCAATCACTGAGACATACAACTTCAGTGACATCTGAAAATTCAGAATGATGGTATGCACAGAAAACATGACTTCCTAAAGGCCTCAGAACACAGCCTTTGCAGTGTCAAAAATCTACTATTTTTAATTTAATGTCTGACTCATCACAGCAAAAGTGACTTGAAAACCTATTACAGGGTAGAGAGAACTGGCCACCATTTAACAAAAAATAACAGTACAATAAGGACGCAATCCTCATGTTTACAGATTGCTTGTAACGTGTCCTCTTTAGAATTCTCACAATCCCCATTTTACAGATACAGTATCCAAGGGTCCCAGTTGTGACAAAATTCCCTGAAGCCATTCAGAAAATTACTGAACCAGAGTTGATACACAGTTTCCTGACTCCCAGTTCCCTGCGATTCCCTGATTTGTTGTCAGACTATAACTGATGAGTAGCCTGTACAGCTGTTCAAGGAAAGGATCCTGAGCTGTAAGCATATATGGAAGGCCCTACTAGAAGCAACTGCTGGGACGGAAAGAGCAGAGCACAGTGAAGAGGTCGGGCCCCGGTATACAACTGCTTCTCTTTGAATCCCTTAGAATCCTTACACTATCATGTACCAGCTGGCTGACATGAAGCAAGCTACCTTCTCTGTGACTCAGCTTCCTTAACTGTAAATGGCAATGATGATAATAATGCCTACATCACAGAATTTGTGAGGGTTAAGAAAAATACATTTAAAATGCTTAGGATAGTGCCTGTTATATAGAAAATCTTCCATTAATGATACTTAACTTATATGCAGAATACATCATGAGAAACGCTGGGCTGGAGGAAGCACGCTAGCTAGAATCAAGATTGCTGAGAGATATACCAATAACCTCAGACATGCACATGACACCACCCTTATGGCAGAAAGCGAAGAACTAAAGAGCCTCTTGATGAAAGTGAAAGAGGAGAGTGAAAAAGTTGGCTTAAAGCTCAACATTCAGAAAACTAAGATCATGGCATCTGGTCCCATTACTTCATGGGAAATATATGGGGAAACAGTGGCTGACTTTATTTTTCTGGGCTCCAAAATCACTGCAGACGGTGACTGCAGCCATGAAATTAAAAGGCACTTATTCCTTGGAAGGAAAGTTATGACCAACCAATATATCATATTAAAAAGCAAAGACATTACTTTGTCAGCAAAGGTCCGTCTAGTCAAGGCTATAGTTTTTCCAGTGGTCATATATGGATGTGAGATTTGGACTATAAAGAAAGCTGAGCACCAAAGAATTGATGCTTTTGAACTGTGGTGTTGGAGAAGACTCTTTGAGAGTCCCTTGGACTGCAAGGAGATCCAACCAGTCCATCCTAAAGGAGATCAGTCCTGAGTGTTCATTGGAAGGACTGATGTTGAAGCTGAAACTCCAGTACTCTGGCCACCTGATGTGAAGAGCTGACTCATTTGAAAAGACCCTGATGCTGGGAAAGATTGAGGGCAGGAGAAGAAGGGGACAACAGAGGATGAGATGGCTGGATGGCATCACTGACTCAATGGACTTGGGTTTGGGTGGACTCCGGGAGTTGGTGATGGACAGGGAGGCCTGGAGTGCTGTGGTTCATGGGGTCTCAAAGAATCAGACACGACTGAGCGACTGAACTGAACTGAATGATACTGTCATTAATAGTGTGGCTTCTCTGGTGGCTCAGAGGGTAAAGAATCTGCCTGCAATGCAGGAAACCCAGGTTCAATCCCTGGGTTGGGAAGATCACCTGGAGAAGGGAGTGCCTACCCACTCCAGTATTCTTGCCTAGAGACGTCAATGGACGGAGGACCTTGGCAGGCTACAGTCCATGGGATCACAAAGAGTTGGACACAACTGAGCAACTAACACTTTAACTTTTCATAAGTATGTAAATGGGCTTCTAAACAGGAAATCAGAAAACACCTATTTCAGGCCAATCTCTACCACCGACTAGCTGATCTCTGATCTCTTAGCTCTAAAGTCTGAACTTCTATCATTCATGTATGACCATAATCATGATTAACAGCATACAGTGAAGAGAGAAGGCTACTCATTGTCATTTGATGGACTCAAAGAACTCTAGGCATATGCTATGCATTTATAACAGCTTTTTAAAATATGTCTTCTAAATGTGCTTTTATCTGATACATTCACAGACTTATTTAAAAAGTAAATGTATCTTTCAATACTGCAAATCCTTTACATCACATTCACAACAAAAGTAATTTAACCTAAATACAATTCATTATGATGAATCACATTTAATGTTTCAAATGCTTTATCATGTTATTCAACCTAAAAATCTATATAACAGAGAATGCCTATATGAAGTATATTAGGCAGAATTCTAAGATGACTCCCATGATTATGCTGCCTTACGTGGCAAAGGGATTTTGCAAATGTAAGTAAGGTTACTAACCAGTTGACCTAAAGATAAGGAGCTTATCTCAGGGGGCCTAACATATCCACACGAACATTTTGAAAGCAGCGTGCTTTCTTTGGCTGGTTCCAGAAGAGTCCACCAGGGAGATCTGAAACACAAGAAGGGTTCAGCGTACCTTTGTGTCTTGAAGATGGAGGGGACCATGTGGAAAGGATCTGAGAGCAGCCTTTACCAATGCCTAGCTGAAAGGCAAAAAGAAAATGGAGACCTCAAGGGCAACACCTGCCAGAGTCTGTTCTTTGCCAGTACTCAGCCCAGCCTGCGATATCAGCCCTGATATCCGCCATGTGACACCCTAGGCAGGAACCCAGCCAGGCCTACGTGTCCTACAGAACAGGAAACTAACAAATGGGTGCTGTTTTAAGCTGCTAAATTTGTAGTAGTTGTTAAGCAACAAAATGTAATTCTTTAGACTATTTTTTTTAATAGGATATGTATAAAAATAACCTGTTGTGACCACAGGAGTAGACCAATGGAAATTATTTGTAAGAACTCAACAAGCAGAGCTCTTAAACCATTCACTCTAGTGTTGGGTATTTCAAGACAAAGTGTATTTGGAGAAGCTACCTGCAGGTAAAAATCAA
Organism: Antilocapra americana; assembly: GCA_007570785.1. Lineage (NCBI taxonomy): Eukaryota > Metazoa > Chordata > Mammalia > Artiodactyla > Antilocapridae > Antilocapra > Antilocapra americana. The sequence goes on from ML661885.1 coordinate 37,162,443, forward strand.
ATTCTTGAAATACAAAACATCACAAGCAGAAAGCAACACAGGAGGTGTCCCTGTTATTCTTCTTCATGTAGTCTGATGACTCAACTGATTGGTACCCTCTGAATTCAAAGAAAGCCACTTGATTAAATAAACAAAGTGTCAATCAGTTTCCCCTAATACTAGCTGAAAACCAGGAAACACTTTTCTGGTGACTTGACAAAAAAAATCAAAAAGTCCTTTCTGCTACAGATTTAAAAAATTCTCCCAAGCCCCAAAAGGAGGCTCGCACTCAAATACCTAACAATCTCAGAGTGACTTCTTTCCAAAATCCTATGTCCCCAGAACCCATTCCTTCTTGCTTTTACCTGGAAAATTTCATCCCTTTTGGCAGACAGACTTATTTTAGAGTCAGGATTTTCTTGATGTTAATATGGGAAATAATTTATGGAAAAAGGTTGAAGATAGATTGGTAGATTCTGAAAAATGACTTTAACTTTTGGTTTTGACCACAATTTATGTACTTTGAGTTAATAAGCCCTATTTATATATTTTATTCAAATATTTTGCAAGTATAATTTAGAGAATCCATTTGCATTTCATCTAGAGATTTAAAAAATACATTAAAACATGAGAATTTCTAAAATTACTGATTTATAGAATTTTAAAAGCCAGTGTATCTTTGTATTTCATATACTTCCTTCCTATAGCAATGAGCAAGTTGAGGTTCAGAGTAGCTACTTTCTCTTTAATAAAAGATTTTTATCTTTAAAAACCAGTAATGATTTCAAATTGTACTTTAGCTGTCTTTTATTAATAACTTCTCTAATTTCTCAAAATTTCAAGTGTAAGAGAGTTGCCTCCAGTACTCTGGTTGGCTACTGTTGAGTAACTTCACAATGGTCGATATTAAATCAGGATGTGAAAGAGGTTGGTTTATTTACCCACTTGGCCCAGCAAGACCTCAATATATGGATATTCATATATAAGTGTATAAAAGCTTGTGTACTTATATTTATGTTTGTTAGGGCTTCTTAATATAATAAATAAATTGTCAATTATGCAATGCTGGTTCAATTTTCAAAAATCAGTTAAGGTAATCCATCATATCAACAGGTTAGAATAAAAATCACATGATATCAACAGGTGTCAAAAGAGCATTCAACAAAATCCAACACCTTTTCATCATAAAAAACTCAATAACTAGGAGTAGCAGAGAGCTTCCTCAACTTGATAAGGAATATCTACAAAAAGCTTACAACTAAGTTCTTAACAGTGAGAAACTTGAAACTTTCATACAAAGATCAGATTCAAAGCAAGAATTTTCCTTTTTACCACTCCTTTCAACATCATATTGGAAGCTCTAGCTGATACTGTAAAAGAATAAAAGGAAATAAAAGGTATATAGATTGAGAAGGAAGAAATAAAACTGTTTTTGTTCACAGATGGCATGATTGTCTATGTAGAAAATCTGAAAAGAACTGACATGAAAACTCCTGGAACTAGTAAGTGACTGCAGCAAGGGAGCCAAATACAAGCTTAATATTTAAGTCAACTGCTTTCCTATATACCAGCAATGAACAAGTGGAATTTGAAATTAAAAACATAATACCATTTACATTAGCATCCAAAAAATGGAATACTTAGGTATAATAGCTAACAAAATATGTACAAGACCTATATGAGGAAAACTATAAAACTCCGATGGATAACATCAAAGAACAACTAAATAAATGGAGGGATATTTCATAGTCCTGAGTAGGAAGACGCAATATTGCTGAAATGGCAGGTCTTTGCAACATGATCAGCAGACTAAATGCAATCCCAGTCAAAATCCTAGCAAGTTATCTTGAGATCCTGACAAACTGACTATAAACTTTACACAGAGAGGCAAAAGACTCAAAGAAAAAGTTGGAGGACTGACACTATCCAACTTCAAGACTTACTATAATGTTACAGTAATAGGTCAATAGAACAAAATATATAGCCCCAAAACAGACTCACATAAATATAGTCAACTGATATTTGACAAAGGAGCAAAGGGAATACAATGGAGCAGAGACAGTCTCTTCAATGATGCTGCTAGAAGTACAACTGGATGTCCACATACAAAAAAACAAAACAAAGCTAGACACAGACCTTAAATCCTTTATAGAAATTAACTTAAAAGGAGTCATAAACATAAATGTAAAATGCAAAACTATAAATCTCCTAGAAGACAACATTGGAGAAAGCCTAGATGACTTTGGGTATGGTGATGACTTTTTAGATACAACAATAATAGCATGATCCATGAAATAAAGAATTAATAAGTTGCATTTTATTAAAATTAAAAAGTTTTGCCTTGCAAAACACTCTGCCAGGGGAATGAGAAGATAAGCCACAGGCTGAAAGAAATAGTTGTAAAAGACATATCTAATAATGGACTATTATCCAAAGTATAGAAAGAACTCTTAAAACATAACAATAAGAAAACGTACAACCTGATTATAAGATGGGCCAAACAGCCTGACACCTCACCAAAGAAGACAGGATACAGACGGCAAATAATCATAGGAAAACGTGCTCCAGATCATGTCATCAGGGAAATGCACATTAAAACAACAGTGAGATACCAGGACACACCTATTTTGTGTGTGTGTTAATTGCTCAGTTGTGTCTGACTCTGCGACCCCTTGGACTGTAACCTGCCAAGCTCCTCTGTCCATGGGATTTTCCAGGCATGAATGTTGGAGTGGGTAGCCATTCCCTTCTTCAGAGGCTCTTTCTGACCCAAGGACTGAGCCCGGGTCTCATGCATTGCAGGGGGGTTCTTTACCGTCTGAGCCACTAGGATTAGAATGAACTCTGACAACACCAAATGCTGCTGAGGAAGTGCAGCAACAGGAACTCTCACTCACTGCAAACTGGAACAGACGCTGTGGAAAACAGTTCATGCTTTCTTACAAAATGAAGAGATTACCTCAGAGCATCAGACACTCAGCTCCCACTTGTTAATATTGTTAATAATCATTAATCCTGATTTTAGCAAGAAATAAAACCAAGCTATGACTCTTTTGCAGTAAGATCATTCTAATTTTTTTCCCATAAAAGTTGAGGCTTACCACTATGGTATTCTTAACACATTTAAGAAATTATAGCTCTCACTCTTACTCTTTTGGGAGTTGTCATTTCTGTGGTACCTTCTTGTTCCCACTATCTGATGTTGATATTATGACAAATGAAATTTTTTAGAAAATTGCTCCCCTTGGTTGTTTTTAGCTGACAGGTCTGTCCTTGGTCACACATAGGTCCACTGATATTTGTGCCTGTTTCTCTCTCAAGAATAGACATGAAATATCATCAACCTCTTCGTAACTCTCAAGTTAGCTATTTTGAGGCAGAATTTTGTGGTGAGAAGAGCATGCCATTTTAGAATCAGTTTTTATTTGATCATACGCAAACTTGAGATCAGATTTAGCCTATGTCACAGAATAAATGAAATGCAGTGGTATTTAATGAATAGTGATAAATAAGGATTTGATACTGCAGTCTATGTAAAACCTTTTTGAAAACTGTAAAATGTTATACAAATCCTTCTTTGAAAAATGACTGGAATAATGGGAAATTATCCTAAATTTAAAGAGAGAAAACTATATATAAGAAAGTGGAGTCCTCCCACAGGAAGGAGATCCTGTGGGCCAAACTGGATTTAGGCGTTGCTTTCCCCATGCAAACCCACCGTTTTCCTACGATACCAAGGTGGTCGCCATTAGGTTGAGAACAAAAGAAGTGGGCAGGGCAGAGAGGCTGGGGACTATAACAGGATCTTGAGGCTTAAACCGTTATGCAATGAGGTGTTTGGTTAGAGTCATTTACACTTGAAACTGACCGGAATCAAACAGCCTTCTGAATTTCAGAAGGATCTGTATAGAAAAAAATAATTACCAGTCCATTTATAATATAAAAGGTAACTAATGTTTTCCTAATCTGTACTAGAGAGAAGTGGGCTATGAAGTGGGCTATACCTTCTCTCTAATGCAAACCTTTGTGGCCATAAAGAAAAAAGGACAAAGAAACTCTTCCCAAAAACAGAAACCAGGGTCCCAGATAGGTAAACCAAGAAATGTATTCTACTCTCAATCTTCACCATTCCCTCCAAATGGGATGTGAAAGTTCCTGTAGATGATTGATTGCTTTGTGTTTCCTATTCTTTCCTTTAGACATGAAAATGTTTATTTTGGCTATCCTGTTGCTATTGTACCATTTAAACAGGAGGTACTGGAGGCGGATAATACGTTTTACAGTTTATAGGTCACTATAACATGAAAAGCCATATGTGTTTGTGAGGGAGAGGACTATACATCACTCAGAGATCCTAGACTTCAACCTGCAGGTAAGTGGATGACAATTTAAGGTCGTCTTTCTTAGAGATCGCCTATGTTCTATATGCAAAATAAGGATGTCCTCAGATATCTGGTGGCTCACTCTGCTGGAAAAGTTAAAATGAAGAGAGCCATACACTTCACCACAGGTTTCTTCCGTAGATTTCTTTTACCATTCCTATCTGTTTATCTTACTGGACAAAGAGGAAAATTACCAAATAACAAGCTAGTATTTTAAAAAATTAAAAATAGGGAATTCGGCTGAGCTTAATAGTTTTTGTCCCCCACTGGTAATCATAGCTCTAGGTGGATATCTGTTAGTGTTCTGGGCTCACCAGCACTTGAACCTTCTTCCTATATATGAGAAACAACCCATCCTTTCACTGTAGACGCTAACACCGTCACAGGTCATTTTCTCAGCCTGCCTGCCAAGGGGGACGTGAGCAAATGGCCAAGGTTCTGCTGATCTGACATCATTGCTCCAAACTCACTGAATTTGGAGAGGAAGAGCCAAAAAGCTTAGTTTGACCAAATCACTGGGCTACTGTAGGGCTTTGAAAGGTAGGGGAGCTAAACTGTATATAAGAACCAGATTGTGAAAGATTTTGAATGTCAGGCTAAAGGTTTTATTGGTGTGTTTAAGAAAATTGATCTGGGGACAATGAAGTTAGATTGGAGTAGGGAGATCAAGACATGAAAGAGGGCAGGTTGGGAGACTCAGACGCTTTCAAAGATGGACTAAGACAGTCCTAAACTATCAAGGTGACAATGAAAATGTGAAGGAAGAAAAAACTGAGGAAAGCTGAGAAGGCAGCATTTCCTTCGTAGAAGGTGCCAACTCGTGGCGCACAGTTAAGTTACACGTGGTCAATAGGTATGTTGGCTCAACTAATGTTAAAATTTTTTCACTTAGGCATCAACATTTTAAAATGTAAAGGCTTTAAGTAAACTGTCAGATTTATAGCTTCTCTTCGGGAAAAGAGAAGAATAAACTGCCAACCCTGGGCTGATATTCAACTTGGCATCAATTAGCTAGAACTGAGTATTCACCATTCGTTTTTGGATGGATAAGCTTTCTCCAGCTTTTCTGAGTCCCTGCATTTTCCCTTTTGTACAGTATCTGGCCTACTTCACTGATGTATGTTACCTTCCCAGCCTTTGACTTACAGGAATAATAAGAGATCAAATGATTACTGGAACAGCTAAAATAAATGGCCCTTTCATTTTAGTCTAATTAGGCATAATCTAAACCTTAAATGATTCTTCAAAATTAGAACTGATATTATCACTTTTTGTTAGTTTTTTAAACTGGTCAAATAGTATATATTATATATATATAGCATTAGGTAAATCTCCTCCTCCTCAAATAAACATCATTACCATATGTGATTAGAATATACAGAATGATCTTCTCCGATCAACAGAGAAGACCAGCAGAGAGCACTTAACCATCATCCTTGGCAGCACTGGGAAGCTGCCACTACGATTTTCAAGAGGGTTTCTTTTATAAGTCATTACATAAAACATGTCTCAATAGGGAAGCTTGTACCTATTTTCTAGCTTTGGATTTAGTGAACCTGCTGAAGAATCATAGCAAACTGGGGTTTAACTTCACTTTTGTATTAAATTTAAATTACTTTAAGGGTATTATTTGGACACTTGGCAGTGAAAGATTTTTAATTTTTGATTAAAATGCAATATTTGACAAGCATTTTGTGCAGAACTGTTCTTTGATTTACCTTTTTAAATTCCAAAATCTTTTGCCTCATTTTAGTCCATGGGGTCACAAAGAGTCAGACACGACTTAGTGACTAAAACAGTAACAATAAGCCTAAACGTAAATCTAATATAAAAACTGTGCTGTTGCTGAATATGATGTGGACTCATGTAAGAAGTGATTTATTGTACAGAACCAATAACAAGTAGGAGATATTATATATATAGTACCCCCTAAGAAAAGATACGTGTTAGGACTAGTACTGTCCCCAACATTGGTATTGTGAGAATACACAAAAACTGTGAACAGTGAATTTTAATAAGTTCAAATCACACATTATAATTTTAAAACAGTGTAAATATAGGGGCTAGCAGTCAGTTACACTGATATTCAGCTTGAAAAGAATGGTACAACTACATACTGTTGTTATTAACAGTGGAATACCTACTGTGCTAGACATGATGTTTGTATTTAGGATTATATTTAAGTGCATGGATAATTTTTTATTCCAATGGAGCATGGGTAAAGTGCTAAGCTCCATTTTAATCAAACGGGGCTGCTTATTAAGAATTAAGTACACAGGGAACTATACGCAACATCCTGTGATTAAACCATAATAGAAAAGAATATTAAAAAGAATGATATGTGTAATTGAATCACTTTGCTGTACAGCAGAAATTAACATAACACTGTAAATCAACTATACTTTAATAAAAAATAAAAACTAAATGTATTACTTAAGGATTAGAATAAGATAATGTCTTTTACTGATTGTACAGCCTCTTTAAGAGTGGAGGTCTTAAATACAGTCTGTTTAGCTCCTTTTATATTAATTCCTCATAGCTTCACTGTCACATGCAAAGACACCTTCCTCAGTTGTTCTGGTGATTTTTAAACTATTCTTATTTCTTAGATGGTTTTCCTATAACTTAACCTTCAAAATAGTGGCATGTAAAAGAAATTTAATAAATTAATTTATTCTGTTAAATTGTATTAAGTTGATAGGATCTCTCCTTCTATAGGACTGCCAAGTCAAATTTTAAACAAAGGAAGAAGGCCACAAAATCAAGCACATCAAATTCATCACATACTATATGTACGTAACTGAACAAAAATCACTAGCCCAGAAACAAGTAACTTTAAGATATCTTGAAAAACCAGATCTAAAGATATTAGGATATATGCCATTTCCCTGCATTACATGACCATAACCACTGCCCCTGGATCTATCGGTGAGACACTTGCTTCTCCTACTTGGAATGGTAATCATTTCAATGGTTTCTTCTTTCTCAGAATTATTATAATGTTTAAAAATTCTACAAACAATAACAGCCTATATTGGAGTGGTAGACTCAATGTTGGGGCCAAGTGGTTTACATAATGATGCTAATACTTAACTCAGAGCGTTCAATGATAAATAAACATAATTTATAAATAGTTAAATAACAAGTAGGTGCTATTATCATTACTTTTATTTAAAAGAAAACTATTCAGAGTTTGGAGAATAGTTATCTGGAATATATCCAGAAACAAAGAAGCAAAAATAAAAACCTGTAAGCATACAAAAAAAATTGCTACAAAGACCATTTTATTTTGCTTATACTAATGACCCTCTCCTCCTCACTCAAGTCAGCCCTATTGAAAGTTATAATCTGTGGCCAAGTTCCTTAACTTCTCAAGCTCAGTTTTCACATGTGTAAATTGATGAAAATAATAAGTTCCTTGAAGAATTATCATGATATCAAAGGAATGTGGCAAAGGAGAAGGTGCTCAATAAATGGATACCATAATTGTACTTGATTTTCAAAACATAGTATGTTGCAAGGAAATGCAGTAAAATAATGAAGAAACAATACACAGAATAGTTGGGATTATAAACTTCAGAGCCAGATTATGGGTTTTGATCCCAGCTCCACTTACTGGCTGTGGACTCTGGGCAAACTGCTCTCAAAGGTATGTAGGAGGCATTGAGAGCTATCACTGATGCCTGAACCCATATATAACCTCACTTTCTCAGGATACCCTTTCTGTAAGTCCTCAGTTAGGCTTTCTTATTGCACTCTGTACTTCACCTTCCTAAGCCTTGTCACAGTTTTAATTACATAGCTATTTCCTATTAATATCTATCTCCATTAGACTATGAGTTCTAAGAAGGTAGGAGGCATATTCAGCTAATTAGTGACTAACACATCTCAGAACTTCAGTACTTATTTCTGAATGAATGAATGAGTAACTAGAATATAGTCTCTCACTAAACATCTCAGCACTTCCTATGTAAAATGATAATGCCTGGATGTGCTGTCCAAGAGAGAAATGAGAATATGGAATTGGAAGGCAGAGTACCATTGAGATTAGTTAGCTGTTGCACCATTTCTGAAAAGACCAAAAAAGAAAAAAAAGAGAGAGAGACTAGCTTTAAAATCAGACTGATTACTGAACTGATCAACTGAAAGAAGTGAAAATGTTAGTTGCTCAGTCGTATCTGACTCTTTGTGATCTCAAGGACTGTAGCCTGCCAGGCTCCTCTGTCCATGGAATTCTCCAGGTAATAATACAGGAGTGGGTAGCCATTCCCTTCTCCAGGGGATCTTTCCAACCCAGGGATTGATTACTTTAGTTAAATCACACCGGCTGGTAGATCACTGCTCTCTTTTGAAAATCATCTGTTGTGATGAATTTTCTTTATAAATTAGTATGGTTTCACAGTTATGACTATAATAACTTGGTTCTGAGTAAGCTTATGAGAGTATGTTACCCACATGAACTTTATGAGTCCTGTGGGGGTGTCTCAAGAGAAAAAAATGGCAGAGAAGCACCATTCCAGGCCAGTGATTTCTAACTTTTATAACTCTTCAGGGCATACTGAAAAACCCTCAACAATCTCAGTACTTTCAAGGGTGGTAGGAGTATAGCAGAATCAAAGAAGAAAGTTAGGATTTCTTCTCTTGGCAGTAAAATGACTATAACCCAGTGGAAAGACCTCTAATTTATGGGAAGTGCCTCCTCTCTGGTTACTTGTAGAGAACTATATGTTTCATTTTAAAAATTCTGGCTTCCTTATGGAACATTTTGTCTTGGCAACTCAAGAAACCATATTATAGGACAGAAATCTGTTCCAATTACCCATGTGTAGATGTAGGAATTTCCTTTGGGATTAGTATGCCAGAGTCAAGGTTAAGTCAATGTACTTAAAATTTAGAAAAAAATTTAGTTTATGTAAGTTTATTTTTTGTCTCAAAAAGGCTTTTAGGATGGTATTTTGCAAATCCAATAATTCTAGCTACTACTTTAGAAAGGAGGATGATAGCTTACCTGAAGCAAAGTCAAGACTGAAGACTTGGTGTAGAAATTTAAACTGAGAAATGAGTTTATTACAATGTGTCTTATTTAAACATGTGTCTTGACATACACCTAGGTTTGAGTTCTAGTTTCAACACTTACTAGGTATGGGACTGTGGCCAAGTGTATGCAAATAATAAACTCTATATTGCTTGTTTGTGTGATTGACTGTCATACTGACTATTACCTACTATCTGGGTGACCTTGGGCAAGTTTCTGAATCTCTCTGCCTATGTTTCCTCATTTGTTAACTGGGGATAATAAAAGCACTGTCTTATAAGACTGCTGTGGGCCTAAAAGAGTACGTGAGTGTCAGGTTTCTAGAATAGTGCCTGGCTAATAACAAATACTGAAAGTTTTAGCTACAATTATGATCATTCCTTTACCCAATTTGATTTTCTAATTTCTTGACTTGTTTATATCTCCTGAAATGTTAATCATTTAATAACAGAAAACAAACCATAAATGTACAAGAACAGCAAAAGATTAGTATGAAAATTAAAAGTTACATTTATACAGGGAAGTAGTACCCTACTATTAAACCTGTATTAATCTAATGAAAACTGATACTGCAACAATAAGCTAGAAGAAACCTAGACAGCAATAATCAGCAAGTTATGCTAAAGAACACTTTTCAGACGAATTTTAATCAGCCATTTTCTACCTCCTGTCCTCCACTGGGAAAAAAGGGGAAAAATTATTTCTACCTGTTCTCAGAGCAGATAATTTCTTTCAAATTAGGGCTCCTTACAGATTTACAAATAAGAAGTCATTGATTATCACAGAATAAAAGCAAAGTAAATCCTAAACCAGAGGTAATATGATGATGACAATAAATCTATCCTGGTATATGTACAAAGATGAACACAGTTTACAACTAGCTCATCAATAAATTGATAACTGGCATTTCAAATGTTGGGACACTACTATTTAGCAGCCAATTCTTTGATTTACAAATTATGTTTCTGGTATTAGTTGTTAAATCGTATAGGAAAGTTTTTCACAAAGAAAACGTATGTTGTGTTATTGAAAACTTTATGAAGTACTTCAAGTCACTTGGTGAAAAGTTGAAGAGTCCCCTTCAGCTGTTTTTCTCATTAGCTTAATTAAAATGACATTACTCAAACAGCTGAGATTGACAACCAATAGTCAGATTCATAGTATTGTGCCTGCCAACGAGGTTCAAGTGCCCACAGCACAAACCAGCCTTTTGTACTGCCAACCTTAGACCTGTCCATTGTATCACCCCCCTCCTCATTCGGATCCTGTTTCAAAGCTCTGCTACTGCTTTTCCCTTTCCCTTTTGATTATTTCTGTCCTCTAAATCAAATGCTAATACCAAGACGGCGGGAGGAAACGGAATCAAGACCAAGTGGGGTGGCACCCTGCCACCACCCCAACCTCACCCAACTCTCAAGCACTATTGAAGTCAACTTCATTAGGAAAACCGCTTCCCAAGTCAGCGCCTGTGGAGCTCTCCAAACCACCAATCAACAGAACTCCTCGGCCAGCCGGCGCTCTGGGGGTCTCTGGCCCCAGCCACCAAGCCGAGAGGAGAGGGTAGGATCACAGCTACCTGGAGTGCGCCAACCCTCCAACCGCCGGCTTCCCGAGACGGGAGATGTACAGGCTGAACCCCCAACTACACCCTCACCTTCTTCCTCCAGGGAGTTCATGCAGGGAAAGTAGCCGGCCAGCGCCTCGAAAGAGGCGGAGAGGCTGCTCCGGCTCTGCGAGCGCTGCATGGAGCGCCCCGCGGCGCCGGCGCCCCCTAAGCCCTGCCGGCCCATCTTGGACGAAGACCCGCTCTTCCCGCGGTACAAGATACGAGGCGTCTTGGCGGCTGGGGCGCGGCGACCGCAGCGCTTCGAGGGCCGCGATGGTGCCGCGGGACCCCGGGGAACCGGCCCCTGCCTCCCTGACCCGGTCCGGACCAGACGTAGCTTTCTTGGCTGCCGGGGGTCTCCACTTTTTTTGGGGGGGGGTGGGGGGCGATCTAAGCGGTGGCGAGCGGGGACGCGGTTGCTCGCTGGGAAAGTCCGAGGTCTCGCCGGGAGGGAGCCGAGGTTCCCGGAGGCCGTGGCTGCGACTCAGTCTTGGCGCCCTCCCCTCTCCGGGAGATGCTGCTGATGCTGAGGTCCCCGCCAATCAGCAGCCGGAGGGGCTGGCGGCTCGGAGTGCGCGCCTCAGGTTCAGGACAACGGCGACCCCCTGCAGCTCCAGCTGTTTCCGCTTCTCTCCCCCCGCCCCTACCCGCGTGATGAACGCCAGGGAAGAGTCGTTAATCAGATGCAATAGGTTAGGCATCGCTGATGGGTATTATCTCAAAATTTTGGTAGTCACTTTCCCTCTTCTCGGTCTCACTTAAAATGTATTAATGCTCCTCGTGCATAGACAAGGAATACTGAAATTTTCTCCAAATCATAAAACAAAGAAAGGCTCCCCAATTTTCAACAGGTTCCATAAAAACCTACAATTAGCTTTCTCCTTTACCTTTCTTTATTAAAAGGTAAAAAAGGTTTTTAAACAAAGTCCAAAAAAGCCTGAAAAAGCATCAACACTAAAAGTGGACTGTGATGTTAACCAATTCTGCTTTAATTTTAGGAATTTTTAATGCTTCTTCCCCCAAAATTAATCTGCTACCTATTGTTGGTAAGAATGGCAATGAGCACTATTAGGCTTTCAAAGGTGACATCCTCTTAACATAAATCTAGAAGCAACACAGACATACCAGAAACACAACAGTTTGTAAGTGAAATAACATCCCATTCTGCAAATCGCAGATCTCTAGTCCAGAACATAAAGCAACCCTAATTCCATTTTAGGAGAAGGCAAAAGATTGTCCTACTTTTTGTAACTTTAGACAAGCCCTTTGACCTCTCACTTCCCGGATCTAGGCAGGTAGGAAGTCAGGAAACAATGATTCCAGACTTAACCATGTTACCAGGTTGATTGCTGGCTGTGTGTTTTAGGGGATTTCAAAAGTGTTTGTAAAATGTAAATTATGCAATCTAAAATGGCTCTTTCATACCATAAGTATTTCCTGATTACTACATATGTACAAGTTCTTTGCTTGATATATTGGGAAATACAAACACTCATTCAATGAATAGTAATTGAGCTCATAGTGTATGTCAGGTACCTTTGTAAATACTTAGGGCATATAGTGATCCAAGCAGATAGAAATCCTTGCTCTCATAGAGCTTATAAGTGAGTAGGGGGGGAAAGACACACACATAAAAATTAGTAAATTATATAGTGTTTAAGGGGAGATAAGTGAAAATGGCAAAAAATAAGGGGTATAGGACAGTCTGCAATTCAAAAAATGGTTGTCAGGGTGGATATCATTGACGAAGTGACATCTGAATAGAGGTATAAAGAAGCTGAGAAAGTAAGCCATTTGGATATGTGAGGGAGAGGGTTAGTTTGAGGCAAAGAGAGCCTCCAGGACAAGCACCCTTAGATACGATGGCCTCATGTGGCCACAGAATAGCAAAGAGGCCAGGGTGGCTGAGTGGAGTGAGTAGGAAGGAATGGAGGTCAGAGAGATGAGACAGAGAAGGGACAGATTACACAGGGGTATGCGAACAACTTTGGCTATAGTACACCACAATTTAGAGTACAAAACAAAGCACTCATATAATAACCCTCTCAAATCTTTCTAAAAATTAGGAAACTTCCAGGGCAACTAAGAGTGCTATCACATAATAACCACTTTTTGTGGCTTAGACTTAGGATCAGGCTTCCCTGGTGGCTCAGACAGTAAAGAATCCACCTGCAATGTGGGAGACCTGGGTTCGATCCCTGGGTTGGGAAGATCCCCTGGAGGAGGGCATGGCAACCCACTCCAGCACTCTTGCCTGGAGAATCCCCATGGACAGAGGAGCCTGGCAAGCTATAGTCCACAGGGTCACAGAGTCAGACACAACTGAGCAACTAAGCACAGCACACAGACTTAGGATTATCCAGGTTTCTTGCTTCTGTTTTTCTGATAGATTTTTTTTTTCCTTCCTGCTACTCTCTTAGTTCAACTTCCTATTCATTATTCACCTTCCTAAAATACCAGCCTTTCAACAGAACACTGGTAAAACTAAGAACTCTATGAGTATTTTCTCATACCATATTGCTTTTATTCAGAGATAGAAATGTTTTTAATAAATGAAATTTTCATTAGAAGAATAAAGAGAGTCATAGCATTTTGGAAATTAAAAGGACTATTGACAGTCATCTAATGCATTTTTTAAAACCGTGGGTCACAAATTTTTGGCGAATCACAAAAATAACTTACTATTAGAATAAGCCACATTCTAAAAAATAAAATCAGAGTGCAATAACTAATGCAATGTAGTTATTGTAACAATGGCAGTATTAGCTCATGAATATGTGTGCGTTTCTGTGTGTTTGTATGTTTACCTGTGTGTACTAAGTTGTGATCAAGAGAAAAGTTTCAAGGAAGGGGAAACTAAGTAGGAAAACTAAGTAGGACTAAGTAGGAAAAGCCTAGGAAAATAAATTGGCCAAGGGTGGAAAAGCTTTATTTTGGTATGCAGGACATCATAATGAGAGTTGAAAGTCATTTAGGAAGGGGGTTATCTTGGGTTGTTACCAGTGACACTAAGGTGGTAGGAAATCTAAGACCTGGATCAGTGGTCACACCCGAGTTGCTTGGGTCCTGCCTTCTCTACATTAATAACCTGCCTTTATGCTCCAAGACCTGGAGAAGGAAATGGCAACCCACTCCAGTATTCTTGCCTACAGAATCCCATGTCCTGGCAGGCTACAGTCCATGGGGTTGCAATAGTCGGACATGACTTAGCAACTAATCCACCAATCCACCATGCTCCAAGATGCTGAAGCTCCAATAATTAGGCCACCTGATGCAAAGAGCTGACTCACTGGAAAAGACCCTGATGCTAGGAAAGATAGAAGGTAGGAGGAGAAGGGGACCACAAAGGAAGAGATGGTTGGATGGTATCACCGACTCAATGCACATGAGTCTGAGGAAACTCCAGAAGATAGTGAAGGTCAGGAAAGCCTGGTGTAACAGTCCATGGGGTTGCAAAGAGTCAGACAGGACTGAGCAACTGAACAATGGAGAGTTTAGTCTGGATTAGCCCAGATGCATCTATTTCTTCATGAGCATCACTTCTCTCTTGAAGATTCAGAACAAAGTCCTGGGAAGCTTTTTGATAATTTTTCCTCTAGTTGGGATTTGAGAGATATAAATAAGTGATAGAAGAATGGCACAAGGAGAAACAGGAAGGATAAAGAAGAAAGAAAATAATTTTATTTCAAGGAAGGACACATCAAGGAGAAAGAAGACCATTAGCACACAAGTATCAGAGAGACAAACAATAACGGCCAGGGACCTCTAGTCTTGAATGATAACATGTGGAATATATGGAACGTATTGAGAAAATTTACAATTCCTCTTTTTCGGTCCTATGCTTAAATGTTTTTGTATATAATAAATATTATATAAGTTATATTTCTGCTTAATATGTTTTTAAAAGTTGATTTACTATTCCTTATCCCATTCTGATAATATATACTACCAACCCAAAAGGAATTTAAAATTTACATAAAAAATAAACTACTGATAAAAGATTGGAAATGTCATTTTCTCCAAACCAGAAAGGACATTCAAATGGCTTTGGATGTAGTTTTCAAATGATGGGCTACTATATTGTTTCATTATGTAAAACTAAACCTAATTTCAGAATCATTATAATCTAGTATTCAAATTATTTATACTATACTTATAACTTTCTTACTCATCCAGAAATAATCAGAGAAAAAATGAGTCACAAATATATATATATATATTAATCACTTTCTAAAAGCAAATTCTGTCCCTGAAAAAAATACCACCATTATATATGAAAATTATATTTCTGAAGAAAAGATATATAGATTGATATAGCTTGCATATAATATCATAGCATTCTGTTTGATGAATATGAAACATCACACCAATTATGCCACTTAATTCTTACATTAATCCTCAGTGTCATCATTATTTCTTCTTTATAGATGAGTTAATGCTCAATAATACTGAGGTTCAATGCCGTGTATACTATATCATAAACACAGATGAAACATACAAAACAGAGATGCTAGATACAATACGAACTATGTAGTGAATTATTTGGTTCAAAATAAATACTGAAAAAATATATTCAAAGCTATAATGTTTCTTCTAACTATATACTAATATTAAGTCCATATTTGCCCTTTTAATCAAAGCATATTAATATTACATAGCCATATCAACCCTGACTATTCATTGAAAGAACTGTTCTGAAACTGGAGCTTCAATACTTTGGTCACCTGCTGCAAAGAGCCAACTCGATGGAAAAGACCCCAGTACTCGAAAAGACTGAAGGCAAAAAAGAGGGCAGCAGAGAAAGAGATGGTTGTGTAGCATCACCAACTCAATGGACATGAATTTGAGCAAACTCCAGGAGATAGTGGAGGACAGAGGACCCTGGAGTGCTACACTGCATGGGGTTGCAAAGAGTTGTACACCGCTTAGCTACGACGATGACAACAACAACTCAATTCTAACAGGACCAGAAAGTTACATGTCATTTATTGTATATATTTATTATTGTATACATTTATTATATGTATCATTTTTTATAATAGTTTCTCCCAAAAAAATCACCAAAATTTTAAAGAGTGTTAAATTAGCTTATTCCTGAAATAGAAGGTTGGTCCCTGAGGTGAATGCATAAAGAGGTTATTATGTGAAGTAGTTACATAGTGTCTAGACCATGGATTAGTTCAACTAGGAACATAGTTGTGCCTTTGGCAGCCTTGCTCTCTTCTGTGCTAGAAATGATGTAGGCAATGATGACAAGAATGCAAACTACTAATAAAGGATAGGAAAGAGGAAGTAAGTCATTCTGGAAAGTAGGGGAAAAAACGAGTACTAAGGCCCAGAAATAGATAGGCTAAAAAGAGATAGAACTCTTACTGCTACTCCACCACTATTTGGTGTATTCAGTCATCCTGGAAATGGCTGGTTGTTAAAAGAGATAGGACTTGCTCGGAATAGGTATAAAGCCACATTGCAGACTGAACTCGGAGAAGGCAATGGCACCCCCTCTAGTACTCTTGCCTGGAAAATCCCATGGACGGAGGAGCCTGGTAGGCTGCAGTCCATGGATGGGGTTTCTAAGAGTCGGACACGACTGAGCAACTTCATTTTCACTTTTCACTTTCATGAATTGGAGAAGGAAATGGCAACCCACTCCAGTGTTCTTGCCTGGGGAATCCCAGGGATGGGGGAGCCTGGTGGGCTGCCGTCTATGGGGTCGCTCAGAGTCGTACACGACTGAAGCGACTTAGCAGCAGCAGCAGACTGAACTAACCTTTTTCTTCTTGATATACATTTGGTCTTGATAATAAAGGAATTCATCTCTACCTCAGTCTTCACAATAGATTTCAATTACCTTTGCCACTTTGGACCATTTCTCTCTATTACAGCAAATAATCCTATACTAAATAGGAGTATTTGTAGATATATTTTGGTTTGTTTTATTCAAAATTAACTCTCAAAATATTTGCAAACAATGTGACCAACAAGGGATTAATCTCCAAAATATACAAACAGCTCATGCAGCTCCAATATCAAGAAAACAATCCAATAAAAAAAACAGGCAGAAGATCTAAATAGACATTTCTCCAGAGAAGACATACAGATGGTCAAAAAGCACATGAAAAGATATTCAACATCACTAAGTATTAGAGAAATGCAAATCAAAACTACAATGAGGTATAATCTCATACTGGTCACAATGAGCATCATCAAAAAGTCTACAAACAACAAATGCTAGAGAGGGTGTGGAGAGAAGGGAACCCAATGATACTGCTGGTGAGAATGCAAATCAGTGCAGCCACTATGGAGAATGGTATAGAGGTTCCTTAAAAAACTAACATATCCTACTCTTGGGCATATATTTGGAGAAAACCATAATTCAAAAAGATACATGCACCCCAATGTTCACTGCAGCACTGTTTACAATAGCTAAGATATGTAAATAACCTAAATGTCTATCGACAGAAGAATGGATAGTAGTATACACATACAATGGAATACTACTCAGCCATAAAAGAATGAAATACTGCCACTGGAAGCAACATGGATAAACCTAGAAATCAACATACTGAGTGAATTACGTCAAAGAGAGTAAGACAATATCATATGATATCACTTACATGTGAAATCTAAAAAATTATATAAATGAACATATTTACAAAACAGAAACAGACTCATAGACTTGGAAAACAAACAGTAGTACCAAAGGAAAAAGGAAGGGGGAGTTTCCCAAAATTAGGAGTTTGGGATTAACACAGACACGCTACTATATATAAAATAGATAACCAACAAAGACCTACTCTACAGCACAGGGAACTCTACTCGGTGCTATGTAATAACCTGTATGGGACAAGCATCTGAAAAAGAATAGATATAGGTATACTGAATCACTTTGCTGTACACCTGAAACTAATACAGCATTGTAAATCAACTATATTCCAATATAAAATAAAAATTAAATTAAAACCGCAATTCTCAGAGTCCATACGTATATATGTGTGTGTGAGCAGTGCACACAGTCCTTTAAGAGAGTGGACATGGCTAGGATGGTTTCCAAGTTTGAGAAACTTCCTGTGCCCGTAGGCTCTTCATTATTCCAACCAATGCTCTGGCTTTGTGATAAATTTATACAGTCTTCATAGTAACATTCTCAAACATTTGAGAGAAAAGAAGAAATATTTCTTACAAACCCCTTGAGATTCTAGATGAACATCATTTAGTTACTTCTCATATCATTATGAGATCAACAGCATTGAGATTTTGTGAGTAGAAACATTCTGCACAAACACACAGCAAGATTTAAGAATTTTATGTACGTTTCAGGTCCAATACCAATAACTATACAATATTTATAAACAGTGTGTGCATTTAAACTGCTTTGTTCATTTATTATTTATTAATTCACTATTCACTTACTCATTACTCATTTATTTCTTAACCACAGTGTGATGAGAATTATATTAGGTATGCATGGGAAATAGAAGGATTCTCTTAATCACAGTGAAGTCTAATTCCTACTTGTTCATGTTTCTTCTTTTTTGTTATTGGCTAAAGCTTCACTTATTTACTTCAACATACATAACAGAAAAGGCTTCTGATTACCATTCAGTTTATCTGAATTGTACATTGATTGTGTATCAGTGGTTATACACTGTTTAAACTATTGATACCATGCTGACATAAAAATGGAAAATGGAACATCTTTCA
Source organism: Antilocapra americana (assembly GCA_007570785.1). Taxonomy (NCBI): domain Eukaryota; kingdom Metazoa; phylum Chordata; class Mammalia; order Artiodactyla; family Antilocapridae; genus Antilocapra; species Antilocapra americana. Next base: position 37,181,149 of record ML661885.1, read on the forward strand.
TAGAAATTTGGCTTAACAGTCTGGTTGACTTTTAAATAGGCATTTTGTTTTTCATTATATATTAAGGCATACAATTTATAACAAAGTTACTTAAAGTTATTAAAAATCAGAGGCAGTAAAGAAGATGAAGATTCTCTTAAAGCATTAAAAATTGCAGGATTTTAAATAGTATATTGCAAAAAAAATAAAAAATCTCGTGAAAAATATTCACGGTATACAGATCCAGGTCAAACATCACCTCAATTGGGCATAAGTGAATTGCTGCCCGAAGGAAGTTCTATTCGGAGCTCCAATACATTAGGTAAACAGTTCAGACTGTGTGCAAAGTGGCCAAAGTGGGAACCAAACTACGCAACTCATCATCAGCTGACTCCCATTTAAGGCACTCAGTGTTACAGACACCTTGAAAGTAACAGTTCATCTGTTTTGTTGATATGAAACTTCATAACAGGAAGTAACAATACAGATGAAACATGTTTTCCTCCTAAAATCCAATTCAAAATGGTTCCATCTAATATGTGTTAGTTATACTCCCAAAATAAGGTGAGAAGCTCAGATCTAATAAGACAGAGGCCTCAGGAAGAGGTAAATTTGTGGTGTCATACAGAAACTCTCTGAGATACAATTATAAAGAGGCAAATCAGTATGCGTTCTAGTTAGAGGAATACCCTGTGAGTCCTTGACCACTGCTTTATAACTGGGACTCCCCCGCTTGGCGGCTTTCTGTAACCCAGCCTAATGGAGTAGTGCTTCAGATCCCAACCTCCTTTCCCATACTTAATACCAAATTGAGAAAAGACTTTCAGAGAGGAGCCAAAAGTCTCAATTAACAGCATAAACAACAATTAAATATGCATATATATATATATAGCCCACTCACATATGGGGCTTCCCGGGTGGCACCAGTTGTAAAGAACCCAACTGCCAATGCAGGAGAAGTGAGAGATGTGGGTTTGATCTCTGGGTAGGGAAGATCACCTGGAGGAGGGCATGGCAACCCATTCCAGTACTCTTGGCTGGAGAATCCCATGGACAGAGGCACCCAGCGGGCTATGGTCCATGGGGTCACGAAGAGTTGGACACCACTGAAGCTACTTAGCACACACGCATGCATATATACACACATATATTTAAATTGGCAACATCACTCAAAAAGCCTTTCCAAAAATGTTTGTTTGTAGTCTAGCCACCATTTATCAGCATCTGAACATAGAAAAAGTGGGTGTCAAATTTCTGAGTTCCTTTATTTTCTGTTCTGCATTATTTTTTGTGTGTGATTATCTGTCATTTGATCTAACATCAAGAAAAAAAGGCATTGCTTCATAATTCACTGCTATAAACTATTAATTTCATTTCAAGTAATACTGTATTTCACACTATGAAGGCAGCATTTTATGGGTTCTCTGGATGAGGCAAAAATACAAACTTTATGTCTTAATAATCTTGTACTTCATCTGAATAAACACCAAAAGATACATTTTCAAGGACAGTGATCTTAAAAAATGTAATTATTTCATATTTTATCGTAATTCAAAGTAACTGCAAATTTAAACATATATTAACATTTTTGGTACTATTTCTAATTTCATTTATTTAAAACGATTCATTTTTGTTCTCAATTTCAGATTACAGGTTAAGATCAGCTGACAAAGGGTACGTTTTCTGGCTTTTACAACCACTTAGAAGGTGCTTGTCAATACTGGGAAGTAAACAGAAAGTCACAGCATGAGAGAACAGCCCTTTGTCAACGTTGTAAGACAGTCTGCTCCTGTACCTTGCAGAACCAGAGCTCCAATCACCCCCTTAACTCTTAGGTCTGAGGCCCACCTCCATCCATAGTCTTATCCCAACTTTACTCTCAACCTCTCTCATTATTACTCTGATCCTGTGATTACCCCAGGATTATCCAGACTTACCACACTGTGTCTCCTTTGATTACACCTCTCTGCGGATGAACTTCTGACATAAAAGACAGGACGGTAATGTCCCCCTATAAATGAAGGTCCTCTTGGCCTCCATACATTACAGTACTCCTTTTGATACAAGTTCTCATGAGAGAGAAAGATCATAGTTTTTTCCCATAGTGGAGTATGTTGAGAAAAATGTAAAACAACATTGGAGACTAAACAACTCTATGAGAATCTATTATCAACATCTATTTCTCACTATAATGATCATAATAAGAGAAATTCTCTAAATTATGTTTTCTATAATGTTCTGAGCATGCACCAGTTTAAGAAATTAACGACAATGAAACAATTTTTTGATGGTGTGTCAAAGCTACTATAAGAATCTCTATAAAAACTTTTCCTGTAAATGTCTTACTTGTACTGGCCTCCATTCATTGTTTGTGTTCTATCTGTGGACTACTGCTTAGAATTTTAATAAGTTTCATGTTAAAAAACACTAGAACTCATTCTTTCAGAGTCATTTTAGAGGGAACAAGCCCCTATATACTCCTTGAGTTTACTAACATCTTCTAGTCTAAAAGAGAATAGTTTGTTCCAATTTTTAAGGGACATTTCAAGAAACAGACTAATTACTTTAGTTTACTGAAAACTCCATATGCAGTTCCAAATGCTCAGCTTCTGACATTAATTCCCCATAGTTTAGTTTTTCCCAAGTTTTCCACAGTATGTTTGTCTAATGCATAATACTTTTCTTTCATACAGCGACCTTCTCTCAAGTATTGTTTTCCAAAATCTATACATTCATGACTAAAACATATCTATGTAACTTGTCAGTAGTAGTCCCCATTTCATATGTGCTAAAGCATAAGGAAGACAAAAGGCTACAAATCCATTAGTGATAGGATATGGTGAAGCCTGGATGGTTCAACTATAAGTTTAAAACTTTTTTTACATTTCTGCACATGAATAATTGTTCACAAAAATATATGTCAAGGGTTAATGAATATGTTCCTATTAAAAGATAATCTATTGGAAGGGCTTAACAAAGACACCTGATTGTTGGCCTAGTAGAACTAACTGACCACTCAACTATTCAATATAAACAGTATTAAACAAATATCTATTGACTGCCACCACATGCATGCATAGTGCTAAGCATTTAAAGTAGTAAATAGTTTCATTTACTAGTTAATTATAGATTAAAGCTACTCATTTCACTCATTTATTATTTTTCAACTGAAAAATATAGAAAAGCTAAGGAAACAGGTCAAGTAATGCTATGCAATTAAAAATAACGACTAACATCATAGACTAGCATGTATTTGGAACAAGTGTATGCAGCTCAAAAGCTTTTAACATAGGAGTACCAAAGCAAAACAAAGACAGCTTACGTACTCCTGTTTTGACTAGAGTAATGCCACCCTTTCAAGATCATAAGACATTATTTTTAATAATTATAAGATTACTACATTCTAAAATACAAGTTTGGAAAAGCACAGTATTCAACAAGAACATGGGCTTCCCTGGTGGCTCAGATGGTAAAGAATCTGCCTGCACTGTGGGAGACCTGGGTTCGATCCCTGAGTTGGGAAGATCCCCTGGAGGAGGGCATGGCAACCCACTCCAGTATTCTTGCCTGGAGACTCCCATGGACAGAGGAGCCTGGCGGGCTACAGTCCATGGGGTCATACAGTCAGACACAACTGAGCGACAAAGCACAGCACACAGCACAACAAGAACACAGAACCAAAGGGGAAATCTGAGAATAAATTACTTTGGTCATTACACACACACATGCCTCCTCATTTTGGGGGGGCACAAATGACTCAGAAAGAATAAACTAACAAAAATATAATGAATTGAAAATAAATCTAAGAGTAGCATTCTACCACTCTTTTGGTCTGAAAGCATTATCTTCTCTTGAATTCCATTATATTCTTAAGAGTTTTACTCTCATTTCCCTGGCATCTCCTCATTAACCCTCATGGCTGACTTTTCTATCAAATTTCTACCTTTAACATGCTTAACCCAGCCTGGGCCACCTTCTCTCATTATACTTACTTCTTTTCTTACCGTCCCTCTCCAAATAAACTGACATCATCAGCCAAATGGTTACTCAAACCAGAAATTTGGACATCCTGTTTTATTCCGTACTTTCCCATACTGTATGTCTTTCTCATCCAAACATCACCAAATTCTACTGATTCTGTCTTTAAAATAGATCACATCTCCATGCATTTCTCTAATCCTATTCCAAGCCACTTTCACTCTTACCATCCAGATATTATTCATAAAGCAGCCAGGATTATATTTTTAAAATTATGTTGGGTCACGACACTACCCTTCTAAAAACACATCAATGTCTTTTCACTGCAATTACATAAAACACAAACATATAGCATGGCTTCCCTCTAGGCTTCTGTTAACTTTTTCATACCAAATGGTTTTATTTATTACCCAGTAGGACATCCATGTGGTGTCTAGTTTCTGTTATTTACTCCAAAAATCACTGAGTATCTTTCTCTATAGTGATTTTTCTTGTCTTGTTATAGTGATACCCACTACCGAAAGTATTCTGCAATTTTAAAGAGGCCTTTTCCTCTTTGCTTCTTATACTTCAGTTTAAAGGGAGCTATGTAAAGGTTAGTCAATTCCTACCAAACCTATTTCCTCAGGTCTCATGAAATGCACTGTGTCTCTGGCCAGGAATTCTTCACAGCTATATCTCAGCTTGGTGATTATTTAACATGACAATAACTTGTTGGAAGAGGATTCTGAAATTTGTACCTGCCTCCCTGAAGAACCTGTGACTCATTTATGCAATAAGTTGCTATTACTTATGAGAAAGTGCCCTATTCTTATGATGAAAAACGGTGTCAGCAGGCTCAGAACCTCAAAACCATGGTATAGGCCATCAAATATTGCATCTTATTACTTAACATTTCATAATTTAATATTATTTGATCCCATCTACATAGCTATTAGGAATTCATTAGAATGAATTTTAACATTAAAATTTTTTTTAATTTCACCTCTCTTGTCCCCTCCAATAATACTTGCCAGTCCCTCGGTGCTAGCTCTGCAGTTGGATGAACATGGTGGTTGTCCACGAGGGAAAGATGGTTTGGTCTAGCACTAACGGCCATGCAGACCCAGCTCTTATTCCCCTTCAACAAGAGAAACTCTGCAATGTAGAGTTGTCATCCCTTCTGTTAGGTGCTTGGCAGACATTTCAAGTCTCATATGTCAAAACGAAGTTTGATTTTTATTCTGAAACTACAATTAAGTATCTCTTTAAGAGATGTGTAATCTTAGGCAAGTAATTGAATCTCTCTGTCCCTTAATTTCTTTCCTAAAAAGAGGTTAGATAATGTCTATATACTTTTATCTAAGTATGTACTTCTTTACCGTTTATAGAGATGGTCACAGAGTCCCCCCTCCAGCTTTAATAATTTGAAATTTTAAACTTTCTGCTTTGTTCCATAAAGCACTGAGTCTCCACACTTCTTCCCCCTTTGCACTCTACATCCACTCCTTACTCAGGAGACGTGAAGGCACAGTGGTTAACACTGTGAACTCTGGAATTAAGACAGGCTTGGGTATATATCCTAGCTCGTCCACTTCCTATCTGTATGACCATGGACAATCACTTAACCTCTCTATGCTTCAGTTTTCTCATCTGTAAATGAGATATAATAACAATGTCCTTGTAGGTTGTTGTGAGAATCATCTCAATTAACAGTGAGCATGAAGCAGAGGATGGGATGGTTAGATAGCATCACCGATTCCATGGACATGAATTTGAGCACACTTCAGGAAACACTGCAGGACAGGGAAGCCTGGCGTGCTGCAGTCCATGGGGTTGTAAAGAGTTGGACACAACTTAGCGACTGAACAACAATGAAGTTCATAAATTCCAAATCATCAGCTTCATATTTCTGCTCTTCCAATTAAGACTTCTATTCCTGAAGCATCGCAACCTTCAGGCTGGTTTTAAGATTAAAAGGAACTGGTGAAATACATTTGTCTTTTAGAGATATTTTCATTTTCAAACAAATGCTTAACTAATTGGTGAATCTTCAGGAAGCACTATAAGTGATTTTTAACAATACCTAGGCAAACCCAGGAAAGAACTGGGATGTTTTCTCACAGATAAACAAGCCTCTCCTGAGATTTTTCTCTGTGCATAGTTCTCTTGAGTACCAGCTTTGTTACAGCTTTTCTCTTCCCCCTAAAAATGAACAAAGGTCAAATAATTTTTTTTTTTAAAAAAACATTAGGTGTTCTAGAAGCATTCTACTGGTGGAGGTTGAGGCTTGTTTTTCAGACAGGCATGTGTATGTTAAAGAACTGTCTGTGCATTTATTTTTCAGTATGTTCAAATTTCATTAATACTACGTAAGGAATTTACCACCAACCTCTGTGACACACTCCTCTGAGGCAGAGGGAGAATGCCCTACAGAAATATAACACATTAACCTAACAGCATTATGTCAGATAAGACGGGTTTTTAATTCAACCAAGCCTGACAAAGCGGTCATCTCAAGGTGATTCATTCCACTTTCAGGATATAAGTGTATCATGTAGTTTGCATTACACATGACTATGATGTGAACATCACAAAGATTATTAACGTGTCACAAGCATTTACAGAAATTCAGAATTTCTCCCTAACACTGTATACATACAGAGACAGGTCCACAATATGGAACACTGTGCAGTACATTTATTTATATTTTAATGTAAGTCCATATGTGAAAACTGCTCAGATTTTATTTTATTCAAGTGGCCAGATGGATTCAGGATAAATTTATGTCCTCAGGTGGTTTTGCTATGTTTTATCTAGCATTTTCATGTGGGTGGAGTGAAAGGCAGAGGGTCTTACGCATCAACTACTCCTGCTGTACTGACTATGGGAGAACCTCAAAGATGTGGCAAGTGGCGATTCAAAAGAGTCCAACTATTGGTTTTGTGTCTTCCCTTACTCTCAGCGAGAAGCAGTGATAGCTATTCTCTATTATACGTCACCAAAACAAAAAGGCGAAGTCTGAACTGAATGCTTCAGAAGTAGTTCCTAACAGATGAATTCTTTCCATCATTTATTTAGTGTAATTAAAAGTATAGCTCCTAGCTGCATGAAAAAAAAAAACTTGTATAACTTGTATTGAAAATTCAATTGATATTGCATGGTTGAAAGTTGCTCTCTTAACTTAGAACCCATCTGATCATTTAATTAGGTTTCTGCCTTTGGGTCACAATATATTTGCAAGACATGACACCCAGTCTAAGAAATTTACTATTTAAAAACTCTCTCACACACCTTTTCTAATATAATTGTTTTGAATATAACAACAGACATACATTACATAATGAAATTTTGTGCTATTAAAACTGTATAAACTTCCATTCTAAAAATTACTTTGTTTCTGGCAAAAGAATTGGATAATAATATTGTGTTACTACCACAATTTTTTTTTATAGTTTCTAGACCTGATAAATAATTTTGTATTTAGGGGACTGGGAAGAATGATAGTTAACTTAAAGATCTGAAAATATCTTCAGAAGGTTCTTGTATAATTTCTGTCTGCAAGTACAATTTGACTTGAAGGCAATCAATTATTTTGTTGCTGTTGTTCAGTTGCTTAAGTTGCGTCCGACTCTTTGTGACCCCATGGACTGTGGCACGCCAGGCTTCCCTGTCCATCACCAACTCCGGGAGCTTGCTCAAACTCATGTTCATTAATGCCATCCATCTCATCCTCTGCTGCCCCCTTCTCCTCCTGCCCTCAGTCTTTCCCAGCATCAGGGACTTTTCTAATGAGTTGGCTCTTTGCATCAGTTGACTGGAGCTTCATTATCGGCCCTTCCAATGAATATTCAGTACTGATTTCCTTTAGGATGGACTGGTTTGATCTCCTTACTTGTTCAAGAGACTCTGAAGAGTCTTCTCCAGGCCACAGTTCAAAAGTATCAATTCTTTGGCACTCAGCCTTCTTTATAGTTCAACTCTCACATCCATACCTGACTACTGGAAAAACCACAGCTTTGACTATACAGACCTTTGTCGGCAAAGTCATGTCTCTGCTTTTTAATACACTGTCTAGGTTTGCCATAGTTTTTCTTCCAAGGAGCAAGCGTCTTTTAATTTCACTACATCAATTATAATTCTAAATATTTGAAAAGATGCTTCCCAATCTCCTGCACCTCCAGAGTCACGGAAGTCTTAGAGACACTATCCCTTACATTTCATACCAACCTTGGTCCTTGTAAATTGAAGAAAAAGTATTGTGATTCATATCTCTTATACATAATAGCACTACACAGGTGTTACAGCTGAACTGTGTTCCCGAAAAATTCATATGTTGACATCCTGCCCCCAGTAGGTCAGCATGTAATTGCATTTGGAGATAAGGTCTTTAGAGAGGTGATTGCGTTAAAATGAGGCTGTAATGAAGTGGTCAAACCTAATCCAGTATGACTGGTGTTCTTCCTAAGAAGAAATCTGGACACACACATTGACACAGAGATGTGTGTGCACTGAGAAAGGACCATGTGAATAGGCAGCAAGAGGGTGCCCTCTACAAGTCAAGAAAAAGTACTTCCTGTCTTCAGAACTATGAGAAAATAAAAGTCTGCTGTTAAGTCATGTCGTCTGTAGTATTTTATTATGGCAGTCCTAGCAAAGTAATATAATATCTCCTGAGATAAATTAAGTCCCCTATAATCTTTAGCTTTACAGTGTTTTCAAAAACTTTCATTTGTTTTCTAAAAAGTTAAGTTTTACTTAACATTATTTAGATCTATTCTAAAGTTTTCAAACACTCTGTATAATTTTGATGTCCCAGTGAGCCAGGTCTCTTAAAAGTTTAACTGTAAAGTGAATTTCCATAAATCAAATGGTATTTTCTAATTACTCCTGCTGTTTTAACAACTGGTGTTTTATATCAAGGGTGTATATTTTGCTCATTTTAAACAAAGGTAAATTATTTACACAGTCTCTTAAAAAAACACACTTGCCAAAAATCTCCCACACTCGTCACTACAATTTTTATATACATAAGACTTCTAAGTTTCTTAAGGGCAGAGATTGCACTTTATTGATGATATTATTTGAATTCCTACCACAGTGATCAAGGCCCGGCTCACTGATTTGCTTCTAAGGACACTATCTTATTTACATAAATTCTGATAAAGGAGATGTTCATTACCAACAGACATGCTCTAATTCTTATTTCATTACGTTAAAGAAAAGGGTTAAAATTAAAACTGCTAATACCAGCTACTGTGGTGAATGTGAATGAATCATCTGACTACGGTTACTGTGGATGTGGCTCTTGAAATTGATTTTTCTTCATTAGCATTCTAAATCACTACTTACAAATTACATTTTTTTATATTTAAAAAGCTCTACCAAATGCAATGGGAACTTATCCAATCCACCAAAGTAAATGGATGCCCTGAACATATCTTTTATTAGGAAGCAAATCAAAAGTGAATATATGTTTCTTACTTTCATCATCTGAGGTATTCAGTACTAGAAGCCAAGCTAACTTTTTAAGCACTGAATACATTAAGAATTAACTGTGCCATTTCCTACCTAGTTAATTAAATATGATAGAAATGTAAAATCTTGCATTTCTACAATGTCTTAATTCAATATCATCACTTACACCCGTGATGTTGAATTCTTTATACCCCTCAATTGTTCACTTGCTTTCACAGCCATCTCTTTCTCCTAGACGTCACTAATGACATATATCAAATTGAAGTGAGTTAAAGTTTATTTTGAGACCATTTCAAAAATTTTGTGATAGTTCTAAAAGAATACAGAAACCCTGAATGTTATTACTAAATTAGGGTTGGGATGCACTGATCTATCCATCTGTTTGAAATTCTCAGAAATTTAAGTATGTATTTATGAACCTAAATCTATATCATGAATATATCCATATCTATATATGTGGGCAAAGTAAATATATCTAATTATGTTCTTGAAATCATTTCAAAAATCAATTCTTATGCTAGGATTAAAACTTTGCTTCAGTGCACAGTGGCTAAGATAAATCAACTGTTAATGCTGGTACCACCTCAAATTTAAAAGCAGATACAGGAAGTATTTCTTCTTTTCAGCTTACTGCCCCCATGCCCTGGCCCCAGCCCTTCTTACTTGTATCTGGATCTTTCACAATCCATTCATTGGCATTCCTGCTTCCAGTCCCTCTCTTTTAATCCATTCTGAACATTTTTGCCAGGCTGATTTTCCTAGAATAGATTTATTACCAAGCAGTGTGTGGAATTCCTCTGCTTATCCAAAGCCTCCTGTATCCTGTGTCAGAGCTAAGTGCTCCTCTGACTGTTTCTTTATTTCAGACCTGGAAGCTACTGGACTCCTTACCCCCTTAGCCTCTAGACGCTCAGCATCACGACAGAGCTTCTAATCCAACTCTGAATGTCGCAGTCTCCAGGCACTCTCTCCTGTCATGCCCCTCCCCGCTTCCTTTTGCCAAGTGGGCCCCAGGTTCACTTCCCTCTTTTAGCACTCCTTGGACTGCGAGTCAGGGTGCTCAGGAGGCGGACCCAGCTCTTCAGCACCAGCACCAGCCAGTTCAAGTCTCTTTCCTCCCAGGTTCCAGCAGCCTTGTGAAGTCAGAACCTGTTAAAGCCGCTACTCTGAGCTGGTCAGAATGCTCTCCTGCCTCTCTGCTTACATACACTGCTAATCCTTCAGGATTCAGGTTTATTCCACCAGCTCTCTGAATCCCCTGGTCCGAAGTGATGCCTTCCTACTCTGAAATCCCTTTATCATTCACTCTTTGGGTGCTTATCAGTCTACCTGTATTATTATTGAATTTTTCTTTTTCAACCGCCTACTGCATATCTTTACTTGAAAGTTCTAGATATATAAACCCTTCAGAACATCCCCAAACACCTCTCTTCTGTCCAACTTGCTAATTCTGTGTTCCCTCTCCTAGCTGGTGACAGGACCATTCATTCACTCAGTCCCTCAGGCAGAAAAGCGGGATCAACTTTGACTTCTCCCTTTTCTTCACACCCCCATCCATCTCCAATCAATCATCAAGTCCTATTTCAGGCCTAAATATCTATTATATGAAACAGATTCTTCATCCCAAGGTTGCAGTCTCACACGTTCTCACTTCTGTTATATAAAAGACTCCTAATTTGTTGTTCTGGACTTGCCGGGTAGCTCAGTGGTAAAAGAGTTTGCTGCCAGTTCGGGAGCCACAGGAGATGTGGGTTCGACCCCTGGGTCACGAAGATCCCCTGGAGAAGGAAATGGCTACCCACTCCAGTATTCTTGCCTGGAGAACCCCATGGACAGAGGAGCCTGGTGGGCTACAGTCCCTGGGGTCACAAGAGTCAGACACGACTAACCTGTCGTTCTCTCTTCACTCTAAGTGCTTTCCAATCTATTTTTTATGAAGCCAGATGATCTTATTTAAACAGCAAGTTAGTCCATGTTAATGCTTCACTGAAAAACTTTTCAGTGCTTTCCCTTCCCTTGGCCTAAAGATGGTCTACTATCCATCTTTATCTCTTGCTTCTTCCTGCCTCTCATTCCCAGCTCCAGCAGTACTGGACTGTGTGAGCTGCCCTGCACACCCCTGGCTGCTTCTTACCTCCCCGTGTCTGTGAATGTAGGATACCTAAAACATCTTCCTCCCATCTTTTCTCTTTACCTAGACATTTTCTACTTCTATGTTCAGGTATTTCCCAGGGAACAAGTTCTAATCTTCTGAGGAAGCAAATGTTCCTCTGAGATTCCACAGTATCTGGTATCTATCTCTGCTACACAATATTAAAAGCAACAAATGATGTTCATTCACTCATTCAAGTACTTATTGAATACCCATGATGGGTCAGATACTTTTTGTGCTATGTAATAGGTATTCAATAAACGATATTTGCTAATGAATGAGTGAATTTGCCCAGCTGAATTTTAAGAGAAACACTGTTATGTTTTATGTATTTGAATTTATTTCCACTTACCTTCATGTCCTTACTCTATGTCTATCATAGTATTTTTATATATAGCAAGAGCTTATGAAACCCTTTTTACATTTATTTTTACATTCAGTTTTAACATAATGATGTTTTTGAGAAAAAATTATGATTGATTGCAAAACACCATGAAGATTTTGAAAAAGTATATAATCATACAAGTATAAATAATACACAATAACATTTGTGAAATATTGACTGCTCATAATTTTGGTAAACTATGGCAAATTTTTGCAGAAAGCTTGCTTGTTCCAAAATGTGAATTTTGGAACCATAGTATCTGAAGATTACATATGCAACAAATACATACAAAGGTGGAATACAGGGGCAATTTGGGAATATGAAAAAAGAAAGTTCTTAAAATATTCCTATCTGTTATGGGAATTTAATCTAAGCAGTCTGGAAAACACTGTAGCTATTGAAAAAGACAATTTAAACATCCTCACAGGGTTTAGGCCCTATGCCTATACTACCTAATGGTTAAGAGTCTAGATTTGAGGGGTTCTAGAGTCTTCCAGACTTTACCCCATCATATCCATAGTGAAAAAAAAATCTTCCGGATGATAGATTCGGAGAAAATTTTTGTAATATCTTACACTAAAAATGGAATTAATATCAGAAACTCTTGAAAACCAAAATGATAAAGATTGCAATCTCAACCAAAAAAAAAAAAAGGAGCATGAGTTAGAAACAGACAATTCACATAAGAGCAAATAAAAAGGTTGATGCGCATAAAGAGATTTTCAAACTCATTAGCTACGAGAGAAAAGTAAGTCAATACAACAATGAGAAATCACTCATTGCTAATATCACTAATGCTAACCATTGCTCACACTAATATCAGAAGTACTTGTATTAGCATATTAAAAATTAGGAAGTAAAGCCAATTGTTGGCATGAATGTTGGGATATAGAGACTTATTCACTACTGTTTTGAAAGTAGTCTAGGGCAGGAGATCTGGTGAAAAAGCTGGCAGAACCTGGCCAAATTAATTAAACACACACTGAACAATTTGATAAATCTAGTTCTGGGTATATACAGATATATGTAAAAGAAATTCTCACCCAGGCTCATAAGGAGACATATATGAGGATATTCATCTCATGCTATTTGTGGTAGCAGGAGTTGGAGTCTATCTGGATGTCCAGCATTGGAAGAACAGAGAGGAAAAATGTGGTAAATGCATACCATGGAGTACTACACAGCAATTAGAAATATAGGAATAAATGTACACACAGATGCTCTGAAAGCCAAAATGCTCAATGAGAAAAGTAAAGGGGGAATGCAGATTTAAAATGGACAAACACAAATGTGTGTCTATAAAACAATGATGTACATTTTATAAGAGCACATACATACACTGAGGGTACACATTAAAATAACCATTCTAACAGACAGAGGGAGGAAAATACGGATTAAAGGGCATTCGGTAAAGAGAGAGAAAGAGAAAGGAGAGAGAAACTCTTCTCTCAGTGTGGACCTGTGTGACCCTTTTCTACCGTTTCCCAGCGTTTCCTTGTGTTGCCTCCTTTCAACTGGTCCACAGTATGAGAACAGGTTACACGTCTTTATAGCCAGGTCTTAATCCACATGACAGTGGGTGCCATGCATGTGTGTCTCATTCCTGCTTAGTACACGCACTATGCTTGCACACAGTAGGTATTCAAGGAATATTTGTTGAAGGAATGAATGAATGCATAATTTTATGTTGGCTGACCCATGCTATAATAGCAGAAAGAAAGCCAAAAGCTGAACTTAAGATCTTGAAAATAAATTTCACATAGATCTTTTCAGTGTTAAATTCCAGGCTTCAAGTCAAGAAAGAAAAGTTCTTAGATTTCATTCAGGTGAAGTGGATAGAGCAGCAGTTTTATTTTCAATGATAATTCTATGTGGCACTGGCTGAAACACTTTCATATTATGTAATATATTTAAAATGGAGAGAATGAAGATTTTTATCTTTAGCTTTTGTTTTAAATGTCAGCAAGGTAAAGAGATACTACTGTTCAAATGGCAAGAAACGCTTTTCTCTTCTAAAATTTAAAGCATGCATGTTATAATTTTCCTATCAAAACAGGATTTTTATGTTCTTTTATACTGGAATTTCTCAGTGAGTTTTCCTTGAGCCTGGAATATAACATTACAACCTGATTCAGAATCACATTTGAAGTACAAGTATGTATTTCACTTAGAACCAAAAAATGTACTGCCAAACAGATATTATATCGGACAGAACAAATAACCCTATCCTTTCAGTGCAGGTATTGTTGATCCTTGATTTTTCCACCAGAATTCATAAATGCCTATTCACCTCTACCTGCAGTTGAAGGAAGTCTTACCTGTGAATAAACTTTCCAAACAATCTTTTAACTGTTTCAATATCCTAGCTTCTCTTTTATAGTAAAACTGTATTTTTTTGGCTCATATATATTATAGGGAAAATTTTGATTAAGCTTAATTCTTCTGGGAACCAACATTTTTCTAGGATACTTGGGAAATGAACACATTTTCCATTTCTAAGACATAAGATAATTTACTTAAATAGAAGTCTCTCATAGGGCTATGCTGATCAGCTCTAAAGTAACAAGTCTGCAATGCACCATTGATTGCTTATTAACTGATTAAAAAGAGCCAAATATTATAGGTTAAATACTAATTAATGCAAGATAATTTGTACTTTAGATAACAGTTTCTTTGGAACTGCTAAAGCTTCTAAATAATCTCTTTTGGCTATTAAGTCATGTGTTACTTTCATATGCTTCCTTCCAAATCTCTTGATATGGCAGTCTTAAGCTCAATTCTTTCTTGAAAAAGCACAGAACTCACTCTAGTATGCATAGTGGCTCACTTTACTAGATCAGCTCTTTACTGATCTGAAAAGCCAGGGTCCTGAGACTGATATATGGGCTTCTCATGTGGCTCAGTGGTAAAGAATCCACCTGTCAATGAAGGAGATGTGGGTTTGATTCCTGGGTTGGGAAGATCCCCTGGAGGAGGAAATAGCAACCCACTCCAGTATTCTTGCCTGGAAAATCCCATGGACAGAAGAGTCTGTCTTAGGCTGGCAAGGAGTGGCAGCATAGGGTGGCAAAGAGTCGGACCCGACTTTGTGACTGAGCAGCACACATGAGATTTATATACATGAAACAGGTAATTAGAAGAGGACTTATTTCACCACAAAAAATATCTATTAGGTAGAGTGTGCTGATTCATAATAAGGGAAATTTACAGTTATATTCTGTGCAGAAGCTTCATCATTGCAAAGGCAGAAGCCATGGCACAATCCTTACAAAAATAAGACTTGAAATGATAGGATTGAGTCCACTGTCTCGAGAAGGCCAGCACAAATCCAACAGGAATACAGACCACATTTCACTTTACAGATTAATTTTTTTAGTATCAAATAATGAAAATTAGATCCTGCTAAAAGAGAGACTCCAGAAAAAGCAGAATGCTTCAGGTAGCAAACTCTTTGTCTACTCTGGTTTTTCGACGTGATCGTTAAGAACTGACTACATATCTTCTGCTTGATTCTATATACTACCACCTTTCCTCCTCTTTCTCATCCCAGGAAAGAGATTAGAACATATTCCCAAGCAGGAAAAAGGAAGATTAAATGTAACATTCCTCAAATACTTGAGAAAGTGAGATGCCAGAGGTACAGGCTTTTAAAATCACTGCAGCTCTCCAGAACAACACAAAATCTGATAACAGCAACTGCTTCTTTCTTGATGCATTTTTGATGGTTTGAAATTCTCTATGAAATGGTAGGGCTGTTAACTAGATACTGCAAAAGCCAGGGTGCTCTTAGGCTGCCAAAATACATGCATACTCTCAAATCTATAGAGAAGATGATGACATCATTGTCATTGTGCATCAGAAACTTACTCACTCACTTTTCGGTGCTAAACTTGAGAAATACAGGCAAACTTGAAATTCACGTGGAGGAGTAGAATCAAAGTATTTGGAGACTTGTAAAGGCAAAAAGGAGAAAGACTAAAAAGGGAACTTAGGCAGGATATCAGAACTGTCTTTGAAAATATGGAAAACCATCATATGAGAGTTACATGAGCCTGATGAGTAGAACTAGACCAATGGCTGGAAGCCACAGCAAGCAAAAAGCAAATCATAACCAAAGCTCTTGGAAAGATGAAGTAAGTATCCTTAACTTTAAGTAGCGAATTCCCTGTCCCTGGAGGTGGTTAGCATAGTATAATGACCCAGGAAACTGATAAGAGAAGATTCAAGCAACAAATGGGAAGTTGGATTAGATATGGTACTTTCCAGTTCTGGCATTCTATGATCTCTAAAGCAAAGGGATGAATGAGTCTTTTATTTATCTTCAAAGGGAGATTCATATTAAAAATTGGCTTGTTATGAAGCAGGGACCCAAAGCTGGTGCTCTGGGACAACCCAGAGAGATAGGGTGGGGAGGGGAGGTCAGGAAGGGGGGACACACATACCTGTGGCCGATTCATGCTGATGTATGGCAAAAACCATCATAATATTGTAAAACAATTATTCTCCAATTAAATGAATGAATTTTTAAATGGCTTGTTTCATAATTTAATAATTAATAAAAATATACTACCTTGAATTATAATTATGCAGCTATCTATTATCTAGTATTAATTATGTATGTGGATATATATATACATGTGGAGCATATATTTCTTGCTTTCCATGTCATTTAGCCATGACATTTAGCCAGGACTTTCCAAGGTTTATGCTAGAAATCAAAGAATGCTATGATCTCATTCTTTTAAACCGCTGGGGAAATAATAGGTCCAGTTCAACACTAAGGGGGTATCAGAGGTAGCGGGAGCACCCTGAGGGAGTACACAACACTGCCGTCCCAGGTCAGGAAGATGGACCAATGACCTCGTGACAAAAGCCCAACAATTTATTCCCCATCAAGACCTAAGCATGTAGATGCTGGAATGTTTCTCTAATACTAAAAGTTTTAAAAGTTTTAAGAGGGAAGATGTTCTTTTCCAGTTCGTTCTTCCCATTCCTATTTCTGAAAACACACTGGAGGCTTCCTTTCCTTTCTTTTGTCTTTCATAGAAACAGCTACCCTGTAGAATAAGTTATGAAAATTCTGGTTGTTTACTGCTCTTAAAATAATTATCAAAAGGCTGATTCACAGTTAACCTTTTGAAAGACAAAAATATAATTTAATTTAGAAAGCAACTAAAGTTAAGGAACACTGAGCAATTTGTAGACATGGGCAAACCAAAAGAGGAATACTTAGGAAAGGCCAATATTTGTAATTCCCAAGACTAGTTATGCTCACTAGCAATCCTATCCAACTGTTCTTTTTCTTTCTCTTTTAAGACTATTAAAGAATGAATAATTTTAAAATATGATTTGTTTACGGTAGAAAACCTTGAAAATACTGAAAAGCCTAATGAAAAAATAACCTTCAAACTTTCAGTACCTAAATGAAGGAAACTATATTTTGGTATTTTATTATTATTATCTATAATTAAATTTAATGAAAACTGAATCATGCTCTATAATTTTATGCCCTTTCTAAAAATTTACACATTGTGAGCCTTTTCTCAGACAAACATTGCAAATTCTCATTTGGATATCATATTTCTCCACAAAATCCACTGAGATTTTAATTATTGCACACCTCTCAGATTGAGCACGTATTATATCTCACCTGATAGATGGAGTGTTTCATCCATGGGAAATATACAAATTTTATTTACATTTTGCAATCTAGGACTTCTATAATGCCTGGCACATAATGGACACTAGATACGTTTATTATTTACACTTTGTGAATCGAATAGAAAAAAATTAACCTGAAATGAATACTGAGAACCTTGAAGAGTTTTTAGCTCAGGATAGCTCCAGATTTAAAAAAAAATACATAACTACATACTTAGATGACTATACACACATGCAGACACATACCCTCTCTAAACAACTCAAAGTCCTATATCTTTCATAAAACTTTCCCTGACAAATGGCACCCAGGTTGAAGTCCCCTTTCTGTAACTTTTATTAGCAACCAGTAAGCATCGTTCTATTGAACAGATGTGTTAGGCTCTGTCAATACCCATCCTATGAATGATCATGTTTGATGACTCCTAAATCCCTCACGCTATATATGCAACCCAACCCAATCCCCCAACTGCTCTATCAACTGCCTCCTAGGTTTTTCCATAGGAATTTCAAAACTCATCATTCCCAAGATATAAATGGTATTTCTCTTTTTGCCTTCATTCCCTATTTTGATAAATGCTTCTATTATGCTATAGACTAAATTGTGTCCCTCCCTTAGATTCATATGTTGAAGCACCAACCCTCCAATGTGAAAGAATGGAGAGATGGGGCCTTTGGGAGGTAACTAGGTTACCTAGGTACTAGGTTACTAGATGAGAGTAGGGCCCTCACAATGGAACTAATGCTCTTATAAGAAAGTGATTTCTCTCTCTCTCCCAAGCATTAGAGGACAAAGTGGGTAGGTAGCAGTCGGCAAGCCAGGAAGTGAGCTCTTGGAGAATCAAATCAGCTGGCACCTTGATCTTGGGACTTCTCAGCCTCCAAAACTGTGAGAAACAAATTTCTGTTGTTTAAGCCACCCAGGCTATGGTATTTGCTCCAGTAGCCTGAGTAGACTACAACAGCTACTGAAGCATTCATACATCTCAAATATGGAAAACTTTCTAGATTTCCCCCTCACATTCACTTATGACATCTAATATTTGCAGTTTAATGCTATTGTACCAATTTAGATTTCCTAATTTTGATATTATACTATCTTTATTGAAGATATTACCACCAGGGGAAGCTGGATGAAGGATGTATGAGATACTGTACATTATTTCTCAATTTCCATAATTATTTCACAATAAAAAAGTTATTAAAAAACCTTTCTGTATCATTTCAACCCCTACTAATAAGAATTTCTGACAAAGAAGTGTGTGTGATATTGAAAGGTATTCACTGTTAAGGGAAGCATGTTGGATTAAAGCATGATAAATTTTATCAAAGTGAAGACTTAAAGAATCTGTCTGGTCTTACCTTTCACAGAATATCATGATTTCTAAGTAGTAAAAAATATACCTGAAATCTGATTACACTTCACTTTCTTAATTCCTCATAAAATCATTTAAAATAATTCAATAAAAATACAATGAAAGGAAAACCTTCAGCCAAACAAAATAGATTTCATGCCTCCACATAAAACTTTAAGAAGCACACAATGTTTTGCTTTTAATGTTGAAAGCAAAAGATTTAGTTTTCAAGTAGGTACATATCTAAATAAAAATAAAGTTACTTCTCTATGCTAGATTTGAACATAGTGATAGAACAAAAGGCTCTAGCTTTGAAAAGTTTCAGTTTCACCTACAGCTTTATTTTCTAAGGCTATTTTAACTCTGCATTGATATTTCACTAGCAGCAGGAAACTATTTTCCTGTCACATCAGTATGTTCTTTGAGATTTATTCTTAAACACGCTATAGATTATCATCATTATATTGTTCATATTATAAGCAATGAATAGAAATTCTCACAGTGGAGAGGAATAACAAACCACAGTACCATGTGTCTACATTTTGAATTCTTTTGGAATTTACAAGAACATGTATTTTTCTATTTAAATTTCTGCATAGTTGGCCTGTAGAATTCTGCATAGAGTTGGCCTCATGAAATCTATGAAGTTTGAAAAGGCAAGAGTCATATAATGACTTTTGCATGGATTTTCCTTTCTCTAAAGGCAACCATTTGACTTCTTTTAAGAGAAAGCATGTTAACATCATATAACTTGAGATTAATTATGGTTTTGTTCTATTTCTCAGTCTGTCACTACTATCTTCTCATCCTTTCTTTTTCTCAGAGGTTTTGTGAAAATAGTTCTCCCTCTATTTTCCTTCAAGATATATTTTCCTTTTAATCATATTCTTTCCTGCACTTTGGAAAAACTAGTTGATTGCTGGAGTCATGCTAGGGGTATGGCCTTTTGAGTCTACAAGACCTTTCTTTTTTGACCCTGACTTGCAAGGAGATCCAACCAGTCCATCCTAAAGGAGATCAGTCCTGGGTGTTCATTGGAAGCACCGATGTTGAAGCTGAAACTCCAATACTCTGATCACCTGATGCGAAGAGCTGACTCATTTGAAAAGACCCTGATGCTGGGAAAGACTGAAGGCGGGAGGAGAAGGGGACAACAGAAGATGAGATGGTTGGATGGCATCACCGACTCAATGGACATGAGTTTGGGTAAACTCAGGGAGTTGGTGATGGACAGGGAAGCCTGGAGTTCTGTGGTTCATGGGGTTGCAAAGAGTCAGACATGACTGAGTGACTGAACTGAACTGACCCTACAATAAGTAAAAGGACAGGAGATGGGCTATCAAATATTCTCTAATATAGATAATGAAAACTATCTGGCCTTATGTGGAGAAGCTTCCTGCACTACAACTCAGCAAACTATGAGTAGGTGAGGCCTAAAGAACCAAAGGATGTAGCTGATGGAAGTATTAACACAGAGGCCAGAGGTTTGACCACTAAAATGAATGGCCACAAAGAGCCCTTCGAGTTCTGAGACTGGGTTAACGCTGGTAGTCAGTCCTACAGACAAAGAGAATTATTAATGCCCCAACTTTTTCTTCCTCTTCTGCTCTCAACCCTGGGAATGCTAGAAATTAGATCCCTGAGAGTAAAGAGTAGTAGAAATATACCTAAGGAGATCTTTAGTAAGGGAGAAAACAATGTCCTTACATTTAACTTTTAGATGTTGATTACATTTAGGGTTTTAATGATAATAAATAGCTTTAATGTCTATATCTCATAGCTGAAGGCTCTCTGTAAGTATAACGTATAAGAATGCAAATAATGCACTATTAGTTTGGTCAGGATTTTGGGCTACAGATAACACTGATCTAAGCAAACACAGAAAGAAAGAACAACCTTAGGCCCTCTGGAAATAACACCTATATATTATTTAGACATGTTGAAAGACTTTTCATTCTAATTCGAAAATTTAAAAAAAAACTTGAAATGACAGCTTTGAAAGGTTACAGAGATCAGGGATACTAATAAATTTATATATAGCTCATTACTAGCAGGAAGAAAAAACATAAAAGTTTAATGAATTAATTTTTTTTACAATGAAATATAATTAATTATCAGCTTAAGCAAGATTTTATGCTTTATTCTCACGGGTTACTGAGTTGAAATTAAGTTCCTGGTGTGAAATGTAAATGTTAACTGGAAAAATTTAAACATATTTTCATTTAATCATATGCATTAAAATAAATAAATATTCACTTATTTATATGCATAAAATAAATAAATTTTCATTTATTCATATGCATAAAAAGAAATATATAAGGTAATTAGACTTCCCACAAACCAGGGTTAAAGCTAAAAATACTTTACAATTTATCACTCAGAACAGATGCTAACCAGTACTTTTGGTACACACAAAATGGCAGAAGTAAAACAAAAAACTATTTGAACACAGTTCATGAATTTTCTTTTTTTTTTCTCTATTATAAACTTTTGTGAGAATCTGACTTCTTACCATGCTATATATGTACCTGCCTCTCAACCAAAAAGTTTCTTAAACATAGTACTTTTCAAAAGAGGTAGATGAGTCTCAACTGACTTGTTCTTGATTACTTCCAAAATATATCTTGGATTTGCTAAAAGTTTCTAGGAAGTACAGCACTTTATCTTAATTTTTTACTGAATCTTTTAGGATTAATCAAAATAAAATAAAATAAAAAGTCCTCATTTTGTAGCAACTACAAAAAAAATGAAAACTTCCTTGATGATTTGGAAACAGTTCCAAACCTAGATATTGAAGAGAAATCATAGAGGCTTAGGCCCACAGTCAGTGTGCACTTCCATCTTGATAGTATCAGAAAAAGCATTTATGACTTATTAAGTAAGACATATCTGTCATACTATCATAAAAAAAATACCAGCTTAGATATCATGAGATAGGTAAAAATTATAATAAACGGTGTTTTATTTCTGGCAGTTTTCAATCTAGCTGGGTGAAAAGTAACTCAAATTATATAAAAAATAATTACAAACAAGGTTGAGTATAGATGCTTTAAAAATAATAGTTTCTAAAGATGATAAAATCTTTGCACATGAGAAGCATATAATCTAATTCAATACAAGCAATCTAAAGGTAGTGTAGATGTGATAACCTTGAGAAAACACAGGGCATCAGAAATACTGTCTATCTAAATTTCATGTCATAGCACTGTTATCTGTTTTGTCCATGGTACATAGAGAACCTGTTTTAAAAAAAATCACATTATATACTGTTATCTACATTGCGAGGTAGAAAACAGGTTATAACATAAACAGCACATTTAAAAATATTTTCTCTTTCCCCTTTCCTTTCTTCCTTCCATCCCTCCCTTTGGGAAACTTTCCACATTTTCATAATCTTAGATGAGCCCATACCAAAAGCAAGATACTTCATTCCTAACTAAACCCTTAGGAAACCAAAATTGAAAAAGACACATGTACCCCAATGTTCACTGCAGCACTATTTACAATAGCTAGGACATGGAAGCAACCTAGATGTCCATCAATAGATGAATGGATAAAGAAGTTGTGGTACATATACACAATGGGATATTACTCAGCCATAGAAAGGAATGTGTTTGAGACAGTTCTAATGAGGTGGATGAACCTGGAGTCTGTTATACAGAGTGAAATCAGAAAGAGAAAGATAAATATTTTATATAACGCATATATATGGAATCCAGGAAGATGGTACTGAAGAATCTATTTGCAGGGCAACAATGGAGAAACCAGACATAGAGAACAGATTTATGGACATGGGAAGAGGGGAGGAGAGGGTGAGATGTATGAAGCAAGTAACATGGAAACATACATTATGCAAAATAGATAGCCAATGGGAACTTGCCATAGGTCTCAGGGAACTCAAACAGGGGCTCCGTATCAACCTAGAGGGGTGGGATGGAGAGGGAGATGGGAGGGAGATTCAAGAGGGAGGGGACATATATATACCTATGGCTGATTTATGCTGAGGTTTGACAGAAAACAGCAAAATTCTGTAAAGCAATTATCCTTCAGTTAAAAAATAAATAAATTAAAAGTAAACAAATAAAAAACAAAAATAATAGAAATTAAAAAAAAGAAATGATATTTTTCTCCTTATAGGTTCCTATAATGTAAGATTTCTATTGAGTGTTATAGGAAGATTTTTTTTAAAAAAAATGCTGTTTTCATAGTTTTTAGCTCTACTCCAGACTTCAGGAGACATCTGTACCTACAGAACTTAAGACTGCTTACTGCTTTTCCCGAAAGTCCTCCAATGGTAAAAATACATATAATTAACGAGACGAGCAAATATAGACTGTAGATTTAACTCTCTTACACATCATTAAACTCAGTTATTGTAAAAGTGGTGGCTGCATGCATGCTGCATTGCTTCAGTCGTGTCCAACTCCTTGTGACCCTATGGACCGTAGCCTGCCAGGCTCCACTGTCTATGGGATTCTCCAGGCAAGAATACAGGAATGGGTTGCCATGTCTTCCTCTAGTGGATCTTTCCAACCCAGGGATTGAACCTGCATCTCTTACATCTGCTGCACTGGCAGGAGGGTTCTTTACACTAGTGCCACCTGGGAAGCTCCTTAGATTAGGTGCCACTTTAGACCAAATTATTTCCAGGTAGATTACTGTACCTGTACTTCATACAATTCTTTTTCTCTATGATTCACTGCATCTTTCTTCCTCCTACTATACCTCTCATCTCACTTATCAATGCAGCTAGTTCTGTGTGGTCTCTTCACGGTTCAGTGAAAGAATGGAGGAGACACATAATACAGCTAAGAAGGCTGTTTTAGTCCTTAGTCAATTAACTTAATGAAGAAAATGCAACCAGAGATCTACAACTAGATAATCAAAGAAAAGTTGGTCCTCTACTTCTTCCATCTCTATGCTTTTTTAAAAACATATGTTGCAATTTAAATTTGGGGATGTTCAGGTGTTTCCACAGTATTCCAAGGAATTAACTCCAAGATATGCTTCACAGACAAAGGGTTTGTCAAAATGAGTCAGAGAGAAGTTACATATCCTTTCTTTATAAAAGTCACAAAGTACATAAACACAGCAAAGGGGAAAAACATACTATAACTGTTTAACCCACATTTTCTAAACTTATTTGACCACAAAGCCCTATTTTTTTGCTTAACATCTCTTGGCATCCAGAAACCAACTGTTCTGTGGTATACAATTCAGGAAATGCTACTTTGGGTGAAAACATATTCCATTTTCACGCCTGATATTGTCCATTTTCAACCAGCAACACATTTAAATAAACAAAGTTAGAATGCCACAGGCATAGAAACCTTTATTAAATATGCTTCTGATTACTTTTCTCTTGTTCCTGTCACTTTGTTAATTCACTATTAAAATTTACTTTTTCATGTCTCTGAAAATATTAATAGCTGGAAATAGACCTTATATTGGCAAAAGACCCAATGTCATATCAATATACTAAACAGTGTAATGACCTTAAAAAGCAGTGAGTCATAGATAAAAGTTTATGCTTCAAAGAGTTACACAGGATACAGTACAAAGGAAAACTGAATTTTGCTTTCTTTTTTGATAACATGAGTTACGTAAGCTTGGGGTGGGAAGGAAAAATACTGCTTTTTCTATTCCCTCCTCAAAAAAAGCAGAGAGTCATATTGGTCTATTTTCTAGAGTAGCAGGGAACAAATGCAAAATAATTTCTGAACATATCTTAAGTCAATGCTCCAATTAATCTGTGATAGACCTAAGCAGATGCACCTTGAAAGTACACCTGGAGGAGGCAATTATTTTCAGAAGATCTGAGGTTGTATTTAGCAAACCTGAAGAAAAAACTAGTAGACTTAACTAAGAATTAAGTATATGAGAAAAAAAGTATTAAAATTAAGCAGAGTTCATTATGTGGCCTGATACAAGATTTAAAGCACTAGTTAAACCAATAATTTTAACAGAAGAATACCAAAAATATCCAGTTAGGAAATGTAATAGAAAAAAGCCATGGTATTTACAACAGTAATATAAGCTATAAAATACCTATGAATTAGGTATTATGAATAATAATTAGGTACTATGAATAATAAAATAATATTAAAAAGTTATGTCCAGAAGCTAAATGATGAAAATTATATAATGTTACTGAAGGACTTAAAAAGCAGCCCTGAATCAATGGAAGAACATCTTATGAGTCTAAATAGGAAGAATTGACATTATAAATATGTCAATTTGCTCCAAATTAGCCTAAATTGCTGGGAAGGCAATGGTAGCCCACTCCAGTACTCTTGCCTGGAAAATCTGATGACAGAGGACCCTGATAGGCTGCAGACCATGGGGTCGCCAAGAGTAGGAAACGGCTGAGGGACTTCACTTTCACTTTTCACTTTCATGCATTGGAGAAGGAAATGGCAACCCACTCCAGTGTTCTTGCCTGGAGAATCCCAGGGAAAGGGGAGCCTGGTGGGCTGCCGTCTGTGGGGTCGCACAGAGTCGGACACGACTGAAGTGACTAGCAGCAGCAGCAGCAGCCTAAATTTTGATGCAACTTTAACTTGACAGTTTACCAAGTACAGAAAACATGGGATTTTAGACAATAGAATATTGAAAATGAATAATAATTGTAGTGTTGCCCTACAAGTTAATAAAATGAATTAAAAAGCTAGAATAGTATTGAAAACATTACGGTACTATTTTAACTACTAACATTGAGAGAACAGAGTAGAAAATAATCCGGGAAAAATAAAAAAGGACAATTTGACACATATAAAGGAAAAAAAGGAGGAGGGGAAGGATTTATAACAGAAATAAAGTGTGGATTATTCAATGAATTACCTAGGTCCAGCTAACTGGGAAAAAAATGTAGATTTCTAATTTTTTACCGTCTACAAAAGAAATTCCAGATGTAGCAAAAGTTTAAACTCATAAAAACTTTATACAAATATCTGAGAATAAAAATATAATGATATTTTTACAGTATTGGAGAGGAAAAGGGTTTACTAAATATGATGGCACAGAACTAGGAAAATGGGCAAAAAACCTATGAACAAATATTTCATAGGAAAAAAGAAACAAAAATGGCAAAGAAACCAATAAGTGCACTGAAATATTTGTTACATCACCAATAGTCAAAGAATGCATTCAGTGTTTATTGAATACTGAATAAAATAAAAATGAAAATTTATGCTAAAGTAGCAAAGATAAAAAAATAAACACTAACATGACCAAGTATGGACAAAAATGAGTTCTCTTATATTCTCTTTGACAGGATATAAATAGTGCAATTCTTCTGGCAAGTAATTTCCAAAATTAAAAATGAG
This sequence comes from Antilocapra americana, assembly GCA_007570785.1. Classification (NCBI taxonomy): domain Eukaryota; kingdom Metazoa; phylum Chordata; class Mammalia; order Artiodactyla; family Antilocapridae; genus Antilocapra; species Antilocapra americana. Next base: position 37,207,438 of record ML661885.1, read on the forward strand.
CACACCCTTCTAGCAAGTTATTCTACTTGCAGGAATGACTCTACAGATAAGTTAGACAGCATATTAAAAAGCAGAGACATTACTTTGTCAACAAAGGTCCGTCTAGTCAAGGCTATGGTTTTTCCAGTAGTCATGTATAGATGTGAGAGTTGGACTATAAAGAAAGCTAAGCACCAAAGAATTGATGCTTTTGATCTGTGGTGTTGGAGAAGACTCTTGAGAGTCCCTTGGACTGCAAGGAGATCCAATCAGTCCATCCTAAAGGAGATCAGTGCTGGGTGTTCATTGGAAGGACTGATGTTGAAGCTGAAACTCCAGTACTTTGGCCACCTGATGTGAAGAGCTGATTCATTTGAAAAGACCCTGATGCTGGGAAAGATTGAGGGCAGGAGGAGAAGGGGACGACAGAGGATGAGATGGCTGGATGGCATCATCCACTCATGGTTTGGGTAGACTCCCAGAGTTGGTGATAGACAGACAGGCCTGGCATGCTGCAATTCATGGGGTCACAAAGAGTCGGACATGACTGAGCGACTGAACTGAACTGAACTGAAGTTAGACATAGGTTGGATCTGTATAAGGATGTTCACTGTAGCACAGTACAGAAAAAGCCTAAATGTCCCTCAGTAGGTCATGATGCTAAATCTATGAGGTAAAAGAGTGTTTAATTGAACTCCCTGAAAGATAAGAGAAATCTGTACACAATGATGTGTGAAGATTTCAAAATACATTTTTAAGTGAAAAATCCAAAGCAAATTGCAATAAAACCTGGAGAATGTATACTGAAGTATAAATATGAAAGTTCAGATAATTAGATTATGCAACACATTATTAACTGTTTATCTTTTGAGATCAAAAGGAAGGATGTGGTTAAATGAGGAAGCAACTTTTACTTTCTGTTATATTTGTATTATATAACAAATATATATATTTGTTTATATATATATAAACAAATATATTTGTTTGTATTATTTTGTTTCTTAAAAAGAAGAAGCATTAAAAAAAAAATTAAAGCACAGAAAAGTAAATATCTTTGATGCATGTTTTCCTGGACGGACAAGGTGATGATTATACTTAGTAGATGTATATTCATCAAAGATTTACAATTTGGAGATAATTTGCTATTATTATTATTATTATAAGTAATATTATTTATTACATTTTCCTAGCCTATCTACTTACTTCAATGGCTCAGTTTACTTAACAACAAAATAGAAAGCTTTGTGTAATAAGTAATTACTGGTTACAAAAAATTCTGAATAAAATACTATATTTTATTTTATGGGGTGAAAATTGACTCTCCTTTACATTATTATTAATAAAGGCTAGTCATATTATAGGAGAAATTTATCAGTACAAATCCAGAAAACATCTTCTTAGAATCCACTTCAATAAATATTAAACTGAGTGAACTGAGTAATTGCCAGAAGCTTACCATTATATAATAAAAATCCAATTATCTCATCACATTGAGGTTGCATATACACTCGGTATTACCAAACTATTAAAATGTAGGTCTGTTGTCTTTGAAATAAAAAGATAACCAAGAAGATTCTGATTCTTAATTAGTAGGAGACATCTACTTTGCTTTTTGTATAGATTAACCTGAGCTCTTCTTATTGTTATGCCCAGCCTCCCTAGGTCTAATGACACAACAGCAAAAATAGGAAGGCCATTAGTCATATCAAGACTATGGTTCAACAACCAAGAAAGTCTATTAAGGTAAATGTCTAATAATTATCACACCATTTATCATGGTATTCCCTGCAAAGACACCAGCGCCCTTAATAAAATAAAACCCCCGTTTTCCAAAACCAGCAATATTGTAAGAATTTCCACAGGGAGACGCACATTTTGAGCATAGTTTCTCTTAGTACTGAAGAACGTCTTTGAGATTTTTCTGCTAACTGCTATTGCCCACCACCACACTGAACCTCTGCCAACTCTGTTTAAAGTATGTATGATTGAGTGTCCGGCTTTTTCTTAACTCTGAGACACAGTAGAGAGATGACTGAAACAGTTAAATATGACTTCACAAATGCTTGTAATATCAACAACTAAATGTAGATTTTAACATGAAACTAGATAATCGCCTTTATAAAATATGACTCACTGTTTCCAGCGTTCTGTGGTAAGCAGAATTTTAAAGATGTCCCAATAAAATTCCTACCCTGTGGTTTTTTAATCAAATACTAGCCTAGGTGCTGATGTTAAAACTAGGAGATTGTCCTGGATCACCAGCATGAACCCAGTGGAATTAAGTGAGCTCTTAAAAGAAGAAGAGAAAGGCAGACGAGTGATTCATAGAATTATATTAAAGGAGGGAAGTGAAGGAGAGATGAGGCGGGAGGAGAGGTCAGAGAGACTGGGAACCTGATACGAACTTGACCAGCCATTCTTGGCTTTGACAGTGGAAGAAGGTCCCCACCAGTCAAGGAATGCAGGCTGCCTCAAAAGTTGAGAATGACCCCATCTGACAGCAAGCCAAGAAATGGGGACTTGGCCCCACAACTGCTTGGAATGAAATTTTGCCAACAACTAAAGAACCATGAAAGAAATGAGGCTGAAAGAGGATTCACCCCCACAGCCACCAGAAAGAAAGAGTTCTATGGACAGCTTGATTTTGGTCTTGTCAGACTCCAAAGCAGGTAACCAGCGGAGCCACACTGTACCTGGACCCTCACGAAAGAACACATTTGCGAATAAATTTGTGCTGTTTTAAGCCTCTAAATTCACGGTAATTTGTTACAGTAGCAACATAAAACTAATACAATCTTCCAGACTCTAGTCCACCTCAGTTTCTTGCCTGCCTCCATGCGGTAGATCCCACCCATCACTAGTGTTCCTAATCTGTAGTTTTTAGATCTTCCTTTAAGTCTGGAACCTAGAAAGCGAGGCCCAGAGAGAAATGCATTATGGAGACACAGTTACCAAACACTGCTCTGCCTCAGTCTATTACAACCTCATATGTGTATTCAGTGTGTGGTTCTTCCTCCTTTGCCTGGTAACTAATTCAAAGAGATCTCCTTTAAGCATTGTTATTTTACCTTTACAATCATTTATGTTAGGAGACGTTTTCAGAAGCGCTTCATCTTGATGGACATGTAAAAGCTATAAATTGAGCATAAACTTGTGATATTAAACAAGGTGTCAATTTAATTTTGAAAAAAAGTAAAAATAGTACATATGTTATATCAATTTGCCATTCGATGTACTCCTTCTGAAAATAGCTACTATATAGATAATAGCTATGGATTTAAATAGAAATTTTCCCAATAAAAAAGGCAACATGATCACATTATTAAAGAACTAGTTTTGATCTTTGTTTTGTTATTACTATCATTATGTGACCCTGAGAAAGTCACATTTTTTAGCTTTAGTTTCATAGTCACAAAATGTTCTCACCAATAAACATATTATAGTTGACTAACTCATAAAATTTTTCTATGCACATGTGGATCCTGGCCTTTCATATATCAATATAAATTCACTTGTTGAATTTGTGACATTTCTTACATACACTAAATAACCGTACTGCTTGTAGTTAAGTAAATATTTGTAAAGGTTACTAATGATAAAATAAAAGGAATACATAAAACCACATGCTTTCTGCCCTTTAGTTATTAGTTCAAAAGTATACATAATTTCTATATGGTTCAGAAATATTGAGAAAGTATGGTGGATGTAATATGACTATCACTTAATAATTTGATAAATTTACTTGTTTACAAATAAAATTATATAATGTTTATGTATCTCTTCATTATGCCTTACCTTGCCTCTCCCAGCTATGGTGATACTATTACTTTCACTGTGGAAATAGTTTCTAAACTTTTACATCAAAGAGAAGAGAATAAATAAACCAATAGCCCAAAGTAGCAGAATTAAAGCCAGAATGAAGCTCCCATTAGGTTACAAAGCCAGGCCAGGATTGGTATAATGGAACAGATGGCAAGTATGAAGATGGTGGTGGTGGTAGGTGGTTAGTGTTATAGCCCAATCAGAGAAAGTTTCTAAATTGTTCTTGATTTGGCATGTTATTACAATCAGAAGAAAAATACTTAAGGAATCTACCTACTACCGTCCTGCTGCTGCTGCTGCTGCTGCTGCTGAGTCGCTTCAGTCGTGTCCGAATCTGTGCGACCCCACAGACGGCAGCCCACCAGGCTCCCCCGTCCCTGGGATTCTCCAGGTAAGAACACTGGAGTGGGTTGCCATTTCCTTCTCCAATGACCTGTTACCTTAGTTCTTTGGAAGAGTTTAGAATGCAAGACAGGAAAAGAAGCCAGAGCTGGAGACACAGGTAAGGACAGGAATCAACCAGCCAAGAGGCCAGAAGGGGGGGCGGGGGGCGGGACATGCAGACAGCACAGATGTGAGCAAGTAGAGCAACAGATATGAAGCTGTGGGGCTGCGGACCTGTGATACTGATACATTTCCTGACTCAGAACAAGATGAGAGTGAGAATGAATGTGTCATCCTGAGAAGCTGAACTGGTTTTGGAACATAGCTATGGATTTTATGTCTGTCCTGCGACAAAGAGGAATATGCAGACTGGCTCAGTTCTATTTCCCTTTCAGGGGAAAGAAAAGTAAAAGACAAGAACCTACGTTAGTGACTGGTCGCCTTTAGAAACTGTGTCAGAACCTGGACCTACAGAGATTGCCGGGTCTGCTCAGTGATGCTTCACATGCTGCTCTTCTTCAAGCTTTACAGAAAGGCTTCCTCCAAAGTGTGAAAGCTTTACGTGACTAGCGATGGCACACTATTCTCTGCTTGTTCTTTTCCCTCGTATCTCTGTTCTTCAATACCCATGCTGAGAAATAGTAAGTTTATTGTACCTTAGAGAGATTCAATTTCTGATAATGTGGATAGAGAAGTCTCTGTGTTTGTTACTGCAACTTAAAAGTTATTGAAAAGTGGCTATGCTAAAACCATACTATTTTAGCGGATAACATATCTCCTGCTTAACAACAATGGCAGCTCTTCAAAGGTGACTTCCGGTATGGAAAAGAATGGAGGTTGTATAATCATCTTAGGGGTGATTTTGGAGATAGAAGGCAACTCTTTGCTCCTCAAACTTTTCTCTCTGCTTGTTGATGCCTGAACTCTCACCACCACAGCTTCACTATTTTGGTTTAAGACTTTCCAATTCTGAATTTATGAATACTTTTAAAGGGCTTTTAAGCATTCTGAACTATTATTTTGTATCCTAATTAGAATGAGCAGTCAATTATTTTCTGAAAAAAAGAAAAAAGTGAAAGAATCTGGAAATAATTAAGGGGGGCCGTCAGCTAGAGAAAGGAAGGGAGTCCATTCAAAGTGATCAGAAAGTAGAGACCATCACAACTTTGAATATGACTTGGACAAGGCATTGTTCCTTTCCTTCCCCCACTATCTCCATCACTGTTGCTTTTACTGCCTCTTTCCGTTTCCTCATATAAAAAATAAGAGGTAGGGATTATAATCCCCACTTCAAAAAGTAAATACGGGAATCAAAAGAGTTAATGGCTAACGAAAATGGCTGGTATTCCAGTAAACATCCATTACTCTCTTGCTGCTTCTCCTAGCTCTGTTTCACTTGGCTTAAGAAGAAAAGCATTTTCTCTTCAATGAATTTGACAGTAAACAAACAGATATCAAAAGGATGATATATTAACATTATTCCTAAATTTTTTTTTATACCCCTATGCGCCTTTTTAAGCCCAGACTCTTTCAACTTGCCATTTAACCTTCATCCCCACAAAAAGATTCCAGGAACCTATTATCAACCATCACAAGGCCTGCTTTAAATTTCACATAGTCAATTCCTTTTTGTCAAATATTTTTGTAATGGCTAAAATACTCCTTTGATGTTACCCATTGTCTGTAATAGATAATGCATAATTTAAGAGTACAAGAATCAGATTCCATTTTTAAAAATTCACAGAAGTTATGGCAGTAAAGATTTTAAGAAAGCAAGAGCTTGTACTTATTTTCTATATAAAACAGAATTTTGTTTCACAACAAAATATAAACTCATGATCAAATTCTTAGTAAAACACACTATTACTTCATTTTCATAATCTGATGTTCATTAGGATAAACAATAGTGGTCAACATTAACCTACAATTATCCACAAAGAACAGAACTTCTCAAACTGCACATATCTGGAAAAGGCATAGTTAACTGCTATGATAATGTCATTTTTCTCAAACGCTGCCAAAATCCAGAGGGATTAATTCTAGGTTACAGGGTAAGAAACAAGGATCTTCCAAACAGCATTCTGGACAAAGTGGAGAAATGATAACAAACACTGCAAAGAATTTTTCTTTTAACATGTGACTACTGAGTTTGTTTTACTTGTTTTACAATATTCAATGCATATGCTGTATTAATCCAAAAAATAAAACGAGAAGATCAGAAGTGAAAGAAAGCACTCTTCAGTGAACCAGAGGCAGGGGTGGTAAGCAGCACAGTTGTTGATTTATGCAGTCGTTGCCAAGTGCCCAAGTTGCTAAGTCGCTCGTTCAGTCATGTCCGACTCCTTGTGACCCTATGGACTGTAGCCTGCCAGGCCCCTCTGTCCACAGGATTTTCCAGGCAAGAATACTAGAGTGGGTTGCCATTTCCTACTCCATGGGATCTTCCCGACCCAGGGACTGAACCAGCATGTCTTATGTGTCCTGCACTGGCAGGCAGATTCTTTACCGCTAGCTCCACCTGGGAGGCCCAATACGCAGAGCACATGATACCAGAGCACACAATAAATATACTGGATGGTAAATGTATGGACAATGATAATATTTTGAGGCTCTTTTAGCAGAAAACCCCTTTCTCTCACAACAACGGAGCACTGTTTCTTGACTGGATAATCCTGGAGTGATCAGCTTTGCTAGAGTAGAGAACTCTTTCCCGAGCTCAAAAGAACTAAAAATTAAGCAGGAAAAAGAAAATTGGCTCGACTGTTATATTTAAAGTCTTTTTATATTTGAGGGTTTAAAACTATCCAATAAGAGTGTTGGAGAGTCTCCTTCTACACTTAGTCATTTCCTCTTTTGTCTTCAATTTCTCCCTTCCCCTTATGTCTTAGGTGTGTGTGTGCAGTCGTGTCCGACACTTTGCGACCCTGTAGCCTGCCAGGCTCCTCTGTCCATGGAATTGCCCAGGCAAGAATACTGGAGTGGGTTGCCATTGCCTTCTCCAGCCTTCCTTTTATGTCCAACATAAAAAGGCTTTTCTCATCGTGGAGGGTAATATTACACTTGGATCCCCACCTGTAACAAAACTAGAAAAGGGCTTGGTCAACTTTCCCAGTAAAGGACCAGATGGCTTTTGTGATCACATGATTTTCCCCTGGCAATCACTCAGCTGAGCAGCTATAGCACAGAGTAACCATGGGTAATACATAAATAAGTGAACTTGGTTGTATTCCAAAAAAACACTTTATATTGAATGAAAAAAAGTATTTATCAAGAAAAAAGCAGCATGGCCAAACTTGACCTGTGGTCCATAGCTTGCCAGTCTCTGAACTAGAACTTTCCCCCTGCCCCTTTGCTTCTTTATAGCTGGTACCTCCAGATTTGACCACACATTTCCTCTTTAAGGTCCTGATGATCTGGCTTTCTTTAAAAGCTAATATTTTTTGAGGATTAAATTAGGTACTGTATTAAAGATGATTAATAGATAATGCATTGAAGACAGTGTGTATGAAGCTCTTAGCATGTACATGCATGCATTCTTAGTTGTTCGGTCATATTCGACTCTTTGTGACCCTATGGACTGTACCCCACCAGACTCCTCTGTCCAAGGGATTCTCCAGGCAAGAATACTGGAGTGGGTTGCCATTCCCTTCTCCAAGGGATCTTCCTGACTTAGGGATCGAATCCTGGTCTCCTGCATAATCTCAGGCAGATTCTTTACCATCTGAATCACCAAGGGAGCCCATGAAGCTCTTAGCACAGTGCTTGACAAATAGTAAGTACTATTACAGAATTACATTTGTCAAAGTAATCGCATGGTTCTCATCGCCTATCTCAATAAATAGCAAACCAACTATCTAGCCAGTTGCTCAAGTCAGATTTTCAGATATTCGCTTTGATTATTCTTACATCCTCACCTCTCACTACCATCTAGTCCTAATGTTCAGTCACTAAAGTCACGTTCCATCTCTTTGCAATTGTATGAACTGCAACACCTCAGGCTTCCCTGTCCTTCACTATCTCCTGGAGTTTACTGAACTCATGTTCATTGAGTTGGTGATGCCATCCAACCATCTCATCCTCTGTCTCCTCCTTCTCCTCCTGTCCTCAAACTTTCTCAGCATCAAGGTCTTTTCCAGTGAGTCTGCTCTTTGTATCATGTGGCCAAAATATTGGGGCTCTAGTCACATCCATTCACATCCTCCCTCCCCATTACTCCCTGGTAGTCCAGGCCACTACCTGCCCTGAAAAGTCACTTGAAGTTCTCCAGCAGCTTCTCCCCGCCTCTAGTCTCCCTTTAGCAAAACTGTCAATAGGTTTGATATTCCATGATCTGTCCTCTGCTCAACTCTCCATCCTCACATCTCAACTCTCCATCCTCACATCTCAACTCTATCTCTTTTATTCTATGCTTCAGGCGCCCTGAACATAGCTTAGTTCCTTGAGCATGCCATATTTGTCTCTGAATACCCTTACAGATTACATTGCCTGACTCTTCCAAATATTAGACTCCAAGTGCTTAGAAAAAAAGCTTAAAAACCAATGCTTGTGTCAAATTAGATCACCGATTTTTCTCTGATGCATACTCTGTTTTCCTGAACTTATACTACTCAATGTTTCTAGGCTTGATATAAACTCCTGTATCATTTCATTAATCTTTAAATTCTGGCTCAAATTATAAATCTTCTAAGAATTCATCCAAAATTTCACTCCAGTTAGAAGTGATCTTTCTGAAATCTTACAGTATTCTCTGCTACTGACATGTCATATAACACATCTTCCCTAATAGATCTAATGCTTTTTGAGGATATAGCTCTGATTCACATAATTTTTATACTTTGTGTAATATTTAGTTGTTCATAATGCCTGCACAACACTCTTATTTTATTAGAAACACAGTTAATCATATTGACTGAAAAATTTAAATGTGTAATACTTTTAAAAAGTCAAAGTTCAGTGCTAGTTTAATAGTCTATTTAAAATTTTAGGCAATAGATAAATGCAATGGAATTTTAAGTGACCTTAGGGATATTAAAATGTCTCATTGGAAACAGAATGAAACTTAATGGGGACTCTGATAAGAACAAAAATCAAATTATACCAAGAACAGATAAAGAAAGGATTACCAACCATAAAAGACCAAAAATATAAAGCGAATTAAAATTATATGAACTCATACAATTCTCTTATTCAAAATGAATAGTCATGATAGATTTTAGAGTCACACAAATATTCCATAATAAAACCAAAAAAGCAGTATTTTTATATAACATCTGTATAACTTTTTCCAGTTTAAGTTTCTGTTCATTAAGATAAATGCAGAATAAAGACACCTCCAGGTGTATTATTCAAGCATGTTAAATATGCTTGAAAGGATTAAAAAGACAAATAATCCATTACTCAAAGTCAGCGAGGAAATTTTACTGAAGTTAAAAGAGTGTATAACTCAGAATAAGAAGGTTAAATCATATCTAAATACATGAAATATTATTCAGCTATACAGAGAATGTGAACCACTTGGTCTAATCACTATAAAATATAGAATAAAACAAAAAAGATTTGATTGTAAGTGGGATTAAATTCTAGAACATGATTCAAAGAGTGAGCCCCAAGGAGGTTTAAAATTGTACACTGTACTGTATGATTTGGAAGAAATATTATAATTCCTTGATGAAGGAAATAAACCTCAGCTTTCCATTTCAGTTGGAAATAAGAAATGGACTTTTAAACAGAGAGTTATAGCTGTTTAGTTACATGGTTGGAGAAGGCACTGGCGACCCACTCCAGTCCTCTTGCCTGGAAAATCCCATGGACAGAGGAGCCTGGTGGGCTGCAGTCCATGGGGTCGTGAAGAGTCAGACACGACTGAGCAACTTCACTTTCACTTTTCACTTTCCTGCATTGGAGAAGGCAATGGCAACCCACTCCAGTGTTCTTGCCTGGAGAATCCCAGGGACGGGGGAGCCTGGTGGGCTGCCGTCTATGGGGTCGCACAGAGTCGGACATGACTGATGCGACTTAGCAGCAGCAGCAGCAGCAGCAGCAAATATGGTATGCCATCTCTCTCACTGCTCAGCACATCTATTATTTTGTTTCTAAAACACAGGTATTTTCATCTGTGCAAATGGATTTCACTGTCCTCATTTTGTGGGGAGAAATTTTCAAAATGAAAGAAGTCAAATGAACACAGATTTTTAAGGATTATTTGCATTTTTTAAAGGAGTCTATTTCAGTGTATTGAAGTAAAACTAGTAAATTGTCATTTCCTGTAAGATAATTTTACAACTGACCAGTTAAGTGAAGAAGTCAGCCTGGTTGATAGCAAGTCAGAAGCCTCTGGTCGCACACCTTCCCTTGGACACAGACAGCTCTAATTTCAGGATAAATGACCACTGGCAGAAGAAGGGGGAAGACACGGGGGAGGCGTGGGGTGCTGTTCTACTGTCTGCTCGCTCTCTTTCCCTTGGAAAGGCAAGTCTGGATGAAAAGGGCTGAAGCAGAATGACTCAGTTATGAGCACAGCCCACTGCAGGTTTTCTATGGTTTTCTGCAATTATTTCCGTGTTTCTACACATCTCTATTTTTTCTTACTTTCATGCTGCCTCACCATCCATTTCCTCATCAGTATACATCCTCCCTCATCTCATACTCCATTATTAGCTATTGTCCCAACCTCATTTTGTAAGCCATCAAGAAGCCTGAAGTAAAAAGCAATGAGTTTCTCACATATTAGAAGAAAATAAAAATGCAAACCCAAACCAAATCACTCTTTGGACTCAAAAATACAGAAGTTACATTCTTTTGTTAGTACCAAACTTTAACGCATAAGAGAGTGATACTGGATCCATTTATCCACTGTTTCAAGTCCAAGCGTATATTAAACTGGGATCGATTGCCTCTCTCCCTCAGAATATACACAGTATACAAATTTGGATCTTATACAGTTGAATCCATATCACCTTTCAATCTGGCTTTGGTCATTTGGCTTTCAATTTTTTAAAAATTTAATTTATTTATTTTCATTGGAGACTAATTACTTCACAATATTGTGGTGGTTTTTGCCATGCACTGACATGGATCAGTCATGGGTGTATATGTGTCTCTCCATCCCAAAGTCCCCCTACCACCTCCTTCCCCATCACATCCCTCTGGGTCGTCCCAGTGCACCAGCTTTGAGTGCCCACTTCATGCATTGAACTCAGACTGGTCATCTATTTCACATATGGCAACATACATGTTTCAGTGCTATTCTCTCTAACCATCCCACCCTCACCTTCTTTGCCTTATGGAGATTACTTGTGGACCATATTTATAAATGCAGAGATTGCTGAATAAACCATACACAAAGACAGAAGGGCCCTGTACATATGTGCATATCATTCAATAGGCATTTGTTGAAACCCTATTATGTGCAAGAGCCAGGGTGGATGTAAAGATGAGCCAGGCCGAATCAGCATATCCCATGATACACTTTCATGTACATAACTTTTCCATCAAGGAAACTTTGTAATTTTGACTAATTATTATTTTGTTAAGTCTCGTCTTTCCCACTGGAACAAGAATACCACGTGAGGAGGATCCCAGTTATTAATATAAACTCTGCTCTCTGCCATAGAGAAGAATTTTAATGCATATTTATTAAACAAAAATATTGTAAGATACTATAAGGTAGTGAAATAGGAGTGTCAGTTTTAAAGAAAGTCATACAATAAAAAGTTAGAAGGATTTGTCTTAGAGCCGCATCAGAGAGGAAAGATGGATTCTGTCTTAGTGTTTTTCATTCTATAACGTCTCTTACAGCAAAGAGTTTTAAAAATCCAAGGGGACAATGAATCAACACTCCTACCTTCTTTCAAACGTTGGAAAAACAAATGATCCTTACGCCTAGTAGAATTTTACACTGCTTAGCTTAGGGCTGTATTACATTTCTAACAAATAACCTGCAACTGTCTCTGGAAGTCTTCCTGGTGGGTGACACGGACAGGATCCACTGAGAGAAAAGCATATTGTAGCTCCACAGATCTATTCAGGGTGTGTGGGAATTTCATTAAAAAATGGCCAATACTTTAAATTACATTTTAATACTGTTCATACTCTGTGTTCAAAAACTGTAAAGCACTTAATTTTAATAATGTTAGAAGATTTCTCTTCCTTAATATGTGCTGCTTAGCTTACAATTAGACTCACTGTGGTTAGCTATTTACTAGGCCTTTACTGATTACTAGGATGTACAGTCTAATCATTTGGCTATTTACATCTTAAAATTATGTCAAATTATATTAAATAAACCTATATTAAATTAAAAGTAGTTCCTTGAGAAACTTTTATTTGGAAGAGAACTTTTCTCTCCCCCTAATGATATGAAAAGAACCACTTATAAAAATGTTATATTAGCAGCAGTGGGACCACATTAGAGTACCAGCTTTGGACTGTATCTGTTCCCCATGCAAACTGTAAGTCTCAGTTTTCTAGTATGTGAAATAAGATGATAAATTATACATCTCAGGTTGTGAAAATTAACATGATCAAACTATGCTATTGCTAATTACATTTTTAAAATGACAGACAGACTTTTCTTAATTTTCTATTGGGAAAAAGGCTGACATCTGTAATAACTGGTATGTGTTCTTTGGTCAGATAGTATAAATTGTGAAAATTAACTTTTATCTCCATTCTGCATCAACTCCCAGGACCCACATAGGATGTAAATAATAATTTTAAAATATTTGCAGTATTTCTTGAATCTCCCCACTTATCTGTCTCCATCCACTATCATCACGGGAAAAATCACCCCTAAGGATGTCCATGCACTGAGGATGTAATTAAGGTTAAGGAGCTTAAAACAGAAAGATGCCCTGGATCATCTAAGCAGGCTCAGTCTAATTACATGAGCTTTTAAAAGCAGAGAATTTCTTCTGGCAGCAGCTGCAGCTAATGGGTATGCAGAGAGATTAGAGGCACAGGAAAGACTCAATGTACGTTGCTGTCTCAACGAGGAAGGGGGTCAAGTGCCAAAGAAAATGGAAACCTTAGTCTTACAATGGAAAGAAACTGAATTCTGCCAACAACCTAAATGAACTTATAAAAACAATCTTCTCCCGAGCATTTAAATGAAAGTCCAATATTGGTGATACCTTGATTTTGCAAGACAAACAGCAAAGAAACCAGCCCAGATAACCTAGCCTTCTGACAGAATGGTAAGTTTCCACTGTTTTAGGTAGCTACGTTCATTTGTGGTAAATTCTTAAGGTAGCAACAGAAACTAATACAGCACTGATTAGGCCTGCATCATCTCTGCTCTAAACTAATAAAACTGCCTCTTATTTTTTATCTTAAGTCTTTATTGACAAAATCTTTTCAGCTCTGATTGCCATGCTGTGCTGTGCTGAGTCGCTTAGTCGTGTCTGAATCTTTGTGACCCCATGGACTGTAGCCCGCCAGGCATCTGTATCCATGGGGATTCTCTAGGCAAGAACATACGGAGCTGCTATGCCCTCCTCCACGGGATCTTCCCAACCCAGGTATTGAACCCAGGTCTCCCTTATTGCAGGCGGATTCTTTGCCATCTGAGCTGCCAGGGAAGCCTGAGAATACTGGAGTGGGTAGCCTATCCCTTTTCCAGGGGATCTTCCTGACCCAGGAACTGAACCGGGGTCTCCTACATTGCAGGAGGATTCTTTACCAGCTGAGCTACCAGGGAAGCCCCTGATTGTCATGACCCTGCTTCAAACCCTGCAATAGCTCCCTACTGCCAACTGTATGGTTTAAGCTCTTTGGCCTGACTTTAAGGTTTTTGTAATCTTGCCCCAATCTATATTGCTCAAGTAGTCTCACTGTATCAATTACTATTTGCCCCAATCTATATTGCTCAAGTAGTCTCACTGTATCAATTACTATTTGCTCTGCTCATAAATAAACTGCATTTTCATAGTTCTGGGTCTAATATTGACCATGTCTGAAATGTACCTGTTTATTTCAGCATCTTCACAAGTTTAAACAACATTAAAAATTCAAGGCTCAGATCAACTGTTATTTGGCATCAATGTTGAGAGTAATTGTTTCCATGGCTACACTAATGATAATATAATAATATTAACAATAACATTCTGGAGGGGGAGCATAGGTACACCCATGGTGATATCATGTCATTGTATGGCAAAACCAATAAAAAAAAATTCAAGATGAGACTTGTCATGTATCAAAGAATGACTACTAAATGCATAGGTTACATGTAAAAATGCAAAAAAAATATTAACAATAACAGCTAAACCAATGTTAATAATATTAATAGTTGCAGCCTCCACTTATTGAGAACTTGTTGGACAACATTTTAAGTGCTTTCATAAGTGCTCATAACAACTTCATGAGGTAGGAAGACGGATTCCACTATCTATACAGCTGAGGAAGTAGAGGTTTAAAGAGGGTAAGTGACATGCTCAAGTAGCAGAGATGGGATCCAGTATCTAAAACTCTAAAATCTTTTTCTCCATTATGCTACACTCCCTTATAGAATAGTCTTTGTACCTCTTGCTTGTCCTTATCATGTTCCAATTTGTTTTATATTTACTCAAGCTCACAACTCATTTTTTTCCAATAGACTTTAAGAACAAATAAAAAGGCTATGAGGTAACAGGGACCCCACTTTGTAAAGTTTTATCTTTCACAGTGCCCACTAAGATGCCTTCCTTGCAAAGAGTGATAAAAATGTTTACTTAATGGGAATATTAAGTAGCATAATAAATGTATGGTAATATCTGTGGTTTAAGGAAATTATTAAAATGCCATAAGAATTCATTAGCAAATTTTTAATACTTTGATTAAGAGTGTAATATTTATGCTTGGAAAGGGATAATGCAAGATAATTTTCATGTGTAGATGTAAATGGATAGTTCCCTAATATCTTTCACAAATTCTGCTATTCTTTCCATAAATAATAACAAAACACTAGAATGTGAGATGAGAAATAAGAAATATTTCACATATACTTAATGATTATTTGTAGCTTTAAAAACTTCAGTGCAGTAGATTAACATCTAGAGCAACATAGTTTTAAGTTATTTTATTAATATCTATAACAAAGATGCACTAAATCATTCATCAATTCATTCAAACATGTAGTGAGTATTTAGTAGATATCAACTGTTACCTTAGGTACCATAGATATAAAAATGAATGAGATGGGTACCTACCATCAAGGACTTATAATCCAATGGGATTCAGACAAATCTAAATAGTTATATACAAAATGTTATTAATATACAAGTGACTTAATCTAAAAACAGGCTTATATTTTTCTGCCATTAAAAAAAATAGTCCAATTAGAGATTGGGTTACCTGTGACACACAGCAAATTCCCACTGCCTGGCTACATATGGTAATATATATGTTTCTATGCTACTCTCTTAAATCATCCCACCTCTCTTTTGGACTGTATCCAAAAGTCTGTTCTCTCTATCTGCATCTCTGTCTCTGCCTTGTAGATAGGTTCATCAACACCATCTTTCTAGATTCCATATATATGCATTAATATATGATATTTGTCTTTCTCTTTCTGACTTACTTCACTTTGCATAATAGGTTCTAGGTTAGACCACCTCATTACAACGGACTCGAATGCATTCCTTTTTATAGGGGAGAATTATCCCACTGTGTATATGTATCACACCTTCTTTATCCATTCATCTGTCAATGGACATCTAGGTTGCCTCCATGTTCTATCCGCAGTGAACATTAGGGTACATGTGTCTTTTTCAATTATGGTTTCCTCAGGGTACAGGCCCAGTAGTGGGATTGTGGGCCATATGGTAGTTTTATTCCTAGCTTTTTAAGGAATTTCCATTTTGTTCTCCATAGTGATTGTATCAATTTGCATTCCCACCAACAGTGCAAGAGGGTTCCCTTTTCTACAGACCCTCTCCAGTATTTATTGTTTGTGGACTTTTTGATGATGGTCATTCTGACTGGTATGAGATGATACATCATTGTAGCTTT
The DNA here is from genome assembly GCA_007570785.1 of Antilocapra americana. Lineage (NCBI taxonomy): Eukaryota > Metazoa > Chordata > Mammalia > Artiodactyla > Antilocapridae > Antilocapra > Antilocapra americana. The sequence goes on from ML661885.1 coordinate 37,223,611, forward strand.
GATTTGCATTTATCTAATAATGAGTGATCAGAGCAGAAATAAATGAAAAAGAAATGAAGGAGACAATAGCAAAGATCAATAAAACTAAAAGCTGATTCTTTGAGAAGATAAACAAAATTGACAAACTGTTAGCTAGACTCATCAAGAAAAAAGGGAGAAGATTCAAATCAATAAAATAAGAAATGAAAAAGAAGTTACAACAGACAACACAGAAATACAAAGGATCATAAGGACTACTATGAGCAACTATATGTCAATAAAATGGACAATCTGGAAGAAATGGACAAATTCTTACAAAAGTATAACCTTTCAAAATGGAACCAGGAAGAAATAGAAAATGTGAACAGAGCAGTCACAAACATGGAAATTGAAACAGTAATCAAAAATCTTCCAACAAACAAAATTCCAGGGCCAGATGGCTTCCCATGCAAAATCTACCAAAAGTTTAGAGAAGAGTTAACATATATCCTGCTCAAACTCTTTCAGTAACTTGCAGAGGAAGGAAAACTCCCAAATTCATCCTATGAGGCCACCATTACCCTGATACCAAAACCAGACAAGGATACCACAAAATAAGAAAATTACAGGCCAATATCACTGTCACTGATGAACATAAATGCAAAAATCCTCAACAAAATTCTAGCAAACAGAATCCAACAACAAATTAAAAGAATCATATATCATGATCAAATGGGCTTTATCCCAGGGATGCAAGGATTCTTCAACATACGCAAATCAATCAACATGATACACCATATTAACAAACTGAAAGATTAAAAACTGTATGATCATCTCAATAGATAGAGAGAAAACTTTTGACAAAATTCACCTATTTATGATAAAAACATAAATTGAAGGCACAGAAGGACTATACTCCAATATAATTAAAAGCCATATACAACAAACACATAGAAAACATTATTGTTAATGGTGAAAAACTGAAAGCATTTCCTCTAAAATCAGGAACAAGAAAAGGGTGCCCAGCCCACTCTCACCACTATTATTTAACATAGTTTTGGAAGAGATTAACTCTCAAGAGTTCTCATTCCAGGAAAAAAAATCTGTAACTATATAAGGTGATAGATGTTAACTAGACTTATTGCAGTGATAATCTCACAACATATAAAAAGACTGTATTTTCATGTTGTGCACTTGAAACTAATATAATGTTATATATTAATTATTCTTTGATTTTAAAAAAAGGAAATGGGCAAAGGACGCAAATGGACATTCTTACAAAGGAGATATACAAGTAGCCAATAAGCTCATAAACAGATGCTCAATATCACTAATCATTAGGGAAATCATACAGTGAGAGACTACTTCACACACATTAGAATGACTATTATCAAAAAATAACAAGTGTTGGTGAGGTTGTAGAGAAAATGGAACCCTTGTGTATCAATGGTGGTTATATAAAAGGTGTAGTTGCTATGGAAAACAACATGATGGTTTCTTAAAAAATTAAAAATAGATTTAGCATATGATCCAGCAATTCCATTTCTGGGAAAGCAGGGTCTGGAATACATATTTGCATTCCCATGTTCACACAATGGCTAAAAGGGAGAAACAACTCAGATGTCCTTTGACAGTGACTGGATAAACAAAATGTGGTATACATACATACAATGGAATATTATACAACCTTAAAAAAGAAGGTAATTTTGACATATGCTACAACATGGGTGAACTTGAAGGACATTATGCAAAGTGAAATGAGCCAGTCACAAAAGGACAAACACTATACCATTCCACTTATATTATATACCTAAAGTCATCAAATTCACAGAGACAGAAAATAGAATGGTGATTGTCAGAAGCTGGGGGGAAAAGCAAATGGGGAATTATTTCAGTTTTACAAGATGAAAAGAGTTCTGGAGATGGATAGTGATAATGGTAGCACAGCAGTATGAAGGTTTTAATGTCACTGAATTTAATGCCACTTAAAAATGGTTAAGTGGTCAGCGGTAAATTCTATATTATATATACTTTACCACTATTGGGCTTCCCTGGTAGCTCAGCTGGTAAAGAATCCTCCTGCAATGCAGGAGACCCCAGTTTGACTCCCGGGTCAGGAAGATCCCCCGGATAAGGAACAGGCTACCCACTCCCAGTATTCTTGGGCTTCGCTGATGGCTCAGATGGTAAAGAATCCACCTGCAAAGTGGAAGACCTGGGTTGGATCCCTGGGTTGGGAAGATCCCCTGGAGGAGGGCAAGGCAACCCATTCCAGCATTCTTGCCTGGAGAATCCCCATGGACAGAGAAGCCTTGTAGGCTGGAGTCGCAAAGAGTCGCAAAGAGTCAGATATGCCTGAGCAATTAAGCATGCAAACAAATTAAAAATTAAAATCTGTACAACAAATGGTGCGGATGAACCTATCTGCAGGCAAGGATAGAGACACAGACATAGGGAACAGACTTGTGGACACAGTGAGGGAAGGAGAGGGTGGGACCCTTTGGGATAGTAGCATTTAAACGTATACATTACCACATGTAAAACAGAGAGCTAGTGGGAAGTTACTGTCTAGCAGAGAGCTCAGCCCTGTGCTCTGGGACAACCTAGAGGGATGGGATGGCTGTGGGGTGGGAGGGAGGCTCAAGAGGGAGGGGACACATACATACTTACGACTGATTCACAATGTTGTACGGCAGAAACCCACACAACATTGTAAAGCAAATATTCTTCAATTAAAAATACATTTTAAAAGATATGAAATTCAGTTCCTATTTAAGATATGCTAAATTAATTTCAGTAACAATAAAATTGCTCTTTCTCAGCCACTTTTTGATCCTACTTTGCTACAGAAGTAATTAAACATAACTTATGCTAATACTAGCTCTCACTTCTAAGAAATACTTTGTTTGCCTCATCTGTAACATTTGAACCACTTAAGCTTATTAGCAAATGACAAATAGTAACATGACTTTTAATTAATAACGGCTCATAGAATTATTTAAGTGTTAAAGTATTATTAATAATTTCAATGGTGAGAAATATGCCTAAATTTAGTATTAAAGTCACATTCTTTGTTAGAATTCTTAACATATTATGTATCCTTTAGTGTTAGTTTGGGATTTCTAATGACATAAGGAGACAGTACTACTATTTAACATCTATATTATTCTTCATTATTACAAAGTTATATCTTACTAGACTTGTAAATTTAGCAAACATTCACTTAGAATTATTACATACTAGAACAGGGGTTTTAAGACTTTTGGAATTACATACTAGACAAGTTGTTTAAAATCTTTTAAAATATTACATCCATTTCAGTAAAAAATTCTAAACAAATATATTTACTTTTTGAATACATAAAACAATATGCAAATATGTTAAAACATTACAATGCAATAAAATATTTGCAAACCATTATTCAAATAGAAAATTAACATTTTATGCTCTCAAGAAAAATGTTTGAATTAATATTCATTGTAGTTTTTAAAAATATTGGTTTGCTTACAAAACTATTTCCTCTTTTTCCTGAGCACTCCCTGGACTACATTTCCTAACCTCCCATTTTCCAGTATCTTGTGACTGAGTTGTAGCCAATGAAATACAAGCAGAAGTGACTTCACTATTTCCAATTCTTGCTCATAAACAAGGTCCCACGTGCTGGCTGAATACACAGGGCTCCAAGGCCCTATAAGAGGGCAGAGCCACGAGACGACAAGAGCCTCAAACTCTGAACGGCTACAGGGCAGGCCACCGTCCACCGGGAATAACTGATATTTGGACTGGTATCTGCTCAATGAATAACTTCTTTTGTATTAAATTTTCATTGTTTATATTTATAGCAGCTGGCATTATGTTAGCTAATAAACAGAGCAATTCGAAGGTCTGGTTCCAAATTCAATTTTCTCCTGCTTGGTTTATCATAGCTGTAAAAGAAACTTCACAAAGAAACACCATAGATCATATAAAGTATAAATGTAAAGTTCATTGTTAATAATAGTGGCCATAAATCTGTATTTTATTAATTTTCCTGAGAACTTAGAATCTTTTAGGGACTTCTTATCAGACCTTAGAGTATCACTGTATTTACGTCATCAGTGCCTGATGAAAAGCTTGATTAAGGGTAGAATTCTCAGGCCTATCTCTTTTTGTGTGTAGCTGCAGTATTGGTATTACACTCAACTCAGTTTCACTGTAAGCCTCTTGCCCACTGTCTCAGGAATAATGAAACTAACACCTCCAAAAAGGCATATGACATCTGGCTGACGCTCAGACCAACTGAGAAAACTAGGGGTTAATATGGTAGTGCTTAATTTCTTTTTCTGTCTTTTAGGCTAAAAGACAAATAAAAGTTCTACCATTTTCATTCCATTCTCCAGAGAACTTCATCATGAACTCCAAAGAAGTATATGGGCCTTTCCTTGGATACCAGTTTATTTGCTATGATAGCAGACACTGAGAAGAATGTACAAAACAAGAAAAAAAAACAGTCTAGCCAAGAGATAAACAAATATACAAATGATTACGATGACTAAATATTACAATTAGAGGAAATAAAAAGTACTTTGTGAGCTCAGAAACTGCTACAAGATGAAAAGAGTTGAGATCCCTGAGTGGCCACAGGTGATAACAGCTGATCTCTACTTCAGCTCTGGATCTGAAACTCTCTCACCTCCTCAGTCTTCCCCAGAAGTATCCCCTCTGTTATTAAAAAACCAAAACTCTTTTTTGACTCTCTTTCTTCCAAGCTATAGACCTACTTTTTATTTTCTTTTTAAGTCAAAATTCTAGAAATGATTTTTATTTGCACTAACACAGTAGTCATCAGTCATACGTGCCTACTTAAATTAAAATTATACAAATTAAAAAAAATAAAATAAAATTATACAAATTTAAGATGTGAAAAATTTAGTCACAGACGCCACATACCAAGGGCTCAACAGCCACACATTGTATTGGATAAAGCAGATGCAGAACTTGCCAACAATGCTAACAGTTCTATTGAACAGTGCTAGTCTAGATTATAACAGAATAATTAAGGATGAAGAATGAATATACTGTCTGCGTTTCAATCCCAACTTTGATCCTCACTAGTTGAGTAAACTTGGGGAACTTACTCATTTTGCCTACATTAGTTTCCTCATCTGTAAAGTGAGGGTAATAGTAATTAGTTCTTCCTTCGTAACATTGCAGTGAGATTTAGATGATTTACATGTAAAGTGCCCCCCAAAACTGCCTAGCACATGAAAGGGCTCCCTAAGTATTAGGTGTTAAAAATCATTTTAAAGGACCAATCACATCTGTGTATTTTCAATTGCTTCTATTCACTCGTTTTATTTTTGGCTGCACTAGGTCTCTGCAGCTGTGTGCGGGCTTCCTCTGGCTGCTGAGAGCGGGTCTACTCTTTGTTGAGGGGTGCAGCTTCCCACTGAGGTGGTCTCTCTTGTTGGGGAGCAAGGGCTCAGCAGCTGCTGCACGCAGGCTCAGTTGCCTGGCGGCATGTGGAAGCCTCCCGAATGCACTGGCAGGTTAGGGAAGTCCACGTGTTATCATTTTTCTTCTTGAAATTAGTCTCACAGTCTCTACCTCTTCTCCCATTTTTGTTAGCCTGCTTCAATCAGGCCTTGTCCACCCTGGCAAGGTTTGTCAAGGTTTGCCAAATTCCTCCATCATGTGAAATCCAGTGGTCAACTCCCAGTCTTCACCTTATCTGAATGACCAGAAGCACTGGACAGAGATGATCATCTCCCTTAAAATATTTTCTTCCTTTGGTTTCTAAGATACCATATTCTTCTTTTACATTTTCTTTAATGGCTGCTCTCTCTTTAGTTTCCTTTAACGGATTCTCTTCCTGACTTCTAAATGTTGGTATATAACATGGCTCTGTTTTTATTATAGTTTTCTTCCTGATACAAATTACACTAAGTAATATTATCTAGTGCCACAGCTTTAAATATTACCTGCTGATTACTCCCAAATTACATGTTTAACTTGACCCACTAGACTACAGTTGCCTATCTAATTAAACATATAACTGTACTTAGATGTTTAATGGGCATCTCAAAATCAACATGTCTAAAATAGAATTCCTGTTTCCCCATATGAGGCTGAATTTGCTACTGATAGCTTACATCTGCAAAGTGATTTTTAAGTGCTGAAATCACTTTCTTATACATTTAAAGTATGATCTTATAAAAACCCTGTTAGGACAGCAGGTGTTAATTCCATATGTCAGATGAACATTCTATGACTCAGATATGTTGGGTAGGTTTTTTAAAGAGGCCATATTTGATATCTTATATAACTCAGGGTAAGCAATAGCATCCAAGACTCATTATTCATTCCATGCACTTTCTACAAGGTTGTGATGTTTAGCAAGATATATTTAAGCTTTAAAAATGGTGACTTTCCATTTAGCAGTCAAAGGACACAAAATAGCATGGGGATAGAAGAGAGATATGACTTAGCTCCTATGTGTATTAACCAACATATCTTTATAAAGGTTTCCCCTTCACCAATTATTATTTTTGTATGATTACTGATATAATTCAGAATAATTTCAACATTCTTTAGAAAAATACTATTTTGCTGAGCTTTCTAAGCTTCAGAAGTCAAGCAAGCAGTCTTTATCTGGTCTTGAAAATCATACTGGTAAAATGATATTTACTTTTAGATGATAAATATCATTTTAAGAAGCTGAAGACATTATGTATGATATATCATTCATTAAGTGATAATTCTACAACTTAAGTACATGCAGATTTCCATGCAGAGGCCAGGAAAATAAAAATAAAGGATCTAATATAAGATCCAGCATCACAAATCCATTCATTGTTTTATATAATGCTATCACATGATCAAAGTTTAGGTAATAAATTTGAAGATTTCAGTTTTAAACACTGTTAGAGCTTACTACTGCATTTTTAAAGAAAAGAAAATATAAAAATCTTACTTGAAACATATACACATAAATACAGAATTCAGAAACCCAGTGAAAGTTTGGAGTCCAATAATTACGAAACTATCTCTGTTGGCTATTCTACAGTTAAACTTGGGCTTTAAAGTGAGAGATACTCTGAATTCTATTGTCCATACAGGTCAAAGCTATACAGTGTGTAGACAGGAATAATTACACATTTTAATATGATAAAAATTTTAACCATTATAATGTCACTGAATACCAATGAAGACAATAACAAAAAGAAACATGTTATTTTCTGCTTTGCTATATATGTAAGAAGGGGCTATAGGATACAACAAGGAAAAACTGCATTTTTAAAATCTGCCAATATCACAATGTTCCTGAAGATAAAAACCAAATCAATGTATGGTCAACAGAACTCTATCATTAAATAAAAATACTGTCAAGGAAAGATATATGGGATATCAATGCCAAAACTATGAAGAATGAAATTGATTGTTGAGAAATACTGACCATTTTCTTCTTCAAATCTTCTACATTTTTAGTTTCTGTGACACTGCTCTCTTATAGTATTTGTTCTTTCATGATAATATCTCCTTGGTCTTCACTGGCTCCTCTTCCTCTGTCCAATTCTAAAAAGTTAATCTTCCACAAAGTATTGTCTTCATCTACTGCTCTTTTATCTTTAGAGTTCTTTTTGGGCAATCTCACCCATATTCATGGCTTCAAGCAACCTCTCAACTTTATGACTCCCATATTTATGTCTCTGGTTCTGACATGAGCCTTAGAAGAGTGCATTTAAATATGTTCTAGACATTTCTACTGGGATATTACATAGATATCTCAGATTCAAAGTGTCCTAAATTGAAGGACTCACTCTTCTTTTTCCAACCTGCTCCTTCTTTTATGCTTCCAAAACCCATTAATAGCGCTACAACCATCCATCCGTGGATGCAAGCCAGAAACATGAGGATCACCTTAGAATCTTCTCTCCTTCACCTCCCCACATCAAACCCATCACTAAATTGTGTGACTGACTGGCCTCAAGGCATGTGGGATCTTAGTTCCTTGACCAGGGATCAACACTGCACATTCTGTACAGAAAGACAAAACCTTAACCCCTGGGCCACCAGGGAAGCCCCTGACACAGGATCTTGAAGGAATCTGTTTAAGAATATATCTTCTACTAGAGTATAAGCAACTCAGGTTTAAAATGATTTCTGACTCATCTGTGTTCTCAATTTGCCTGGCACACAGTAAGTGCTCAATATTTATCCAGCCCCCCCCCGAATGAACAGAATTAATTATTTAGTTTAACACCACACATTCTCTAGCTTGTAGTCTTATTACTGTCTATTTTAGGTTCTACATTTAAAAAAGTTAATAGAATTTATTTTTAGAGCAGTTTTAGGTTTACAAATGTAAATTTTAAATACAAAAATGCAATAAAGTTCTAACTGCTAGAGGAAAAATCCTCTCAACTTCAAAAGGCCAACATCTATCATTTTAGCACAACACAGTTAATTATGTATGTATAAATATTAGCAATTAAAAATCATTTAGATATGATTCTATGTCCATACATTAAATCTCTAATTCTATATTAAAATACAAAATAACATTTTAAAACACTAAGTAAAAAATCAAACATAAATTAATGTTAAACATAAATTAAAAATTAAACATTAAAAAATAACTCTAACATAATCACAGTAAATATAGTAAGTTACAACCAGGATATAGGAAAGCCATTAAAGTCTTATTTCAATATAATATTATTACATAAGGCTCAAATTTCCAGAATCACTGGGATAGTTTGTAAAACCAAGATTAGGCGGGTCCAGGAACTAACGTACCCTTAAATTCTTCTGTGTTGCAGATTTATGCCCTGACTTCTTTGTACCAGAACCATAGTATTCAGACATAAATGAGATTTAATCCATTTGCCTATAATTTATTTGCTGTAAAAGAAACACCATATTACATGCTTTTGTTTGTGTGTTAAGTAGAAGATATGCTATTATTTCCCAGATACGAGGGACTGAATGTTTAATTATCAACACCCGTTTGAAAAAAGACATTGCTTTGACTCACAAATAAATTCTTAATTGCTAACAGTGGCTTTTTTGAGTAGGAGTGTGGTATCTAATTTATTTTTGCAGATGTGATTTAGAGACTGAATTTTCGAACAGCAAAGCTTTGAATATCTTCCCTGTCAGCAGGAAATGCCTCCACCCCACAGCTGGAGAATATTGCTGCTTGAAGTGTTAACCGGGAAAGTAAAAACTGCAGTGAAGAAATTGATACAACCGGTAAACGCTGCTTACAAACTGAAAAAGAAATTAGGTTGTCAGCAATAAAAGAAGTAAATTATTCACACAAAATACGTGGTGTCATCTTCATCGCGGTAACTTGCTGGGAGTGGAAATTAACTTGATGGGTTCCAACTTGAGGAACCTAAGGAAAAGCAAACATCTCACAGATCAGAGCACCTTTGCAAAGGACCAGAAACTGAAATCAGGGGGACCACAGCTGAGCTCCTCCTTGAGGAGAAAAGACGTGAAGTACAATGTCAAGAACAGGAACCAAGCTTTACTTCCAAGCAGGTTTGCTTATCACTGAAAAACAAAGTCATGGTTATACTTTTAGAAAGGCCCATTAGTTTAAAGCACCCCTTTCCTTCTGGTACTTGTCATCATCCACACACTACTGAGGCAGAACGAGTAAGAGAAAAGATGATGTGTTTTAATTACAAGTCAAATAGGAAGTCAACAGGAACATAAAAATGCCTACCTGTCTGGCTGAGCTGAGAAGCGCTGCGGCTCTTCCGGGAAAGACCAACGATCGCTACCATTTTGGCCCCAATGCTCGAGCGTCGCTTTTTGCCGCTGGCGCCCACGGCACCCACCGCGGTGTCTGACTGGCTGCCATCACTCTTCTCCAGCGAGCACATGTCTCCGCTGATGCTGGTGCTTTTGGTCATGTTCTTCCCTGAGATGCCCATTTGTCTGCTTTGCATTTTGGATGTAAAGACACTGTAGGCCCATGGATCGTTAAGAGTGATGGCAAGAGCGAAAAAGGAAAAGACAGAAAAGGGTATTTTAGATGAAATATCTGGAGTACAATTCAATTACGTCATTAATGGGGCATGCTTTTAGGATTTAAAAATTTTCAAACACCGTGGTCTTGAATGGGTGTTACTATTCAGGGCCAGCCCTAACATAAGTATCCAAAATCAGACATGTTTTCATTTCTGTTTTCAAAGAAGACACTGGTTTACATGGCCACAGTGGGGAGAAAAAAAAAAGATTTGTGAAAAATAAGTGGGCTCATTTAAGACAATATGCTGTCCTACAAGTCCAATATGCCTTAAGGCAGTCACATTACAAAAAACAAACAAAAAAAGTTTCCAAATTATTCTCTAATTTGCTTTACTCTAGCCATCAAAGAGAAATTCAATGATGCGACATTTTACAAAAAAATGGCAAAAATGACAGCATCTACTGCTGAGTGGCTTTTTAATTTCTCATTTTATTAATAATATTTTTCTAAACCTTGTTAAATTTGCTAACAGGGATTGATGTTTTCATTAGTTTTGAATTAAAAATGTATTTAACTTTACATTTTCTTTTTTTTTATTTTTTAATTGTTTTTGCCATACATTGTCATGATATCACCATGGGTTTACATATGCTTC